>SJYV01030329.1:2381981-2500085 GCA_006410875.1 Neotragus pygmaeus | reverse complement strand
TTTTTTTCCCCTCCAAATCCACTCTAGCTTTTTTACCTTATAAATGCGCTTTAAAACATATTCATCGTTGTGATTTCTCAGGAACTTCTGAGATCTGTTTCACTTTTCCTGTCCTTATCCTGTAAGCCAGCACTGCCCGCTAAAAATAGAATGCAAGCCAGGAATGCAAGCACATATGTAATTTACAGTTTTCTAGTAACTGCATTCAAAACAAAAAACAAGTGAAATTTATTTTACTATTATATTTCACATAGTTTTCAATATCTAAAATAGCATTCCACCAAGTAACCGACATAAACATCACTGAGCTATGTTGCATTCTCTCTTCTGTGCTAAATCTTTGAGACACTGTGTGCACCATGCACTTACAGGGCATCTTACTCCAAACAGCCACACGCGGCCAGTGGCTTAGGCAAACCTGAGAAAGCTGTGAACTTCCTCCCGAAAAACTCTCACCAGCACATGTTCCCCATAAACTGTCAGGGGATTCAAGAACTCCTGGAAGCTACCTTGCACTTCCTGTCATAAAGTAATCCCAAACTGCCAAAGTTCCATCACTAACCTCACAGTTTTTCTTACTGTTGTCCTTTGGGGGTTCTATAAACTATTTAAAAAGAAAATTTTAAATCATTTCTGTGGATGAAAAATGTGTCATTTACCAGAAGATAACTGTAAAAAAACATTTATATTTTTCTTACTTTTTAATTTGAAGTATAGTTGATTTACAGTGTTTCAGGTATACAGCAAAGTTATTCAATTTCATAAGTATATATTTATATATGTTTGTATATGTATATCCTCCTGATAGCTGAGTTGGTAAAGAATCTGCCTGCAATGCAGGAGACCCGGTTCAATTCCCGGGTGGGGAAGATCTGCTAGAGAAGGAATAGGCTACCCAATCCAGTATTCTTGGGCTTCCCTTATGGCTCAGCTGGTAAAGAATCTGCCTGCAATGCCAGAGACCTGGGTTCAATCCCTGGGTTGGGAAGATCCTCTGAAGAAGGGAAAGGCTACTCACTAGTCCATGGGGTCACAAAGAGTCGGACACAACTGAGCAACTTTCACTTTCACTTGTATATTTGTGTGTGTGTGTGTGTGTGTGTGTGTGTATACTTCTTCAAGTTCTTTTCCATTATAGGTTATTATAAAATACTGAATATACTTCCCTGTGCTATACATTAAGTCCTTGCTGGTTATCATTTTTATGTATAGGAGTGTGTATCTGTTAATCCCAAACCACTAATTTATCCCTCCTTCCTTTCCCTTTGATAACCATTAGTTTGTTTTCTATGAGTCTCTTTCCATTTTGTAAATAAGTTCATATATATCATTTAAAAGTATTTATTAATTTGTTTTAGTTGTTCATCCATAGACCTACCTCCTAAATTCATCTTTCCTAACATTTACCCTACCTGCTGCTGCTACTGCTGCTAAGTCGCTTCAGTCGTGTCCGACTCTGTGCGACCCCATAGACGGCAGCCCACCAGGCTCCCCGTCCCTGGGATTCTCCAGGCAAGAACACTGGAGTGGGTTGCCATTTCCTTCTCCAATGCATGAAAGTGAAAAGTGAAGGTGAAGTCGCTCAGTCGTGTCCGACTCTTCGCGACCCCATGGACTGCAGCCCACCAGGCTCCTCCATCCATGAGATTTCCAGGCAAGAGTACTGGAGTGGGGTGCCATTGCCTTCTCCGTACCCTACCTAGGGTTATGCAAACCATATGAAGAACTTGCTCTAAGGCTTGTCGGATCAGGTGCAAGAGTAAAACAGGGTCTCTGGGGAGACAGTACTAAGTCGTTAGAGTAACTAACTGGTTGAGCTGTTAAGTCTCTGCAGGGGGGTAGGGATCAGAGGCACACAGCTGGGCAGAGTCATTCACTTGGGCATGGTTCATGGACAAGAGAATCATGGGGCTTTTTCCTTCTACTCATGAATTTTCTTCCCTAATTCTGTTTGCCAGGATAGAGTTTGAGCTCTGCCCTTGGGAGAAATGGGGCTGCAGGTGGGGGTGAGTCGGGTTGAAGACTCAGATGAGGTTTGCTCTCAGCTTCAAGGTCTGGGCTTCTGCTCTCCCATCTCCACTGTCTTCCTCCTGTCCCAGTGCCTCTGGCGGGGTCCTGTGGACAGAGGGGAGAGGCAGCCAGTGACTGGTCACTTGAGCTTCCTGCAGCTTTGACCTCAACCCCAGGCTTCAAATTCAAATGCCAGCAAAAGCAGAGCAGGTAACTTAAATGAGACACTTCTTAAGGAATTGGAAGGTTGAGCTTTTGAGTTAAGTGTCCTGTTCTTTCATATGTTGACTATTATTATTATTTAACACTAGATACACTTAATCAGGACACTGATGCAGGGTGGATGATGCCAACAAGATGCCAGTTAAGGCTTCAGTCCGAACATCAATGGTAATCCTCCAACAGGACTGGCTCCCTGCCTTTTGTTGATATCACAGATAGGGAGGCACGGGGATGTCTCTGGCCTTGGGGACCTCATAACAAAGGACAGCTCTGCCCCCAAAGATCTGTCCTGCTGCCGATGCTGTGATGCCCCAGCTGCTGTTGTTCAGTCACTCAGTTGTGTCCGACTCTTTGCAACCCCATGGACTACAGCACAACAGTCTTCCCTGTCCTTCACCATCTCCCAGAGTTTGCTCAAACTCATGTCCATTAAGTCCCATCCCATCTCAGCCTCTGTTCTCACCTTCTCCTCCCACCTTCAATCTTTCGCAACATCAGGGTCTTTTCCAGTGGGTAAGCTCTTTGCATCAGGTGGCCAAAGTATTGGCAGTTCAGCTTCAGCTGAACTGAGAAGCACTAAGAGAATAATGGGAATTTTCTATGTTCCCAATAAGGTGTCCAAGTTCAACTTGGGTTTGGGGCCAGGGCCCTGTTTGGTAATGAGGAGGAAATGCATTTTCCGGGAGCATCTATTTCCTTTTGGTTGCACAGGTGTGACAGACAAAGTAGGATTCAAGGATTGGAGGTTTTTGACCACCTTTGGCCTATCTCACATTTCTGCAAAATTTTGCGAAAACACTTTAGAGAAAGACTCTGCTCTCTCTTC
Source organism: Neotragus pygmaeus (assembly GCA_006410875.1). NCBI lineage: Eukaryota > Metazoa > Chordata > Mammalia > Artiodactyla > Bovidae > Neotragus > Neotragus pygmaeus. The sequence goes on along the minus strand of SJYV01030329.1, from coordinate 2,497,027 downwards.
TCTGGCTCTGGTGTGCTCCCACCCTTCAGAGCTCTGACTTTTTTGTTCAAAATGACTTTCAAATGGGGGGACCCTGAGGAGAGGACTTGATTCTAGGTTTATAAATAAGTGAAGGTCTGAGTTGTGAGATTCTGTTATAGGACAGTTCAGCTGAACTGTTTATCCACTCATCCTTCGGAAGGAGTTACACTACAGATACAGCCCTCTGGGATGGGTATGTCCTTGCTCGTCCTTGTCTGAACAGAGTTTCCCTGATTCTCTGCTCCATACCCACTCCAGTTCAGCTGAGGTGTTTCCTGAGTTTGGTTCAGTGATAGCTTCCTTCCCTGAACCTGCAAGGGTCTATATGATCCAGTGTCTGAGATTCATATAAATTCCCTTAGACTTATCAGTTCAGTTCAGTTCAGTCACTCAGTTGTGTCCATCTCTTTGCAACCCCATGAACTGCAGCACTCCAGGCTTCCCTGTCCATCACCAACTCCCAGAGCTTACTCATACTCATGTCCATCAAGTCAGTGATTCCATCCAACCATCTCATCCTCTGTCATCCCCTTATCCTCCTGCCTTCAATCTTTCCCAGAATCAAGGTGTTTTCCAATGAGTTGACTCTCTACATCAGGTGGCCAAAGTATTGGAGTTTCAGTTTGAGCATCAGTTATTCCAATGAATGTTCAGGACTGATTTCTTTTAGGATGGACTGGTTGGATTTCTTTGCAGTCCAAGGGACTCTCAAGAGTCTTCTCCAACACCACAGTTCAAAAGCATCAATTATTCAGCTCTCAGCTTTTTTTATAGTCCAACTTTCACAACCATACATGAGTCCTGGAAAAACCATAGCTTTGACTAGACGGAACTTGTTAGCAAAGTAGTGTCTCTGCTTTTTAATATACTGTCTAGGTTGGTCATTGCTATTCTTCCAAGGAGCAAGTGTCTCTTCATTTCACAGCTGCAGTCACCAACTGCAGTGATTTTGGAGCCCCCCCCAAAAAAAATAGTCTGTCACTATTTCCATTGTTTCCCCATCTATTTCCCATGAAGTGATGGGATCAGATGTCATGATCTTAATTTTCTGAATGTTGAGTTTTAAGCCAACTTTTCACTCTCCCCTTTCACTTTCATCAAGAGGCTCTTTAGTTCTTCTTCTCTTTCTGCCATAAGGGTGGTGTCATCTGCATATCTGAGGTTATTGATATTTCTCCCAGGAGTCTTGATTCCAGCTTGTGCTTCATCCAGCCTGGCATTTTGCATGATGTACTCTGCCTAGAAGTTAAATAAGCAAGGGTCAATATGAGCAAGGGTGACAATATACAGCCTTGACGTACTCTTTTCCCCATTTGGAGCCAGTCTGTTGTTCCATGTCCAGTTTGCTTCTTGACCTGCATACAGATTTCTCAGGAGGCAGGTCAGGTGGTCTGGTATTCCCATCTCTTGAAGAATTTTCCACAGTTTGTTGTGATCCACACAGTCAAACGATTTGGCATTAGTCAATAAAGAAGAAGTAGATGTTTTTCTGGAACTCTCTTGCTTTTTCGATGATCCAGCAGATGTTGGCAGTTTGATCTCTGGCTTTTCTGCCTTTTCCAAATCCACCTTGAACATCTGGAAGTTCACGGTTCACATGCTGTTGAAGCCTGGCTTAGAGAATTTTGAGCATTATTTTGCTAGCGTATGAGATGAGTGCAGTTGTGCAGTAGTTTGAACATTTGTTGGCATTGCTTTTCTGACAGAATGTGGTCCACTGGAGAAACGAATGGCAAACCACTTCAGTGTTTTTGCCTTGAGAACCCCATGAACAGTGTAGACTTGTCAAGGCTTCTCATAATCTCTCATCTATCTCTAGGTGTTTAGTGAGTGTCACGTGGAAATGTTAGAGTGTATAAGGTGATGAGTTTTTAAAATAGATATCACTCATGCCACCAAAAGAGAAGATAGAATTTTCCCACCCCACAGAAGGTTTTCCCAGCCTCCTCTGCCCCCATCAGAACCTCACCCTCACTCTAAGACCTACCACTATTCTGGTGTCTATCATCATTGACTCATTTGTTACCTGAGCTTCAACTTCCTATGCAGGTAATTACATAAGTACTCTCTTGTATTTGATGCTTTTTGCTGAACTGAGACGTTCTCACATATGGGTGTGGGTATCAGTGTTTTCTTTTTATTACTGGGCAGCACTGATCATATGAATATATCAATACCTCATTGCTGTGGTTGTGTTAGTCCCTCAGTCATGTCCCACTCTTTGCAGCCCCATAAACTACACCCAGCTAGCCTCCTCTGTCCATGGAGTTCTCCAAGCAAGAATACTGGAGTGGGCAGCCATTCCCTTCTCCAGGAGATCTTCCTGACCCAGGGATCGAGCCTGGGTCTCCTGCACTGCAGGCGAATTCTTTACCATCCGAGCCCCCTATTGATCCTCCTGTTGGTAGACATTTGGGTCATTTCTGGTTTGGGGCTGTCTTTTGGAGAACATGTATATTCATGTTGCATGTAGACCAAGGAGTAGAAATGCTGGATCATAGAGTGGGTGTATGTTTTATTTTATAGGCACTTCCTAACAGCTTCCTAAAGTGCTTGCACAAACTTACAGTCACATGAGACTTATAGTTGCTCCATTTCCTCTCCAGCACTGAATAGTGTTGGGCTTTTTAATCTGAGTAATTCTGATTGGTATGTAGTTGTGTCTCTTGGTGTCTTTGATGTGCATTTTCACCTACAATAAGTGAGTCTTAAAAACTTGTGAATTCATGAAGAAGCTTTTAAAGTCTTGGCTCAGTCAGCTACACGTATAGTTGAAGGAACCCTTTGCAGGCATCCCAACAACTCCTTCCTGAGAGATGTGGTGCCTAATTGTGTGATCACCCTCACTTTCTCAGATGTGAAAATGCCTCAGCCACAATCCCAGTGCGATATCACCAGAGCGTGCCCCGATAAACGGAGGGCAGTGGACACCCAGCACTGATGCCGTAGGCGCTTGGCGATGAGTCACAACCTGCGCCACAGGTACTCAGAGCACTTTGGGGAGCACCTACTCTGTTCCTCTCTGCTGAGGAGAGAGGAAGCAATGGGGGCCGAGGCTCGGTCTCCCTCTTGAAAGGCTCACAGTCTTGAGAGGGAGTCAGAAAGCGAGCAGGCGAGTGGCATGCAGTCTGCGTGCTTTGAGAAATCAGTGTGGCAAGGTGCTGGGAGAGAGCAAGGAAGAGGGAGAACCCCAACCTTTGTTTCAGAGAGGGAGGAGGGCCCTCCAGGCAGGGCAGCCACCGTGAGAAGTGAGGAGAGAAGCCTCTGGACAGGGGGCTGCTGCTGCCGGGGCAGCTGGAGGATCAGGCTCGTGGAGGAGGGTGCAGGCAAAGACACAGCCAGGGTGTCAGCCAGGCCGGATCGTGCAGGGAGTACCTAGGTGATGATGGATTCTGCAGAGTCCCAGCCCAGAGAATCTCTTTCTCTGTTTACCCACCAGAAGAAAGAGTCAAGACTTCCCTTTGGCTGTTATCTCTGAGTTTGACTTCTACTCACCTTTCGAAATTAAATTGCCTGGTGTTCGACATCTTTCTAACTACTTACCTGGACCTGAACACATTTTCTATTAAAGCAGTTTGCAATCAGGGTGTACTTCCTCATAGATGGTAGCCTGAGAATTGCACTTTCTCCTCTCGGGTTGCTTTTTTCTTACACGCCGTCCAGACCCACGTCCCTAGTTGCCAACGGGCATCCATATGCCCGGTGCCAGTTTTCCTGCAGAATGGAGTTTTATTCTCAGTGTTAATATCTGTCCTTAAAAAAAAAAAAAACTTTTGATTTTGTATTCAGGTATAGCCAATTGACAATGCTGTAATAGTTTCACATGAACAGCGAAGGAACTCAGCCACATATATACATGTATCCATTCTCCCCCAAACTCCCCTCCCATCCACGCTGCCACATGACACTGAGCAGAGTTCCTCATGCTACATACTAGAGATTGTCATACTGAGTGAAGTAAGTCAGACAGAGAGGGAGAAATGCCCTATGACATCCGTTACCTGCAGACTCTACAAAGAAATACCAGTGAACTTACCTACTCACAGACTTAGAGAACAAACTTATGGTTGCGGGGGGAAGGGAAAGTCAGGGAGCTTGGGAATGGATGTATACACACTGCCGCTGCTGCTGCTGCTGCTGAGTCACTTCAGTCGTGTCCGACTCTGTGCAACCCCACAGACGGCAGACCACCAGGCTCCCCCGTCCCTGGGATTCTCCGGGCAAGAACACTGGGGTGGGGAGCCATGTCCTTTTCCAGTGCATGAAAGTGAAAAGTGAAAGTGAAGTCACTCAGTCATGTCTGACTCTTCGTGACCCCATGGACTGCAGCCCACCAGGCTCCTCCGTCCATGGGATTTTCCAGGCAAGAGTACTGGAGTGGGGTGCCATTGCCTTCTCCGTGCATACACACTACCGTATTTAAAATGGATAACCAAGGATCTACTGTATATGTTCTTCTGATTGGAGGAGGGAGGCAGACATTCACATTTCTAATCAAGCATCTTCTTATCTAAAACAGGTCAGTTCTGATCATGTCCAAAACCTCCTCCCTTCAGCAAAGCAGAGGAGGCCCTTGGGTACCAGTGTGCCCTACTCGGTCATATTTAACAACACTTACATAACATGTATCCCTTTCCATTTTCTAACCACATGACACATAGCAACTCTCTTAATCCTCACCCCCACCCTAGGGCTGGACAGTATCATCTCCATTGACAGATGGGGAACCGAGGAAGCAAAGAGGGTGGTTAATTTGCCCACATCACGGTGGGACGGGGACCCACGCATTCATTCTTGTAACGGATGAACCACAGTACTGCCGTGGCTTCCTAGTGAAATCTTGAAGAGAAACTCAGAGCAACAAAGTCCATCCAGCAAACAGTGATTGAGCAACTGCCTGAGGGGTGAGTCAGCAACATCTTTGCCCCAGAAACTCCTCACCTGTTTGACATGACAGGGGGGGGAAATGTTTGCAATGCAATGCAGACCCAAAGAGAAAAAAGACATGAAATTAACCAAGCCTGGGGAAGGGAGAGAGGGGCTTGAGCTTTAAAGACAGGCCTAGCCTTTGTGAAAAGGTGTAAACAGAATGGATTTGGGAGGGGTCAATGTGTGCTAGGAGTGGGAGGTGTAAGGTGTGTGGGAGGAGGTGAGGTGGGAGACAGGACAGGTCAGGGAGCAGCTGTGGGGCTGGATCAGAGGGTCTCCTTTGCGGACTGGAGAGCAGGGGTCATCTGGTACCCAGGGTGAAGCCTTGGGGGTGTTGTGCAGAGGGCAGAGGTGATGGACTGTTGCCATTGCTATAACCCAGGGGAGGATGAAAGCTAGCAGTGCAGGGCATCTGGAATCTAGGCATATCGGATGGGATGGCAATAAAATATGGCATCTGAACCATAACATGCAGAGAGACGACATGATGGGAAAGGACAGACAGGAAGAACAAGAGAGGCAAAGAGGAGGAAAGGAGGAGAAAGAGAGAATGATGTTTGCTAAAAAGGAGTAGGGGGGGAGAGAATAGAGAAAGCGTGGAAGGTGCAAAAAGAAAATATGTCAGTATCGGTACCTTACCAATATCTCATGATAACCTTACTGGCAAAAATCTACATATGACCAAGACTTTGGGAAGTGTTTTCTCAGCCAGCTTCTGTGTTGGTGGCTCTCCAGAGTTACCAGTCACACCTCTGTAACCCTGCCCATTGAGATTACTTCTATCTGTAGATAATTTGTCAGGCTTATGTAAGACTTCATTTAGGAGCATTGCCTTGGCATGCAGAGAGCTTCCAGACTTTACACACCAGCAGAAACATGTTATCTGAAGAGCGCAAGAAAGCAAATTAAATTCACCACGCAGCACCCCAGCAACAGACAAGGGCTTCTCTCTGGGACATTGTCAGAATAATGCTTTTCTTTAAAAAAAAAAAAAGACATTCGAAATTCAGCCTCACCAGTCTGAATTCGCCAAACCCAAGAAGCTTCAGACAGACAGGAAGCCTTATTCAAGCCCGATTACTCTTGTCCTCTTTGCCAGCAATAAGCAGCGGAATTTGTGGAAGGAATGCTTGCTCTCTGCAGTGATGCTCCCCTGGCTGGGTGGCAGCAAGAGTTCTCATCGTCACAGGGCCGGCGGACATGGGTAAGGTAGCATGTCAGGTGCTACCTGTCCAGGCGGCCTCCTGGTGTTAGAGGCGTCTCCTTTCACCGTGGGTTCAGGTTACCACCAGCTTTGCCCCTCTTCCTGCTGCAGGGCTGCCTTCTGGGAGCGGGCTGGAGGCATGGTGTGGAATCCCAGAGCCAGACAACAGCCCCGAGTCATGAACTGTTGGCCTGGGAGCATTATACGGCGAAGCCTGGACAGTCGTGACGCCAGCGCGGCGTCACTGCACACTGGCATCTAAGATGCATTTCAAGAGCGTCTAATTGAGGTCGCTCAGCCCCAGAAGCGCGAGACGTGGTGATGGGTCCCAAGCAGTTTCTTGGCTGAGAAAGCCTTCTTTCCACCTGGCTTGGAAGCAGACGAGGAGTAGGTCATGCCGAGGGTGTGGAGACGTGAGAGATCCTGAAAGCCGGAGGACTGCAGGGTGAGTGTCCAGCACCTCCGGGACAGCTCCTTCCCGTGTGGATGCTGGCAGGGCTTTTGTTACAATTCAGGTGTGGGGTCAAGGCCTTTTCCATCTTCAGGGCACACGCTTCCAGTAGCCAAGTCTCCTTAAAGTTCTAACATGTCATTGTTGAGGGTGAGATTCTGCAAATGTACTTTGATTTCATTGCTACAAATAATGTACCAATAGTTCTCAGCTGTCTTAAACTGGAGTTCAGAGATAAGGCAAAGGAAATATCAGTCTTGGATTTCAGGCTTTTTCGGTGGAAGATCGAGGGGGAAAGAATAGTAAAGGGATAGAGATCGTAATGCTGTGTTTTCCAAACTTTAAATTTTTAAAGATTTGTAAAAGAAAAACTATCTTCTTGTTCTTAAATAGAATATCACAGGCATGTATGAATAGACCATTGAAATCAGTTCCTAGTGCAGCACTTTGTGGGACATTGAATTTCATCACGAGCCACACCTGAGGGGAATGCGAGGGGGCGTCCCATGGAGACTGCGGCTTCAGAGGTGCTCCATGTTCCCCAGGAAAGGTGGGGAGACCTGGGGGTCTTCAGTCTGGAGAGAAGGCTGCCAGATACAGCTGTTTTCAAGTTGAAGGATGAGGTCCAGGGTAAGGAGACTGCTTGTCTTGTATTTCTCTAAGAAAAGGATTTCGTTCTTTGGAGAAGGGGACGACAAACGTCTTTGACAGTCTGATTTTTGAAAAATCACATGGATTTACTTCCCAGAAAATGTACTTATATAAATGCAAGATCAAACCATAATATCTGGGATTTCATGGAGCCTTATAAAGCCTGTGTGAAGAACTCCCATTTCAGGCAGTGGGACTGAGTGAATGGAAATTTCAGGATTTGGTTGGAGAGAAGGAAGAATTCTCAAAGAGTTTGGCAAGTCCTCCCATGGAGCTGGGGTTTTGCCATGGGATTTCCTTCCCCATCACTGCATGAATGGGCATGTGAGCTTCACATGCACAGAGGTGGCGATCTGGATACGGGTGATGCTGTTCCTAGCTGTGCATCCTCAGATAAATTATATACCCTCCTAGGTAGAAGGCAATGGCACCCCACTCCAGTACTCTTGCCTGGAAAATCCCATGGACGGAGGAGCCTGGTGGGCTGCAGTCCATGGGGTTGCTAAGAGTCAGACACGACTGAGTGACTTCACTTTCACTTTTCACTTTGATGCATTGGAGAAGGAAATGGCAACCCACTCCAGTGTTCTTGCCTGGAGAATCCCAGGGACGGGGAGCCTGGTGGGCTGCCGTCTATGGGGTTGCACAGAGTCTGACACGACTGAAGGGACTTAGCAGCAGCAGCAGCAGGGATCCTCCAGTCCACTGAGAAGCTGAGATCAAAGCTATCATGGAGTGGCCGGACTTACTCCATGACAAAGAATGTATAAAATGCCTATCCCAGTACTAGAGAACATGAAGAGCAAAAATCAACTTTTCTAAGTAATTCTCGAGGATAATGTTGAAAGAGCAAGAAAAAGCCCAATTCCTGCCTGTGCATTAGTTCTTTATAATTATACTCTTTTTTGACTCAAGAATATTTGAGGCAGCATTCTTGACTTTGCGTGGGAAGTTACAGTGAATGCCTGACTCCAAATATGTACCAGATTTATATTAAAAAAAAAANTTGTAAAAGAAAAACTATCTTCTTGTTCTTAAATAGAATATCACAGGCATGTATGAATAGACCATTGAAATCAGTTCCTAGTGCAGCACTTTGTGGGACATTGAATTTCATCACGAGCCACACCTGAGGGGAATGCGAGGGGGCGTCCCATGGAGACTGCGGCTTCAGAGGTGCTCCATGTTCCCCAGGAAAGGTGGGGAGACCTGGGGGTCTTCAGTCTGGAGAGAAGGCTGCCAGATACAGCTGTTTTCAAGTTGAAGGATGAGGTCCAGGGTAAGGAGACTGCTTGTCTTGTATTTCTCTAAGAAAAGGATTTCGTTCTTTGGAGAAGGGGACGACAAACGTCTTTGACAGTCTGATTTTTGAAAAATCACATGGATTTACTTCCCAGAAAATGTACTTATATAAATGCAAGATCAAACCATAATATCTGGGATTTCATGGAGCCTTATAAAGCCTGTGTGAAGAACTCCCATTTCAGGCAGTGGGACTGAGTGAATGGAAATTTCAGGATTTGGTTGGAGAGAAGGAAGAATTCTCAAAGAGTTTGGCAAGTCCTCCCATGGAGCTGGGGTTTTGCCATGGGATTTCCTTCCCCATCACTGCATGAATGGGCATGTGAGCTTCACATGCACAGAGGTGGCGATCTGGATACGGGTGATGCTGTTCCTAGCTGTGCATCCTCAGATAAATTATATACCCTCCTAGGTAGAAGGCAATGGCACCCCACTCCAGTACTCTTGCCTGGAAAATCCCATGGACGGAGGAGCCTGGTGGGCTGCAGTCCATGGGGTTGCTAAGAGTCAGACACGACTGAGTGACTTCACTTTCACTTTTCACTTTGATGCATTGGAGAAGGAAATGGCAACCCACTCCAGTGTTCTTGCCTGGAGAATCCCAGGGACGGGGAGCCTGGTGGGCTGCCGTCTATGGGGTTGCACAGAGTCTGACACGACTGAAGGGACTTAGCAGCAGCAGCAGCAGGGATCCTCCAGTCCACTGAGAAGCTGAGATCAAAGCTATCATGGAGTGGCCGGACTTACTCCATGACAAAGAATGTATAAAATGCCTATCCCAGTACTAGAGAACATGAAGAGCAAAAATCAACTTTTCTAAGTAATTCTCGAGGATAATGTTGAAAGAGCAAGAAAAAGCCCAATTCCTGCCTGTGCATTAGTTCTTTATAATTATACTCTTTTTTGACTCAAGAATATTTGAGGCAGCATTCTTGACTTTGCGTGGGAAGTTACAGTGAATGCCTGACTCCAAATATGTACCAGATTTATATTAAAAAAAAAAAAACCCTTTTGAAATGCATTGAAAGGTGATAATATGTATACTAAAGTTTTGTGGGTTTTTTTAAGCATTCTGACCAAAGTGTGAATGAACACTGTAGAAAATGAAAGGTACTTGAGATGATTCAAGTGTTTTCAAGGAGCAGAAACTTATCCTAAATTTCTCCTTAACAGAAGAGGAAATGAGGTTGCATTTTATGGTAACACTTAATAATGGGAAAGAAAAGTAACTATACATCAGGTGAAAGGTGATAATGCTAAATAATCACAGAGTATGGAAGTTAAATGCCTGGCTTTACAATGCTAGAAAGGAACCTAGTTTTCGAAGCCTTTTGGTAATGGGCTTCTGAAAGTGTCCAGTGGGGTATGAACTGGAGGAGACAAACATTTAGTCCCGTGGGAGGCGGGATATTCTTAGCAGCCGACGGCTCCACGGAACAGCTCCAGAGTAATTTGCTGCAGTGTGAATCATATTTAATTCCTCAAGTATGTGTAGCACCCCGACTACATCCAGAGCTGTTCTGGGGGTGATACTGCATAGGAAGGTGGGGGGGGGCAGGGGTGACCCTCCCCTGCAAGGACCATAAGGCAGATTGGCACCTTGAGCACACGCTTCTAAAAGAATGAGTGGGGTGGGCAAGGAGGCCCCAACTTGCTGAGAAGAAAGAGGGAAGATGGGTTTAAGTTGGTGACAGCCTTCTTGGAGGAGGTGAGAACCGGGCTGAAAATAAGTAGTTTTCATCTTTCCATCTCAGTTAATGGAGGCCCCATTCATCTGGGTGTCCAGTCTGAAAACCTAGAAACCATACTTGCTTCCTCCTTCCCTCCCCCGAAGTCCAAACCCTTGGCAACTCGTACATCCTCTGCCCTCAAAATGCCTCTGGAGTATGCACATCTTCACATCTCCATTGCCATCAGCCTGGGTCAAGGTGCATCATTCCTCGGAAATGCGTCGATGGACTTGCCCTTTCCATGCTGGGCCCAGATGCAAGTCTATTTTCCAGCAAGCAGACAGAAGCCACCATGGCTATTTCAACTCTTCTGAGGTCTCCACTGGGCCAAAAGCAAGGACCTCGCTCCGTGCCACAGCCGACGAGGCCTGTAGGATGCGGTCCTGCTGTGCAGTCTCACCTGTTCTCTCAGCTCATGGTGGTCCAGCCACGCTGCCTTCCCATGATGCTGTGATCCAGTTAGACTCACAGCAGAGAAAAAAGAATGTGAACACTCCTGGAGGCCATCTAAAGAGATCGGCTCCAAATTCATCAGAAAGCTAGGTCTGTTGATGATTCTGCCTCACAAACATGGATGTATGAGTAGAAAATGTCAACCGCGTGGTTTGATTTCAAGGATTCCCCAAGGGAGGCTCCTTGTATATTTCACAATTTATCTCCCCCTCCAGCTTCATTTAACTCTTTCTCCAGAACATAGAGCTTATTAAATTCCCACCAGGAAGTACAACCAGTATTTACCATGTGTCAGTTACGGGAGCTCTAAGAAAAGAAGACTGAAGACTTATCTTTGGGCTTTCCTGGCGGCTCAGTGGTAGAGAACTCACCCGGCAATGCAGGAGACCCCTGGTCCGGGAGGATCCCACATGCCACGGAGCAACTAAGCCCAAGCCCCACAACCACTGAACTAGAGCCCGGGAGCCTCACCTACCGAGGCCCACGCGCCCAGGGCCCCGGCTCTGCAGGAAGAGGAGGTGCCACAGGGAGAAGCCTGCGTGCCAAAACCAGAGGGAGCCCACGCACAGCAGCAAAGACAGCGCAGCCAGATACCAGTGAATGAGGCAGAAGGCCTAGCTTCTCAGCGCCGTCAGGACGGTCGGCAATGCCGACCAGCACAACAGAGTCATCTTGGTGAGGAGCCGGACGAGGCATCGCGAGGACGGGTTGGGACGTCCAAGCCTGACCTGGGGGCTCCTGGGGAGCTTCCCGGGAGAAATGCTGTTTCAGCTGAGACTTGAGGGAGTGGGTGTGAAGCAGAAGGCAGAGGCGAGTGTTCCAGTGTCCTCAGCAGGGGAAAGCGTACATGAGAGGGAGGGGGTTTAGGGGTGGCATGACTTTCAGGGAAGCCAGGCATCTTTGACAGGGACATAGTGGGCCAGTGGGGTGGGGTGAGAGAAGGGGAACCAGCTCTGAGAAGTGAGCAGTGGTCTGTGCACACTCAGCCTTTCCAGCCATCAGAAGGTCTTCTGACACATCTGTAGCTCCTGACAGGTTTCAAACTGAGATGAGGCGGGTTTTAGAGAGCTCACCCTGGAGAGGGTCTGCAGAGGAGGCAAGCCAGAGGCTGGCAGGCCGATGGAAAGGCTGTTTGGAAATCCAGGAGAGAGATGAGGTTGGTACAGGCCCGTAGAGAGGCAGAAAGAGTGGAGAGAATCCAGAGGAGGGGTTTGGAAAGGCTCGTCCAGAAGACTGCAGATACACTTCATGCAAAATTCACAGGTGCCTAAGGGAAGGCCCACAAGGCAAGCGCGTTACGTTTCCCCCGTGGGCAGCCTCTCCCGTAGCGCAGACAGGGGACCCGGGCGTAAATGAGCCACTGGGAGAAGATGCGGAGAAGCTGCTGCAGATGGTGAGGTGTGCTTCTTCTCTATCGGAGAGCGCTGTGGTGTGGGCTCTGTAAATTCTGAAAATCGAGGGCTGGGAGAGTCCATGAGATGTGGGGAGAGAAGGTGCCTTAGAGAACCACTGAGGCCTCTTTAATTTTAGGTTCTTCTGTCGTTCAAATACAGTATTAAAGAGGAACACTGGTCTGCTAGGGAATAGTCAGGCTCTTTCCAGCCCCGTTACTCTGGGATATCTGTGTTTCCATTCACCACAGTCAAGGTATGCCTAGAACCTTCTCTGCTATAGACAAGCTGCTTGCAGCCCCTTGGGGACTAAAAGTGTTTCCTTGTCCCAGTTGGTTTCACATCCCTACCTCAGTCCTCATTTACATTTTGGATGAGTGAACGTCTGGACCACGGGGTGTTTTATGAGCTTTGTAGACGTGTGAATGTGAGAGAAACAGGAGGCGCAGAGAGAGATGACAGCAGATGTGCTCGAGTCAATTAAGTTAATTTCTGTGACATCACCCCACTGCAGCTGAAGCCTTCTGAGATGAGGTCCTCTTGTTTCTGTTGTGGTTTAGATTCGTATTAAACAGTGGGCTTCCGTGGGAAAGACAGCTCCCTTACTCAAAGGTTTCCCTGTCTCAGCACTGCTGACCTTTGGGACTGGATAGTTCTTTGTGGTAGGGGCTGTCTTGTACATTGTAGGGTATTTAGCAGCATCTCTGGCCTTAGAACAAAGGTCCGTCTAGTCAAAGCTTTGGTTTTTCCAGTAGTCATGTATGTATATGAGAGTTGGGCTATAAAGAAAGCTGAGCACTGAAGAATTGATGCTTTTGAATTGTGGTGTTAGAGAAGACTCTTGAGAGTCCCTTGGACTGCAAGGAGATCCAACCAGTCCATCCTAAAGGAGATCAGTCCTGACTGTTCATTGGAAGGACTGATGCTGAAGCTGAAACTCCAGTACGTTGGCTACCTGATGCAAAGAACCGTCTCATTTGAAAAGACCCTGATGCTGGGAATGATTGAAGGTGAGAGGAGAAGGGGATGACAGAGGATGAGATGATTGGGTGGCATTACTGACTCAATGTTCATGAGTTTGAGTAAACTGTAGGAGTTGGTAATGAACAGGGAGGCTTGGCATGCTGCAGTCCATGGGGTCACGAAGAATCAGACATGGCTGAACGACTGAACTGAACTGAACTGACCTGGCCTCACTTACTAGATGCGAGTCAAGACCTCCCCAGACCCAACCGTGACAATTGAACATGTCTCTATACATTGCCAAATGCCCATGGATCATCCCAGCTGAGAATCGTTGTTCAGAGCCATTGTTCTCAAAACATTGTGCTCAGATCAGAGCATCCACATCAAATGAAAATTCACGCTGTTTAGAAGACATGGTAGAAGTATATACAATGGAATATTACTCAGCCGTAAAGCAGAGGATGAAATAATGCCATTTCCACACCACGGGTTGACCTAGAGATGATCGTACTGAATGAACTAAGTCAAAAAGAGAAGGACAAATACCACATGGCATCCCTCATATGTGGAGTCTGACTTTTAAAATGATAAAAATAAACTTACTCATGAAACAGAAATAGACACACAGACATAGAAAAAAATCTTAAGGTTATCAAAGATGGAGGGATAAATTGGAAGCTTGTGATCAACATACTCACACTACTATATAAAAAATTATAACCAATAAGAACCTACTATATAATATAGACAATTCTACTCAATATTATGTAATAATAAATGGGAAAAGGATCTGTGAAAGAATAGATATGTGCATATGTATAACTGTATGTATAACTGAACCACTTTGCTCTGCACCAGAAACTAACATGGCAGTATAAATTAGCTATATTCCAATAAAATTTTTTTAAAAAGAAAACTCATTAGAAGTGCAAATTCTGTGAGAAAAAAACTCTAGGTGTGGGGCCAGTGATCTGTGTTTTAAAAGCCATCCAGTTGATTCTGATCAACACTAAAATTTGAAAAGCATGGCTTTAGAGCAAATGAACAGTCACTAAAGTCTCACCACAAATAGTTACTTATGTTAAAAAAAAAGATTTTGGATAAAGGAAGATTTCCTCTCTTTTCCTTTCCCTTTAAGAAAGAAGTCCAAAAAAGTACACTACAACATTTTATTTCTGCAAGACAAAGATTTTTTTTATTTTAATTGGAGGCCAATTATTTTACAATATTAAGACAAAAATTATTGATAAACAGTTCCCTGTCATGGGAAATTCTTCTAGATAAACAGTTTCTAAATCACATGAAACGTGTGTTACTCTGAACAGAATTCTTTTTACCTTAGTTCACAAAGATCTAATAGCGCGATTGGGTATCAGATTGACCAGGAGAGATTTTAAATAAGCACATGGAAAAACTTTCTGCAAATGGACTAGAAATGTGATACAGAACTTGCTCTCAGGGCTGCAGGCCCGCAGCCTGCCCAGCACCCTACAGCGTTTGAGAACAAAAGCAGGTGTCTATGTCAGGGAGACTTGCCTTCCCTCTCTTTCTCAGCTTCCTTTGTCATTCAGTTATTCAGTCGCCCCTTTTCCACCTAAAACAGGACCACATGAGAGGGTGGAGTTTTCTGATTCATTTAAATAGCAGGTGGATAGCACATCCTACAAATTGTAAACATTCAGATAAAAGTTACATTCTTCAAGCACATTTTCCATTTCTGGGAGTTGCTGAATTCAGTGATGTTGACATCTTTAAGAAATGCCTTTGGGACCCCAAACATTAGATTGGATTTTAAAATAATTTTATCAGAAAAGGAAATGATGTTCCAGTAATAGTTGTTTATAAGGGGCTGCTGCTGCTAAGTCACTTCAGTCGTGTCCAACTCTGTGCGACCCCATAGATGGCAGCCCACGAGGCTCCTCTGTCCCTGGGATTCTCCAGGCAAGACCACCGGAGTGGGTTGCCATTTCCTTCTCCAATGCATGAAAGTGAAAAGTGAAAGGGAAGTCGCTCAGTCGTGTCTGACTCTTCATAACCCCATGGACTGCAGCCTACCAGGCTCCTCCATCCACAGGATTTTCCAGGCAAGAGTACTGGAGTGGGGTGCCATCGCCTTCTCTGTTATAAGGGGCAAGTATGTCAAATGAAAGAAGATACATTTAGTAAGACTTTGTTCATTAATTTATTTTTTATGTGTTAATTTGTTAAAAAAAATATTTTTGTCGACTGGATAACAGTGAATAAGACAAATATTTGTTCTCTGACTTCACGGAGCTTACTTTTTTGTAATCAGAGGAAACAGAAGACAAATAACCCAATAGTTCAAATTCAGGTTTGTATTCTGTTCATGGATTATAAAGTTGACTTAACCAGTCCCAGACAGCTTTCATGATTGTTTCTTTGAGAAACAAGCTAGAATATAATGAAGAAAGTGGGCCTCACTCTACCATAGTTCTTAAGTGTGTTATTTCATGAGACTGTCGTTTCTGTTGTATGTGAGGGCATAAATCAAAGTTAAATACGTCTTGTTATGAGTTTCAAAAGTTTGAAAAATGCTGAAAAATTTTAAATAAATGAATAAATAAAATGACTTCAATTGCAATACATGCTTTAAAAGGGCCAAAGTGAAGATAGAAAAATCACAAAAAGATGTCCAGTGCAGGGAGGCAACATTAGCTATGTGTTCATACATGGTCTGTCTGCTGAAGGGCCCCACCACCTGTCCCCAGCAAGGAGAGGGGCTGGTATAACTAGGGAGACAAGCGTTCCAGACAAAGGAAACAGCAAGGGCAAGGGTTCTGTTGAGGCGTCAGTAACCGCGGGGTAGCAACCTACATGGCAAAGAAAAACGACAGTTCATCTCCTTCCTCCATAGGAAGGAAAATTCCAGAACTTTGGGTTGATAGAGTTACAAAGACGAAAGGAAGACATGAGCCTCTTCCATAAACACAAATACTTTAAAGACTTGGAAGATCCTCAATTCAAGGAACTCGTAGTAAAGAAACATACGTTCAGTTCAGTTCAGTTCAGTCACTCAGTCGTGTCCAACTCTTCGCGACCCCATCAATCGCAGCACGCCAGGCCTCCCTGTCCATCAACATCTACTGGAGTTTACTCAGACTCACATTCATCGAGTCCGTGATGCCATCCAGCCATCTCATCCTCGGTCGTCCCCTTCTCCTCCTGCCCCCAATCCTTCCCAACATCAGAGTCTTTTCCAGTGAGTCAACTCTTCGCATGAGGTGGCCAAAGGACTGGAGTTCAGCCTCAGCATCATTCCTTCCAAAGAAATCCCAGGGCTGATCTCCTTCAGAATGGACTGGTTGGATCTCCTTGTAGTCCAAGGGACTCTCAAGAGTCTTCTCCAAAGCCACAGTTCAAAAGCATCAATTCTTCGGTGCTCAGCCTTCTTCACAGTCCAACTTTCACATCCATACATGACCACAGGAAAAACCATAGCCTTNGCAATCTTGATTCCAGCTTGTGTTTCTTCCAGTCCAGTGTTTCTCATGATGTACTCTGCATATAAGTTAAATAAGCACGGTGACAGTATGCAGCCTTGACGTACTCCTTTTCCTATTTGGAACCAGTCTGTTGTTCCATGTCCAGTTCTACCTGTTGCTTCCTGACCTGCATACAGATTTCTCAAGAGGCAGATTAGGTGGTCTGGTATTCCCATCTCTTTCAGAATTTTCCACAGTTTATTGTGATCCACACAGTCAAAGGCTTTGGCATAGTCAAGAAAACAGAAATAGATGTTTTTCTGGAACTCTCTTGCTTTTTCCATGATCCAGTTAAAATTCAGCAAATATTTATTGAGTTTTTACTATGGGCAAATAATTTACTTCTTGGCAAATAATTACTCTAAAGGTGAATTTGAAGATAAATAGGAGTTTCGAGATGTAAGTGTAAAGTTCTAAACACACATACACACAAAAACCAAAGATTGTAATTTACCTATTAATAAAACAGCTGGCCCTCTCCCTTTCGAGCATATTGATTCCACATGCCTGGAAATTTACTTTCCTCAATTTGGCTTTATAACAAAGACTGCATTTACTCCAGAAGAGTCTCTGCCTGGCAGAATGGCTTCTGCCTAATTAGATTATCTGCTCTGCTATTTGTTTCAAAAGATAGGGAGGTTCTGTATCCAATGGTGATTTTTCTGTTTCAGGGCCTCAAACAAAGTATTGTGACTTAGGGCCTCTGTTAACACCTGAATCCTGCACCCCAAGGCTCCCTGCTTCTTTCTGAGAACCCCAAGTTCAAAAGCAGCCCTTTGAAAGGTGTTAAGCCTGTGTTTGTCGCAAACTTCCTGTGGCTGTGCTCCAGGCGAGTGTCCCCTTTCTCCTTGCCGCCTCACTTAGTCCGACGGCCCAAGCTCCGTGACAGCCCTGTGGAGCATCCTTTACCTTACCTTCCTGCTGAGTTCCAGCCTGCAACTTCTTCAGCACCCAATCTCCCACTTTCTTTGCCAAGTGGGCAAAGAAATTCAGAGACGCTGCAGCAGTGACCACAAAAGCTATTTCTGTAGTTGACAACATAGACCCATAGTCCTGCCTGGACAACAGTGGACTGTGGAGTCAGGCCTTTGGCGCGTGGTCTGGAAACTCCAGAGATGATATTTATACATTAGCTTAAAACAACTAGAATCCAGTAAAAACTTTAGGAGTGGACAGAACAAAGTCACAGGGAAATTCTTGAAGGATTCTTTAAGCAAAGAGTTTAAGACACAGTCATTTGCAGTCCTATCAAGAAAGTACTTCTTATTCTTTGAAGCAGTAATTTGAGAAGCTTCTGGAACACTTTTGAAAATTTTTTTGTAAAGAAATAACTCAGAATTCAAAAATAGATTTCAGGTCAGAAATGTTATTTATGGCATTACTTGTGTTTGAAAGTCAACCAAATATCCTTCAATAGGAGACTGTTAAATATTTAATGCTTTATCTATATAGTGGGTGTGTGTGTGCGTGCGCTCAGTCGCTCAGCTGTGCCCGACTCCCTGTGACCCCGTGGACCACAGTCCATTAGGCTTCTCTGTCCATGGAATTTTCCAAGCAAGAATACTGGAACACATTGCCATTTCCTACTCCAGGGAATCTTTGAACCTGAGTCTCTTGCATTTCCTGCATTAGCAGGTGGATTCTTTACCACTGTACCACCTGGGAAGCTCATATCTATATAGTGGAGGGTTTTGTCCTTCAAAGTGCTATTTATGAAGAGAGACTCACGTAACAAAATGGTTAATATAAGAGGGAAAAGAATACAAATCAGAATGTATGCTACAACATCATCTCTATTATAGTTGCATGGAAAATGCATAACAGATGCATAGGAAGAGTAGAAAGGAAATAAGAGTTGAGATATCTAGGTATATTATGAATTTTCCTTATACTTTTCTATATTATTAATATCTTTCTACAATAGTATGGATTCCTTTTAGGTTCTAAGTAAATAACCTTTAACTCAAACGTAATCATGTTATTTCTCCCCAGTAAATGTAGAAATAATTCATGGTTTCAGGTAGTATTCAGCATACATATAGTGCTGGATAGGCTATTGAACGCTGCTTGCCTACATCCATGATATACTCGTTTACTTCCATCACAAATCATTGCCAAGTAATAAAGCAACATGAATATTTTATAATTTTGTTGGCTGTATTTATAAAGCAATCAAGAACTCTCATACAAGATTTTCATTTTTATTGTGAAGAAAAAGAGAAGGATCTAGAATCACGGTTTGCTTTAAGGATGGGACCTTTATTTAGAACAAGATGTTATAGGATAATAAACCAGCTCATAATGAATAATATGCCTCCTGAATTAATTACTAAATTTTGTCAATTAACTGTAGGAAAGTACAGAGAACTATTTGTATGCAGATGGATTTTAGCTTTCTGAAAGTTTTATCAGCCTTCCAAGCCCTGCCATAGTTACAAATTACAAGGTCATATATTTGATCTACAAGAGTAATGTGCCAATTTAAGGACTTTGAGCCTGGACTGGAAACAGAGGGTTGCAGCCTAACAAACACTTTTACTTCACTCAACTGTCACACCATTTGCTTTGTCTTAGAAAAAAAAAAAAAATCAAGACCAGTTCTTTTGATCACCTTGAGAAGTTGGTAATACATCCACCTCCATCCCTAGAGGCCCAGTTAGTCAGCTATGAGCAGGCAAACACTAAGAAAACATTCACTCCTCTGTTTCAAAGAATTTTCCCTCGTTCTTCAGCCCCATTTGTAATTTCTGTTCTCAGGGAGTATATATGACAGCACAATTATCTTGGCTCGGGTTCTGTACCTCAGCGCGAGGGACCAGATCCCTCTGGGGAAGACTGCTTTGTCAAGGACACTGTTGACAGATACCTGCATCCTCCCATGGGTGGTCCAGCCCAGGCCTGGGATGTGCCAGGAAATACAGATTCAGGGAGCTCTTATCTATCACAGCAATGAGCGTCCTGGAAACCAGAATTCCAGGTCACTAGTATTCCTCCTGTGTGCCAAAGTAAACCCAAACTCCTAGTCCCCAAATGGCGGGGGGTTAATATTAAACGTATAATGATCTGTTAGTCTCTGGGCCAAAGCAATACAAACATCACTGAAGGACTTTCATTCCAAAGCATGTCTAATAGGACAAGCGAGGAAGTATGTTATCTATTAGGAAGGCCTCTTCAGAAGGAGCCAGTCCACTGAAGAAGGAGATAGACTCAGACTTCTTGGGAGCCAACTCAGTCTGAGAAAAAAAATTCTGAGAGATTTTAGTAGATGAAGCAACGTCTGTAGCCTGTTGTATGTAACGTGTACACCAGCCACATCCATGGCAGTGCTTCTCACGTTACAGTTTGAGGACCTCCAGTTCTGGGACCCTCACTCCTGAGTTTCTGATTCAGGAGGTTCAGCAATACATGAACCGTGAACTCCCTGATGTTCAAGCTGATTTTAGAAAAGGCAGAGGAACCAGAGATCAAATTGCCAACATCCGCTGGATCATGGAAAAAGCAAGAGAGTTCCAGAAAAACATCTATTTCTGCTTTCTTGACTATGCCAAAGCCTTTGACTGTGTGGCTCACAAGAAACTGTGGAAAATTCTGAAAGAGATGGGAATACCAGACCACCTGACCTGCCTCTTGAGAAATCTGTATGCAGGTCAGGAAGCAACAGTTAGAACTGGACATGGAACAACAGACTGGTTCCAAATAGGAAAAGGAGTANTCAAGGCTATGGTTTTTCCTGTGGTCACGTATGGATGTGAGAGTTGGACTGTGAAGAAGGCTGAGCACCGAAGAATTGATGCTTTTGAACTGTGGTGTTGGAGAAGACTCTTGAGAGTCCCTTGGACTGCAAGGAGACCCAACCAGTCCATTCTGAAGGAGATCAGCCCTGGGATTTCTTTGGAAGGAATGATGCTGAAGCTGAAACTCCAGTCCTTTGGCCACCTCATGTGAAGAGTTGACTCATTGGAAAAGATTCTGATGCTGGGAAGGATTGGGGGGCAGGAGGAGAAGGGGACGACCGAGGATGAGATGGCTAGATGGCATCACTGACTCAATGGACGTGAGTCTGAGTGAACTCCGAGAGACAGTAATGAACAGGGAGGCCTGGCGTGCTGCGATTCATGGAGTTGCAAAGAGTTGGACAAGACTGAGCGACTGAATTGAGATAATCTGTATTTCTAGCAAGGTTCCAGATGTTGCTGGCCTAAGAAACACACTAGAAGAACCACTGATCTATACAATTCATAAAAGGAATTCAGGAAATTTTCATGTTTTTCACTGGTCTGGTGTAGTTTCAACAGCATTGGCATTATCTTGGGACTTCCTCAACTGTGAGATTATTTAGCCTTGATACTTTTCTCCCTGTTAAACGATAGACTTTGAGTCACTGTTTCAATCTCTTTATCACATTTCTTTTTATTTCTTCTTGCGGGAAGTGCTAGTCACTCTGTTGTGTCCGACTCTCTGCGACCCCATGGACTGTGTAGCCCACCAGGCTCCCCTGTCCATGGGGATTCTCCAGAATGCTGGGGTGGGTCGCCATGCCCCTCTCCAGGGAATCTTCCCAACACAAGGATTAAACCTAGGTCTCCTGCATTGAGGGCAGAGGCTGAGCCACCTTTCTTAACTTGAAGTTAATTTCTATTTTATTTGATAGATAATCCATTCCCTTTGGGTTTTCACATCTTTGGCAATGAGATTCAATGTAGTGCTTTCTCATAATTATTTTATTCTTTTGTTCTCTCTTCTCTCAATTCTAAAAATTTCTTCTCTTCTTTCCTCAATCATGTCCGTGAGATAGTTATATATTTTATGAAAGAACCATATAATTTGAAAGTAGTTCTTTCTACCATGTTTGTTTTCCATTTTATCCATTTCAGTGTTTATTGGTTTCTTTTTCATACTTTATGTGAGTTTATTATTTTGTTCTTCATGAAATTTCTTAGTACAAATACCATGCTCATTTATAATGTCTTTCAATAATGAAGTTATCATAGCTATAAGCCATACATCTTCCCCTGAATGTAGTTTTGGCTGTGTTCCATAATTTTTAGTAGGAAATAGATATTCTCCTTTGATTGGGTTTAGATAGTTTATAATTTAAATTCTGCTTTTCTCATTAATCCTAGAGGTATTTTGACAGTTTTTGTCAAGTAGTTAAGATTGACTAGCCATTGCTTTACTATTTAACAGTAATTTTACTTGCTTATGATCTAAGATTATGATCTATTAAAGTGTATACTTTTTAAAGTAAGCTAAAATTATCTTTTTAGACTTGTAATTTATATGTTCCATTATGATGTAGATTCTGTGTACAGAATTAGATTCTGTGTACAGTATTAGATTGTGTGGCTTATGTTTTTCAAATTTTTATGTCATTTCTTTTATTTGGGTTTCCGCATCAATTCTCAAAGTTCCCAAATCATTTCCTAAAGCCTACATAATCTTTCTTTCAAAACCTAATGATAAACAAAATACAGACCAAAGGGGGGGAAAAAGGACCAATTTCACCTATGCATGTAACATTTAATAAAATATTACCAAGTAAAATTCAAAGGCATCTTAAAAGAATAATACACTATGACAATGACCCAAAAGGACTTATTTATAGAATATAAACATAGTTTAAATTGAGGAAATCTATCAAAATAACTTGTCTCATCATTAAATTAAAGGAAGGAAAAAAATATTGGAATAATACATGTGGAAAAAGCATTTGCAAAATTCAGCCCTTTTTAATAAAATAAAACCGTAATCACTTTCTACTTATCGGTTTCTGTTTTACTCACATGTGATTAAAGACTGTCATCTAAAAACTAACAAAATTCTCAGCAGTAAAACTCTTGAGACTCTGTATACTAAAATAAGTTTACAAATGGAGAAGTAATTGTCACCCTAACAACACACTAGACAAGACTTGGGAATGAACTTTAATGAGAAATACTAATTTGAAGAACATCAAACAATATCTGTGAAAACCCAATAAAACTATTCTTAAAAACAAATAAAAACAGGGGCAGCTAGCTTGCCTACTGGATACTTGAACATATTGAAGGGACTATATCAAGACTACATGATATTAGCAAAAGAATAAACAGACTGATAATAATAAATAGAACCAATAGGTTCCAAACAACCTATTGGAAAGTCTATCTAGAACCAAAGCTGTACTCCTACTCACTAACATACTCAAAAGTAGATTATGGATAAATAAACAATAAGGTCTTACTACATAGCACAGGGAACTAATTCAATATCCTATAATAAAATATAATTGAAATGAAGCTGAAAAAGAATACATATATGTGTAACTGAGTCACTTCGCTTTACATCAGAAGTTAACATGACATTGTAAATAACTATACCTCAATAAAATTATTTTAGCATAAATTATTCATAGATAAGGGTACACATTTTTAATTAAGTGATAAATATGCTTTCATTTTCTACTGCTGCCATGACAAATCATCACTAACCTAGCGGCTTAAGGAAAACAAATTTCCCCCCTAATATTTCTATAGGTGAAAAGTCTGGCTGGGGTCTCCCAGGACTAGGCAGGGTTGCATTCCTTTCTGGAGGTTCTAAAGGAGAACCCGTCTCCTCCCCATTCCCAAGGTTTCTCCACATTTCTTGGCTTGTAGACTCTTGCTATCCTCCAATCCAGCAGTATTGCAGCTCTCTGATGGCCCTTCCATAGTAGTGTTGCCCTCTGCCCACGCCTGGAAAAAGATCTCCTTCTTGAGGGCTCTTAGACTAGATTTGGCCCACCTGGATAATCCAGGCCATTCTCCCCTTCTCAGGACCTGTACATTAAAAACAAAAAATTTATTGGAGGATTAACACATGTGTATGGAATCTAGAAAGATGGTACTGATGTTACTATTTGCAGGGCGGCAATGGAGATGCATACAGAAAGCACAGACTTGCGGACACGGTGGGGGAAGAAGAGGGCGGGTCAAGCTGAGAAAATAGCCTGGAAGCACATACATTTCCCTGTGTGAAATCGACAGCTGGTGGGGATTTGCTGTGTGGCACAGGGAGCTCGGCCCAGTGCTCTGTGACAACCCAGAGGGGTGGGATGGGGAGGGGGTCAGGAGGGACGTTCAAGAGGGCGGGGACATGTGTATACCTGTGGCTGATTCATGTTGATGGAAGGCAGAAACCAGCACAGTACTGAGACACCTGCACTCCACTTTGCAGCATTTTTTGCAATAGACATGGAAGCAACCTAGATATCCATGGACAGATGAATGGATACAGAAATTGTGGTACGTATACACAATGGAATATTACTCAGCTATAAAAAAAAAAAAGAACACATCTGAGTCAGTCCTAATGAGGTGGACCCGTACATTTAATCACACTTGCAAAGTCCCTTTTGCCGTGGAAGGAAGCGTCTTCACAGGCGCCAGAGATGAGAGCATGGGCGTCTTTGGGGACCATCTTTGTGCCAACCACAGGCATTTCAAAGGAGAATTAGGAGAATATTTTTATCATCCAGATATCAGAGAGATGTTTGTAATCAACAGGAAACTAACTCATGAGGGATAAAAGAAGAGTATGCTGTATGTACCCTATAATTTATTTTCACGGTGTGACCCAACCGCCATAAATGAACTTCAACAGATGTCTTACAACACATGGCAGACAAAGGGTTAATATCTGCTTTTTTTTTTTTTTTTTAATAGAATTCATCAGAATTGTTAGGGGAAAAAAACAGCCTTTGAAAAGTGGATGAAAGATCGGAATAGTACATTTATAAGAAAGCAAATTCCAATGGCCAATAAAAACCACAATAATATATCTAACTTCAGGCGTTTTCAGAAAAACACGTGATGACAATGAATACTGGTTGCCCAGGGATGCCATAACAAATTGCCACAAACCTGGTGGTTTAAAACAGCAGAAGTATGTTCTTCTCAGAGTCCTGGAGCTGAAAAGTCCAACGTCGAGGGCAGGGCCGTGCTCCTCCAGAAGATCTAGGGGAGACTCTGCCCTCTGTCTTCCAGGGTCTGGTGGCCTTTGGCTTCCCTTGGCTTGAGGCTGCTGAACTCCACCCTCTACCTTCTCTTTACTCGGTCCTCACCTCTTCCCCTACATGTCTCTTACAAGCTTACCTGTCACTGGGCTTGGTGGTGGTGGTGCTGGTTTAGTCGCTAAGTCATGTCTGACTCTGTGCCACCCCTTGGACTGTAGCCCGTCAGGCTCCCCACCCCTGGGATTCTCCAGGCAAGAACTCTGGAGTGGGTTGCCATTTCCTTCTCCAATGCATGAAATTGAAAAGTGAAAGTGAAGTCACTCAGTTGTGTCCAACTCTTAGCAACCCCAAGGATTGCAGCCTACCAGGCTCCTCTGTCCATGGGATTTTCCAAGCAAAAGTACTGGAGTGGGGTGCCATTGCCTTCTCCAGGGCTTAGGGCCCATCAAATAATCCGAGAAGATCTCATCTATATTTCCTTAGTTATATCTGTGAAGACCCTTTTTCAATTTTTTCTTTCTTTTTTATTAAAGTGTACAATGTTGCATTAATTTATGTTGTGCAGCAAAGTAATACAGTTATAGATTATACGTTCTTTTCCCTGTCCTTTTCCGTGGTAAAGATATTGAGGATACAGGATATTGAGTATAGTTCCCTGTGCTATACAGTAGGCCTTTGTTGTTTATCCGTTCTATCTATAATAGTCTGCCTCTGCTGACCCCGAGCTCCCAATCCATCCCTCTCCCATCCCCCATCCCTTTGGCAACCACAAGCGCAAAGACTCTTTTAAAATGAGACCATATTTATAGAGTCTGGTGATTAGGTTATGTTCACATCTTTTGGGGACACTGTCATTGAGCCCTGCAATGAGATATTATCCCTCCCATCAGATTGGTTCTTTGGCAGATAGACAGATTGGCAGGGGGAGTGTGGACATAGTGCACTACTGTGGTCTTGTGAGTTTTTGAAAAGCAAGCTATTAATACACACACACACACACACACACACACACACATACACATTACATGACTCAGCCTCTGGGAAACTAGCCCATAAAAATAAAAGCACCAGTATGCACGATTTTGTGTGCAAGAATGTTATGGCATCATCATTGCGGCGAAAGAAAGAAGTATCTGGAAACAAAATGAATGCTGGTCAATTGGAAGATAATTGCAAACATTGTGGTACCCCTCTGTCGTGGATTTGTTTATGTGAGAGATTTGAGAGATACGTGGAAGGGAAAGCATTGGCTTGACTGACGCCTGGATCATGGCAGAATTTGCGTTGGAGGGTTTAAGCAGAGGAGATGACTTTCCTTTGAGCGGCCGGGTCTGGGGCCCTGCAGGAAGCCTTGGTGCCCTCGTTCCTGGAATCACAGAGCGCAGCCCTGGATGCCCAGCCGCCCTGGTCTCCATCGCACGGGCTCAGGGCGGGCAGTACCCTGACTCTTCTCTCTCAAGCTCCCCAAGCAGAGCATTTTGGTTCTGCTCTCCCCTGAGGCACAGGGAGAAGGCCGTACATCTCTGAACAGATTTAGAGATGTAATCAGTGGCTTTAGACAGAGTCGTTGCTGACTGAGAAAATTCCTGTTTAGTTCAGGAACTGAGAGGCAGGGTTGGGATGGGCCGTTCCAAGCTGCCTTGCCCTTGCTTCCTGTAATTCCCCCAGAATATTTTGAGCCATGGGAACACACTGAAAAAGGTACACAGTTTCCTCCCCCAGGGGGGGAAAAAAACTACATGCATTTAAAGGTATAAACTCTGGTATGTTTGCTTTAAAGAAAAAAAAGTCTCACTTGCCCAGAAACCTCAAGGCTTCTTGGAATCTCAGTTAAGAATTTAGATGTCCTGAAGATAAATTTCTAAATACCATCATTTCAGTCAGTACTATTGAGACGTAACAACAACAACAAAAAAGAGAGTAAGGTTTCATTGATCAGAGGAAATGTTTTTTAAAAATTGTGGAAAAATACAATATACCTGGTCATCGATGAAAACCTGAAATCAGATAGCTACTGATCCTTTCAAACTGTCTGCATCCTGTACTGAATGGAGTATCCAACTCCAGGATGCTTCAAATTGCTTAGAAATAAGTTATTGACATCAAATCTCCTGAAAAGCATCCAAATATCAAGTAACTGACTTTTCTTCCTCCAGGCAAGGCTGGAGACTGCCCAGCCAAGTTACCTGAAGGTCCTTCTTACCTTTAAACAACGCTGACATGTGATGCCGAGTTCTTCACTTCTTCTATATTGTTATCTTATTCTACAATGAATATAACATGCTTTTCTAATTAGGAAAAAAAAAACCCACATTGACCAAAAACTCTCCTGTGTGATTTAAGAGTGACGGCTCGTGCAGTGTTTGGGGAACAGACTTTTTAAGAAACAGCCAAATCAGCTGCAGTGCATGATCAGACTTTTGCAGCGTGAGTGCCTGGGGACCCTCCTCACGTTTACACTTACAGATTAAACCGTCGATCGGTTATAAATGCGGGAGAGAGTGTGGGACGGAGGGGTGTTGCACATGAGAGGGACCGACAGTGCATCTTGGCTCCTGGCTTCCAGCTCAGACTCCGAGCTTTCATCTCTGCAAGTGGAGGTGACTGCAGCTCCTACCACTGGAGCCTCATCGCAGGCTTAGGGCGTGTGTTATAGGGAATTGGAAAACTGTACCCAATGATTCACATCTAAGAAAGCCTGGGCAAGTACTTTTTCTCTTTCTTATTTCATTGGGTTTTTTATTTACTTACTTAATTTTATGGAGTATAGTTGTTTACAGTGTTGTGTTATTTTCAGGTGGGCAACAAAGTGAATCTGTTATACATATACACATGTCCACTCTTTGCAAGTTGTTTTTCCCATACAGGTCCTTACAGAGGACTGCGCGTAGCCCCCTGTGCTGTGAAGCAGGTGCGTGTTAGTTGTCTAGCTTATATGCGTTGGTGTGTATGCAGGCTTACCAGGTGGTGCAGCGGTCACAATCCTGCCTGCCAGTGCAAGAGACACAAGAGATGTGAGCTCAGCCCCGGGCCCGGAAGGTCCCCTGGAGGAGGAAACGGCAACCCACTCCAGCATTCTTGCCTGGAAAATTCCGTGGACAGAGGAGCCTGGCAGGTTCTACAGTCCATGGGGCCATAAAGAGTCAGACATGACTGAGACGCATCATGACAGCATGCATGTGTTAATCCCAACCTTTTTTTTTTTTCCAGTTTTTTTTGGGGGGAGCGGGGGGAGGGCTGCTTGGCATGGCTTAACAGGATCTTCGTTCTCCACCAGGGATTAAACCTGGGCCTTCAGCAGTGAGAGCAGAGTTCAAACCACAGGACCACTAGGGAATTCCCTCTTATTTAAAATAACCACAAACAAGACCAATACAAGGTGTATTAGGCCTGTGCTGTGCTTAGTGGCCCAGGCATGAACAACTCTTTGTGACCCCATGGACTGTAGCTCACCAGCCTCCTCTGTCCATGGGATTCTCAAGGCAAGAATACCGGAGTGGGTTGCCATGCCCTCTTCCAGGGGATCTTCCCAACCCAGGGATGGAACCCAGGTCTCCCACACTGCAGGCTTATTCTTTACCGTCTAAGCCACCAGTCTCAGAAGTCTGTTTCAGGCCATTTGCCCTCAAAATACAACTGACCTCTTAACTATCTGTCAACAATTATTTGCATCTAAATAGGCCAGTCCTCTTGCAATTTGATAATGGAGACAAAACTTCGAAAAGCAGAAGCGATATTTAAAATCAGGCATGTGGTTCCCATGGGTCCTGGGGGGCCCCCAGGAGAGGCTTCTGAGTGACTAGGTAGCTTTGGAGTTTTGATCTGAGTACTGATTACATGTCTTGTATGCTTAGAGTCTGTGTACGTGTCTCTAAGTGTGTTACACTTTAATAAAATGTTGAAACCAAAAAAGAAAAAACAAGATATCCCAGAAAGTAAATTGCCTCTTGGTAGTTTTTAGTGAACCATATTCTTTTATTTTCTTCTTTCTCACAGTTCATATGCACACCAGAGGAGAAGTTGAAATGCAGTGCTTTAGACAGAGGTTTTCAACTAAAGGCAGGCATCAGACGGGCTTTGAGGTGTTTTAAAATTAAAGGTCAAAATTCACCCTTGGAGATGGTGATTCAGTAAGTGTGGAGGAGGGGCCCAGAAATCTGTATTTTTTAGATCTCCAAAATTAGGAAACACTGCTCTGAAGTCTGCAGCAGAGGGTCTTAAACTTTGCCATGTGCTGGCATCACCCAAGAAGTTTAAAAAATATTGAGAGCTGAGTTACCCCGAGCTTCTAATTTAATTGGTCTGGGAAATGACCTGGACATCTAGATTTTTGAAAACTTCCCAGATGACTCTAGTGTGCAGCAACATGGGTGAACAACCGTCTAAAGCAGAGGGAGGGAGCTTGGAAACCTCCCATAGAGATTTATCAACAGCAGGTTAATAAATCATCACTCAAGCCAAACCTGCCAGCGTCCACCCGCCACTTACCTTAACCTGTGGCTTTCATGTAAAGCAACTGTTTGTTGTATGTTTCTATAACGAGCATGTATCCGTTTATAGGGCCTTAATATCCTGTCTGGGTCAGCATCCTCCTTGTCATTGTTCAGTCGCTCAGTTGTGTCAGACTCTCTGCAACCCCATGGACTGCAGCACGCCAGGCTTCCCTGTCCATTATGGACATGAGTTTGAGCAAGCTCCAGGGGGAGGTAATGGACAGGGAGGGGCGAGCTGCAGTCCATGGGGTCGCAGAGAGTCGGACACGACTGAGGACCAAACAATAACAAGGAGGATGCTGACCCAGACAGGATATTAAGGCCCTATAAGCGGACACCTGCTCATTATGGAAACATACAATAAGCATTTGCCTTCTGCGGAAGCCACAGGTTACGGTAAGTGGCGGGTGAAGGCTGGCAGGTTTGGCCTGTAAGTTTCTAAACGGCAGGAGTGAGGGGGAGGTAACTGCTGGTACAGCACCTACGTGCGCGATTAAATGGATGATCACAGTAATGCAGAAACATCTTTCCGAGCTCATCAGAGAGGCGGGCACCAGCCCTATCTGTTCATCTGCCCCAGTGACGTCACCAAAGGAAAGGGAAATGCAGGCAAACAACCTTCTCGGAGACGAAAGGTCCATTTCCCAGAGGCCAGCAGCAGACTCTGAGAATTGAGGTTGCGATGCCAAGATTCAGTGACTCTAGTGATGAATGAGGATTCTAGTTGGATGGGACATCAGCCTTGCAATGACTCTGCTTGTTGCTTATCCGGCCTCCTCCTTCTTTTCCTCCGTTCTAACCCATGAATGGTGCCTTGCACTCCATACCTTCAGAATGCTGCTTCTTGTCAGCGATGCCTTGCTATACCCAAGAGTTAGAGCTGAGTGGGATGGGAAGAGGGAAAACTCTCATCCTTTATCAAGAAAGGGAATTTGCTCCTTCAAATAAGCAGAGATTCAGAACCCAAAATTCTGAATTCGTTTTACCTCCTTGAGAAAGTGTTTAACTGCAGCGCTAGTTGGTGAGAGGTGGCAGAACCACTAATCGCTATATGTTTTGCTCTGTTCCCCGCAACTTACAACGGTAATGAATGAATTTGATGATAGCCCCAGTTAGCTGACAGCCCCGAAGGAGGCCTGTCCTCCTCCATCCTGGCCACCTGCATCAACTTCACCACCCTTCACTTGGTACTCCCTTTCTGGAAGCTTCCCTAGCTTGCTCTCTCCTTGTAGTCACATTGATTATGGGATGTTCACAGTGTGTTATAAACATTTAGCCCCTGGCCAGGCTCCTCTCATAGACTCGGACTCTTTCTAGAAGAGGAGGGAAGCCTACTCCTGTTCTCAGTCTCAGATTAGTTCTGGGTCTTGGCACGTGGTGGGAAGCAGACGGCGTAATTATAGGAGACGAAGCTTGGCAAGTGCATCGCCCCTCCTGACAACGTGACTAATGTTTGTTAGCAGAGCCTTCGAACAGCAGCGCTTCTAACTGAAGCAGGCATTATCCTAAACTAGGAAGCTGCATCAGTGCTGCCTTTTGACTCAATAAATGTCAGCTCTCATCCTATCCAAATAACTCCTGACTCTCCAGTGGGCCTCTAATGGAAGATCAAAGAGGCTCTCCAGACCTGGTTTTTTTCTCCATCTCAAGAAGCGAGTTAATGCTGCAGGTTAATTGGGAGCTCTTGACTCTATGGTGGAATGGTACCGGAGGCGTATCTGACCTTGAATTCTAAGCAAAATACAAAGGCAGTGGAGAGTCGGTGGGTGGGGAGCAGATGAACAGCGGAATGAGAAGATTAAGTGGAAGGAAAGAGTGGTAGGAATAGGTAACATTTACCTAAGAAGGATTTGTGTTGCCCAGTATTGCAGCCGCTAGCTATGGTGGCTATTTGAAAGTGAACCTGAAGTCGCTCAGTCGTGTCCAACTCTTTGCAACCCCATGGACTGTAGCCTATGAGGCCCCTCCATCCATGCAATTTTCCAGGCAAGAGTGCTGGAGTGGGTTGCCATTTCCTTCTCCAGGGGATCTTCCCCACCCAGGGATTGAACCCTGGTCTCCTGCATTGCAAGCAGACGCCTTGGCTGTCTGAGCCCCCAGGGAAGTGGCTATTTAAATGTAAATTAATAAAATGAAGCAAAATTAAATATTCAGTTCTAAAGTCACAGTAGGCATACAGCAAGTGCTCATCCGCCACTAACTCTGACCAGCGGCCCCCACGTTGGACAGTGTCGCTGTGAGCGCCCCCCCACCCCCCCCACCCCGTTATCAGGGGGAGTTCTGTCGGACAGCACTGGCTCCATCCCATCCCCTTGCAGACAGGAAGCCGGACTGCTGGAGAAGTTCAGTGACTGGGCCCAAGGACACACAGTGGGCCTAAGCTTGGGACCCCACGCTCAGGAACCCCTGGCTGGCCTCACAATGCTCCATGCTGTGAGAAGTGCCCACTTTGACTGTGTCTGTTTGTATGGGTCAAAGAAAATGAGGGAGGCGAGCAAGTTTCAGCTGATTTCAAAAGTACAAAATAGCCCTTCGGTGCTGTTCTACTAAGCAAACTTACCAGAAGAAAAATTGTAAGTAGAAAGTTCATAACATAGTAATTACCTTAAATGGAAAACTTGACTGATGAGTAAAACATGCCTTTATACTTAAAATGCTAAGCTATGTAGCCATCAAAGCACCATCCGATCACTCCTTAATACCAGTTAAGGAGGGTGCATGCAAATCAAGACCTCAGCACACACACGTGTAGCCATTTAACTGCCCACTATTCACCTGCTGTAATTGTGCATCATTGTATTTTAAATATTCCCAAAACAAAAACGACGTTTACATCTTCTACCTACACACACTTGTGGTATGGGCTGTCAGACATCACCCACTGATGTGCATTATTTAATATTTGACTTTTCAGAAGGTTTCTTATGTGTGTTCAGATTTGTCTCGTATCTCGAGCTGGTTTCAGTAATAGAGTGGTGTGCACACATTCAACCAACTGTAGAGACTATCAGACTTCTTTATACATTTAAATTTGGTTTCCAGAAACTGAGGTGATGAGTTCTCAGACCCGGGGCAACATTGAAAATACCAGTATGTGAGGAACGTGTGTTGCTGTCGTAGTTACAGGGACATTTTTTTGGACATGGTATTTCAGAAAGCTAACAAGGATGTTATTGAACTCCCAGGCCATCCATCTTCATTCGTTTGGGTGAAGACATCCCTCTCCTGTTTGTTTTAACACTTGGCTGATGGTGCTGAGAGCTAGACTCTCAATGAGAAGGTAATATCCAGAGAGTGTTAAGAGGAAGCTTCCTCTCTATTCACTGGGGTCACATATCAAGAATGTTGGAGCTATTTGACAGAAAGTTACAGAATTCCAGACCAAAAATGACTCAAAGGCATGTGATCCCACAAAGCAGGAACTGCAGAGGTAGCTGGTGTTCGTGTCTGCTACTTCTCCAGCCTAGACCTCCAGATGCCATCTCCTTGGTCTGCCCTCCCCACGCCGCCCTGCCAATGCCTTTCATTCCCAGGATTGTCCCCTCAAGAGCCACATCTCCAGAAATCCTGGGGTTTGCACAACTGCATCCAAAGCCTGGAAGAGAAGAAATTTCTCTTCTGGTGTCTTCATTACAGGGAGATACATCTCTTCCAGAAACCCACCCACCCCCACAACTACCTCTAGCAAACTGCCTCTGACATCTTACTGGCCAGAGCTGGGTTACCAGCTTGTGTTGTTGTTGTTGAGTCGCTCAGTCGTGACCAACTCCTTTGTGACCCCATGGACTGTAGCCTCCCAGGTTCCTCTGTCTATGAGATCTCCCAGGCAAGAATACTGGAGGGGGTTGCCATTTCCTTCTCCAGGGGATCCTTCCGACCCAGGAATCGAACCCAGGTCTGGGCATGAGCAGGAGGGTTCTTTATCACTGAGACAGCAGGGAAGCCCCTAACTCAGAGGGAAGGGACGTCAGCTCCAGCTTCTGATGAAAGGAGTGGCAAAGACAGATCACCCAGGACACACGTGGGAGGGGAGGAATTGTGGAGAATCGGCCGTTAGGATGAACTGATGTTTCAGACTTCTCGTGGCATCAGCTTTGCTGCCCTGGTCATAGCCTGGGCATAGCCAACTTAAATGACCTTTGAGGACACAGTACCAGCATTACCAGGCTCAGGGAATGATACCATCTGCCTAAAGTCCACTTGAGAGAACCGAGTTAATCAGACTTCATCTTCTCTAAAGTTGAATTAGTGAAAGAACAGATTTCCGTATATTTAAATAGAATAAAAATATGCCCGGGGCTGACAATAAATTCAGCAGTATGGTAAAATTTTGACTCATTGATAAGACTTCATCCATTGAAAAGGCACGTCCTTGGGTTTTGTTATATTGACTTTCATGCTTATTCCATATGTTGAACATGACATATCATTTTAAATCAAAATAATAGAGGACTGTGGTGAGCTCCGGTGGCCTAAGTGAGAAGGAGAAGGGGTTTTCTAGGTGATTTTCACTGCTCTCTCTTTCTCTGTCCCCAGGGGCACAGCCCCAGATGGGAGGGACCTGTGTGTGATTGGATCATGCTGGTAGAAAGCTCCATAGCCTAGTTACCAGCCTGACTCTACAGTCTCAAACCCTTGAAGCTCCCAGAATGTCTGGAAGCCATCAAACTCTTAGATCAACAAAACATAGTGATGCGGCAAACATGCTCAAGTAAGGCACCTAACTTGGGGTGAAACCAACCGAGATTCTGACTCTTGATTCTGGGACAGACCTGTGAGTGGTGGGAGGTACAAAAAATCTGAGAAGCAAACACATAGAAACTTGGCAGCAGAGCAGTTCCAGCCCATTGTCTATTTTTTGGAAAACTGGTAAAATTTGCTCAATTTTAAATAAAATGCTTGCCTGTGGCCAAACTTCTGTTTTTGCTTTGAAACGCCTCAGTGTGTTTTATGGGACCCCAAAGTTTTACATGGTCTGAGAAGCATGAATCACTGAAAGGGCCAGCAAGCAGAAGGAACTGGCCCAAATTTGCAGCTAAAACCCCATGTTTATAATATTCTGGTGGTGTTTTATCAGAGTGTATTTACACTGTTGGGCTTCCCAGGTGGCTCAGTGGTAAAGAATCCGCCTGCCAAGGCAGGAGACATGGGTTCAACCTGTGGGTCAGGAAGATGCCCTAGAGATGGAAGTGGCTCCCCACTCCAATAGTCTTCGCCTGGGAAATCCCATGGACAGAAGAGCCTGGCAGACTACAGTCCACGGGGTCACAGAAGAGCCGGACACGACTTAGCAAGTAAACAGCAACTTACAGTGTTATTTACAAAGACGAAAGCATGGTACCTGCCACGATTATGGCACGCTGGCAGAAACTTCTGTTGTTTTCCAGACTTTAGGCTCTTTCTTTTGTATTGGGGTACAGCCAATTAACCATGTTGCGGTAGTTTCGGGTGGACAGCAAAGGGACTCAGCTGTACACATACATGGATGCAGTCTCCCCCAGGCCCCCAGGAGAAACTTCCTACAGATGTCTCACTGGGCTTTCACAAACCCCCTGTGAGGTGAAACAGTGGTGATCCCCATTTTACTGACGGGGAATTGAGAGAGGGTAAGTCAGTTGCCCGAGGTTGCACAGTAATGAAGTAATGATACTGGATTTGAACTCAGGACATCCTGACTTCAAACCCACTACAAGACCTTGCTTCTCAAGGCAAGTCCAGGAGAGCCCTTCCACCTGGCTTAGCAGGTTCAGGACTTCAGGACCAGTTTGCCCCCCACCAATCGAGACCTTCCTCTTCTACAGCATTCTGTTGGTTTTCAGCGTCACAGAGCAGTGGTTTTTCATAGTTCATTTACCCTGTGCTCTTGAATCCTCCTTCCTCACTCCCCACCCCNATTCCTATACATTTGTATAGGAAATGACATCTTGAAAAAAAAATTCTAACTGCATTATCCCATATTATTTCTACAACCACCTTAGAAATTATTATCACTCATTTTTTCATCTTTTGGACACAGAAATTGACTTGAAACTCAATAATACTGTTGTAACTACCATATCCCCCTGAAACTTCATCAGTCTGAGATAGGTTACTGGATGTTCACATTTAGGACTTGCATAAATGATAGAAGAATTTCATTTCTGAAACAAAATATATCTCTGATAATAATTCTACTGCTTATTACCTACAGGATTGAGATTCTCAAACTTGAACCTTCTCCAGCTTCATCTGGAGACAGTGTGATACACAGATCACTGGGCCCCATCCCAGAGGTCTTGATTTGGTAGGCCTGGGGTGAAGCCTGAGAATCTGCATCTCTAATATCTTCAAGTGATGCCAGTGATGTTGGTCCAGGAATGTACTGTTTGATTTGTTTTGAATTCCAGACATGGAGTTCAGAGAACGGAGAGAATAGTGTGGTCTGGAGTGCTTGGAAAGAATCCATGGAGGACCTACAGACTTTTGAAAAAGAAGTGGATTTTGTTGGTCTTATAGGAATCATAGAGTAATTTTTCTTAAACTGGGAGGATTATTAAGATGATCTGGTTCAATCATTTCTGTTTATAGATAAGGAAACTGAGCCCAGAGAGGCAAAGGACATGTCGAAAAGTACACAGCTAGTGTATGCCAAAAATGTCTGGAATTCAGATATTTTTGTTGCTAGGTCAATTCTTTTTCCTCTGTACAGTGATTTTGGCTTGTGAGGGATAGAAATTAGGATGGAAATTCGGCCTGATTAAATCAACAGGTTTGTATGAGAGATC
The DNA here is from genome assembly GCA_006410875.1 of Neotragus pygmaeus. Lineage (NCBI taxonomy): Eukaryota > Metazoa > Chordata > Mammalia > Artiodactyla > Bovidae > Neotragus > Neotragus pygmaeus. Next base: position 2,461,197 of record SJYV01030329.1, on the reverse strand, counting down.
CATGGGAGATATGAGCTGAATAAGGTGAAGACTAGATCCTGGAGGATCTTGAACATTATCTTGAAGACTTTAAATTCAGAACAACAGGGAGGCATACTAAATGCTTCAAGTCTTTTTCTGTCTTTTCTCACCAATGAAGGTGATGCAGGTATGTAAGTATGGAGAAGAGATTGGAGTTGAGGAAGAAGTGGAACTTGAGGAGTCTGGAAGACCTTGTAACAGTCCAGGTGTTAGTGCAGTTAGGGGCCTAGTTGCATTTCAGTTTGCATTTAGAAATTTGGAGGGGTTTTGAAGATGACACACAATTCTTTGGTAAGATGTGTGTACCCAGAATTCTTAGANGAAGAAGTGGAACTTGAGGAGTCTGGAAGACCTTGTAACAGTCCAGGTGTTAGTGCAGTTAGGGGCCTAGTTGCATTTCAGTTTGCATTTAGAAATTTGGAGGGGTTTTGAAGATGACACACAATTCTTTGGTAAGATGTGTGTACCCAGAATTCTTAGAGAGAGCTTGGGAGTAAAAAGCCTGGAGAACTAGCCTTTTACCTTAACTCTGTATATGGTTGTACATGGCATTTTAGTATCTAAGTGATGATTCCTCTTAAGGAAGCCAAGCCTGGAGAGTAGAAGTAGAAAATAACACTATGGCTCAGAGGTTAAAGCATCTGCCTGCAATGCAGGAGACCTGGATTTGATCCCTGGGTCAGGAAGATCCCCTGGAGAACGAAATGGCAGCCAACTCCAGTATTCTTGCCTGGAGAATCCCATGGTTGGAGGAGACTGGTGGGCTAGAGTCCTTGGGTTTGCAAAGAGTCAGACACGACTAAACGACTTAACTCACTCACTCAGTGTGAAAATAGTGATGGAGGGGAAAGGGCAGAAGGAGCAGATGGACAGTGAATGAAATCAGCTTCCAAGGGAGGGCCTGGACATCTCTGTCGGAGGAGCTATGTTAAAGCAAAGGAGTCAGGCCACCAGGGACCGCAGCCTCACACTGTCATTTTAGGACCCAAGAGGCCAATGGAAGTAAGATCTGCCTGCTGGACCAACAAATGTTTTGGGTAGATGGATTGTGCTCAAGCCCAGGCCCATACATGTATCCACATAGATTTTCAACCAGGGCTGATGAGAATAGATTGATACAGTCCTTACCAGGCCAGTGAATTGGCACAGGGTACGATACTTTAAAATATTTTTCCATCCTCAGGAATCTTTTTCCATCTCTAAGGAAAAACTTTAAAAGTCAGCAAGAAAGTGAGAACACAGACCTTCAAATAATATCTCATACTGGATCTGAGAGTTTGGGTTGCAGAAAAAAATCTGGTCCTAGAGAATTCAACAAATACTGAGCAGGATCTGTTAAACAACAGATGCTATGCTAAGTGTTGGATTTTAATCTTTTGGTCATATTACATCAAACGTTGTTGATACAGAATATTAACATTTGGTTCTATTTTGCATTAAGTTCTTTAAGCTCCATGGGGATTCTCCAGGCAAGAATACTGGAGTGGATTCCCAGACCCACTGTGCTAGGCTATTTGAGAACCATGAAAGTGACAGCAGCTCCAGATCTTGCCTCCTTTTTGGTTCATCTTTGAAATACTCAGGGTCTTGGCTTCCTCCCGAAACAAACATCAGGATGAGGGAATATTCATCAGGAAGGATACCAGGATCACTCGGCTGGCCGAGATTCTCAAAACTAGCTTCACCAAGCAGTGCAAGAAGCAGCCATTCATGCAATTCTTTTCTCACATCACACAGGTCCCTCAACCAGAGGAGAATGGGTACAGAAAATCACTCTACAGTGACTGAGTTCATTCTTGGAGGTTTAACAAGTCGACCAGAGCTCCAGCTCCCCCTCTTCTTCCTCTTCCTTGGGATCTATTCCATCACCATGGTAGGGAATCTGGGCATGATAACCCTGATTTGTCTGAATGCTCAGCTTCACACCCCCATGTACCATTTCCTCAGCAACCTGTCCTTTGTGGATCTCTGCTACTCCTCTGTCACTACCCCTAAGATGCTGGTGAACTTTGTGTCAGAGAAGAACACCATCTCCTACGCAGGGTGCATGGCCCAGCTCTACTTCTTCATTGTGTTTGTTGTTGCTGAGTGTTACATGCTGACAGTNTCAAGTTTAGTGAAGTAGAACCAGAACCTGGAAAAGCAGCAATGTGGTGCTTTTGCAGTGATTTAAATACAGTGAGCGATGGCCCTGGCGGCCCTGCACTACCGCTAGGGCCTGGGGTTCAGCCCCTCATCAGGGAACTAAGATCCCTTATTTCAAAAAAATAAAAATAAAAGAACAACAAAAAATACAATGAATCTTTGCTTCACTTTCTCGAGGCAGGTACCCTATGAGTTTCAACTTCTTGGTATGTCACAGCTAAGATATAAATGTTTTTGATCATGCAGATAGAAAAAGAAATGGGCAGGTTAGGGAAAAAAAGAAAGGGAGGAAAAGGAAATGGAGAGAAGGAGCCAGAGTTAATCAAAACTGGTCCTTATGTCCTTACAAAAGCCTTGCAAATTATTTACACCTATGTTCTTTCCTGGTTTCTTGAGAATTTTTTTGGAAAAAAGTAAAATAATATTATATGTGTATGAAAGAGAACACAAATGCATCTATAGGAACCTGAAAATAGTTAGGGTTAACGTGCTTCCCCAGTTAACCTTATCACTCATCTCTCTGTTTTTGCTGTGAACATTTTCCAATGTCAGTCCATATAAGCAGTGTCTCAATGTTCAGTTCAGTTCAGTTCAGTCACTCAGTCGTGTCCGGCTCCTTGCAACCCCATGAATCGCAGCACGCCAGGCCTCCCTGTCCATCACCAACTCCCGGAGTTCACTCAGACTCGCGTCCATCGAGTCAGTGATGCCATCCAGCCATCTCATCCTCTGTAACCCCCTTCTCCTCCTGCCCCCAATCCCTACCAGCATCAGAATCTTTTCCAATGAGTCAACTCTTCGCATGAGGTGGCCAAAGTACTGCAGTTTCAGCTTTAGCATCAGTCCTTCCAAAGAAATTCCAGGGCTGATCTCCTTCAGTATGGACTGGTTGGATCTCCTTGGCAGTCCAAGGGACTCTCAAGAGTCTTCTCCAACACCACAGTTCAAAAGCATCAATTCTTCGGCGCTCAGCCTTCTTCACAGTCCAACTCACATCCACACATAACCACTGGAAAAGTGTATACTATTTGGCCTGTGTAAGCAACATCGGATGCAGAGGAGTAAAGCTTCAGAAAACTCATTTGCCACAGACGCAATCACTGGGTGGAAATAAAAATAAGTCTGTGCTCTTGCAATTACTCTTAGGAGAGCAGTCTTTGAAATTACAGGGCCAAGGAGAATGGCGGAAAGCCCCCGAGATCACCTGGCCCGTCCCGTCCCCCCGGTCATCCTGCCAGGCCCATCACCCATCCTCCAAGTGTGGTCCAGAGACTGGCAGCAACCACCCCACCTGGAGGAAACCCAAGTCTCAGCCTCCACGGCAGACCTGCTGAGTCAAAGTCTGCTTTTAACAAGGTGCTCAGAGGGGTCGCGTACCTGTGGATGTCTGAGAAGCCTCAGGCCGTACCTGTGTCAGAGCAAAGGCATCCAGGACTAGACTGGAACAGCTGAGATCAGAGTTGGGGGAAGAAACCCAAGATGTGATTGATGATCAACGTGAGACGTACGAAACACTTGGAAGATGTTTGGTGACACAGTTGCAAGTTGGAACAAAAGGAAATTAAATTCTGTTTCAGGAGAGATGAAGGTTTTAACAGTCAGAACATAGAAAAACCTGAAATGCTCTATATCTGACCCGTCTCAAGGAAGGATGGGTGTGTGAGATCCCCCGGTGGTTTTAGATGGGTCAAGAGCATTTTGTTTCTTCCACACTCATTTTTCAGCGATCTCGTGTTTATGGCAGACGAGACAGGTTTCCCACTTACAGAAGTGATCTAACTTTTCTTATAAGAAGTTTATTTCAGCTTTTTAAAGTGGTCAATTTAAAGAACTATAATAATTAAATAACGGGGCAGATGGATTGCGGGTGGAACTCGGGTGCCGAGGAAGCGGACTTGTTATTCTAGGTCAGTATCACCCTGAATTTTACATTTCATAGACGAGCATAGTGTCTAAAAAGAAAGAGGGAACTGCCATCCTGTCTGTTTCACCAAATAAAGATATTTGAGACATAGCAAACCAGCTTTTACTATCTGCTCTCACCACATTAAAGAAAGAATATTTTTAAAACTCCCAAAGCGAGAAAGCAATTTTGGGAGAAAAAAACGATAAACCTTTCCAAGATGTGGTTGGGAATTTTACAAGAATACACACAGACAGGTCCAAAGTTCTTGCCAGACAGGTCTCAGAATTTAGTGTTTTGGTTTTCTGGGGTTTTTTAGGGGGTGGGGGGGTTCTAGAAAGATGTGTGTGTGTGTGTGTGTGTGTGTGTGTGTGTGTGTGTACCACTCAGTCATGTCCAACTCTTTGCAACCCCATGGACTATAGCCCGCCAGGCTCCTCTGTCCATGGGATTCTCCAGGCAAGAATGCTGGAGTGGGTTGCAATTTTCTCCTCTAGGGAATCTTCCCAACCCAGGGATTGAACCCTGGTCTCCCACATTGCGGGCAGCCTCTACCATCTGAGCCCCCAGGGAAGCCAAAAGTTTCTCTAGCCCATAAGAGGCATGAAAGTAATATTATGGCATCTGAGGGAACAGCCCATCCCATTAATGATTCTGTAGTGGAACATGAATATGCATGCTAAATTGAATTTACAAAGACTTATAGAGAACGCATATGAAATCAGGTCAGCTTTTACCACCAGATAACCTTCCGTTCCAGATATTTTTAGACTTTGAAATTGCAAGTCAGAAGTTGTGCTCCCGTATCCTTCCCCCTTTCTTCTCATTTTGCTGCGAAGCAGGGAGCCCCCCCACCGCCCGCCCACCGCTGACAGATAGAGGTCTGAGAATGGTGACCTGACTGATCAGTTATTTGTTAAATAAAGGAAAGCCTTGCAAGTTAACAAGCCATGCACATAGTAATATTGAAACTGCCACAGGCAGCTGACAGATAGAGAGCGGAGTTGCAGCGTGTGCATGTGTGTTCAATTCAAAACAACCTGTCACATTCTCTTTTCTTGTTTTTATTGGAGTCTGGTTGCTTTACAGTGTGTTGGTTTCTTCTGTACAGTGACATGAGTCAGCTATCAGTGCGTGTGCATACATGCATTCCCTCTTTCGGGATCTCCTTCCCATCCAGGTCACCACAGGGCGGTGAGCAGGGTTCCCTGTGCTGGGCGGGGGCTTCTCATTGCTGAGTCGCTTCAGTCATGTCCGACTCTGTGCGACCCCATGGACTGCACCCCACCAGGCTCCCCCGTCCCTGGGATTCTCCAGGAAGAACACTGGCGTGAGCTGCCATTTCCTTCTCCAGGGTTCTCATTAGTCACATATGTGATACACAGTAGTCGGTATATATCAAGCCCACTCTCCCAATTCATCCCATTCTTTCTATGAAAAAAAACACTTGTATATGCGAATGCCTCCCACTGGTTATACAGCTGTAAACAGAATTTGGCCAAGGGAATCCAGATGGTGATGTCATACACTGACTCATCTGAAATTGAGTCAACACAAATAAATATTTGGTACTGATGCTTATTTTTTTAAAGGTAGACTGTTTGATTTGCTTTGCTATTTTGGAGGCAGATGGTCTAAAATAAGTGAGAGTTCAATGAACTTTAGTAGGAAAAAAGACCATAAACACAGTACAGTCATTCAGCATAAATGATAAAGTAATGCCGTGAAATTTTAAAATGAAACTGCTTAGTGACCGGGGATCTGAATTGGTTTTCATGATCACAACAGAATATGACCTCAGCTGGATGAAATGTGATAGCAAACAACAACAACAACAACAACAACAACCTAGTGTGATCGTGGCGTAATTCTTCCAGAAAGATAGTTTGATTTTCTTTCCTCAACGCCTATGGGTATGGTTTTGATAAAACTGTGATTAAATGAGCAAAAATCCTTCTCCAGGGAAAATGTTACCCTCAGCAAAGAGTAAGGCCACATCACTGTCTGAAGTAGAGGCCACATGTTAGCCGGTTGTAAATTATTGGTGATTGTTTTCAGAACTAAGAAAATCCTGCAGGCACTTACCAACCACAGTGCGTGGTGAAATTTTACATGGCTCATGATCCTGTTTGTCCCAGAATTATAGATTTCAACTATTAAGAAGTGGCTTTACCTTCTAACTCTACCAACCTCTTGACCATCATAATCATATCAGGTCACACTTATCTAGCATTCGCCAGGCCCTATACAAAAAATATTAGTCATCTTACTAACTTAGGAGGTTGGTATCACTGCCTCCACTCCCATTTTACAGTTGAGGAAATTGGAATTCAAGAAGGTTAAATACCTTCCTGAGTTTCTACCACAGTAAGTGGCCAAGTGGGGGTTGCAATCCCGACACATCGCATCCATATAGTGTCCATGGTAGCATGCTGCACGCCTTCACGTACATCGTGTGAAACACTAAAAATCCATGGCTCTCGGGTGTGAAAGTAATGGACACACTACAACAAGCAATTCCAGTGATTATAATGCATTTTTCTGCAGAGTGTTGTCATCTCCGGCCACCGCTTATAACAATGTGCCCATAAAGTTAAACAAATGCATATCAGATAATTTTTCAACTTTCCATTCTTTTCTTAACTAGTTACTGAAATTGTTCCTTCTGAAATAGATTTGTGGGATCTTAACTGTCCAATTAATTGTGCGCTTGTACTATGTGACATCTTAAACCATGAAACTATTAGTTATAGTTTTTCCAGGCGCTGCCAGAAAGGAAGTATAGAATTTCTGTACAGCCTACTTTATTTTAAGCAAAGACTCTCCTTAGGAACAAATCAGAGAAAGAAAATACTCACATGAAAGTTAAGTGTAATTAAAACTGTAAGTCATCAGTTCATTCCTTTACAAAAGCACCCAGTACCCTGGTGTGTACTAGGAATTGGTAGAAGTGCTTGACTGCATGCGTGCATTAACTCGTGTCCACCTCTTAGCGACCCTGTGGACTATAGCCCACCAGACTCTTCTGCCCATGGGATTTCCCAGGCAAGAAGTGTTTGGAGGCATATTAAATTTGATTTGGTAAAAAGATGCTGAGTCTTTAAAATGAAAAAAGCCTTTAAATCATCCTGTTAAGGCTGATGTTTGAAATAAGACCATCAAGGTTAAGGATTGTTCCTTCAGTCACAAAATACGGGTAACCTAGAACACTTCTGTATTATTTGTTCCTTCCATACAGGCTCTGCACCCCTGAGGGTCTAGGAGATGGTTCTAGCTGGGCCCAGGATGACTGCAGGCAGATGAGCACACGGCCTTAACCTGAGCATGCCTCTCCAGTCACTGGCAGTCTGATTAGACCCTGGGCGAAGCCACAAGGCTGTGCTCATCACCCTGCTAACCTTTAATTCCTGCCCATCTCTTCCCAACTGCAATCAGGCCTCAGGCCTCTGGCTGTTCTTCCACAAGTGAATCCCCCTACAAATTAATAGCCTTATTTCATTTGCTATATTTTGACAGCCTAGACAGGATTTTCATTAGAGTAGTGCTCCAAAGTCATCTTCTTCAACAAATCTAAGCTTGAAGAGAACTGTAAGTTAATGTGGTGGGAAACACCCAGCAGAGCTGGAGAAGGAAATGGCCACCCACTCCAGCAGTCTTGCCTGGAAAGACCCCACGGACGGAAGAGCCTGGTGGGCTTCACTCCGTGCGGGTCACAAAGATTCAGGCACGTTTTAGCGACTGAACAACAGCAACAACCCAGCACAATTGCTCTTCGGCTGTGGTCAAAATGATGAAACTTGTGCTTGAATGCGTAACACTCCGAAGCGTTCATTTTAAAGAAGTGGGGCTGAGATGCCAGTGTGCTGGGACCCATCCGCCATCAGCAAACCGTCTAAGCTAGACATTCCCCCCCACCTCCCTACTCCCACCCCAGGAGGCCTCGACATTTTTTAGAGAGAGAGTGTGTGAGAGTTGAGCCAGATAAACCTTAACAGATTCCCAGTTTCAAAATTCTGTGCAGGTGACCCACCAGGGGGGTGACCCAGGGCTGGCATCCAGACATTCAGCGGGCGCTCCTGGCAGACAGGGAATTCATATCCACAGAATGGCACTGGACCTCTTTGGGGACTTCAGGTCTGTTTAAAACATCAGTTAAGCCTGTTTGTTTTCTACCTGTAGAAAGCCTCCATTCCAAAGAGAATAAAATAATGGACATCATTTAAGGAAAAATTACTAATGATTTTTGTCTCAAGGGTCCGCCTGAGAGCGTGGTGGCTCCCCTGGGACTCAGTGATGCTAAGAGCAATCAGCTGGAAAAGAGTTTGAAGCTGGAAAAGAGAAGATTCCCAAGGCCGGTGCTCTGTCTCTGCTTTAGACTTCCTGCCTTTCTTTTCCCAACATTTTAGAAAGTCCTCGTTTACAGCGATACCTGCTCAATACTAATTTCAGCTAATAAGATGCAAATGCCGTGTCTTCCTCTAAACCCTCGCTCTGCACATTCGCTTGAAATTAATTCCCATTTTCTCTTCTGACTTGGCATGTCCTCTGGCTCCTTCGAAGTGCATCTGGGCTGGATGAAGAGTCAGAACCCTGGAGCCCTTCTGCCCGCCGCTCCCTGCCTCCTGCTGATTTAGCTCAGGCCCCGTGGACCCTGCTCAGCCTCTGCTCCCGGCTATTTGCATTGTCTGTGCATCTGACCACCACACCCCCTGCACCCGGGGTCATCAGGGTCATTGCTCGTTTCGCTGGTGCCTCTTGACTTTTCTGCTCGGCGGAGCACAGGCCACGCTGTCCTGGGCCTCCCTGGGTCACACCTGCTGGGGATTCCAACAAGCAGACTGCAGCCCTGCAAGAAGTCTGCTCCTCACCATGCTTTTCACCGTTTTACTAAAGGACTTGACTTTGCAGCCAAGTGCTGTGCATGATGGGGATGCATCATGGGGCTTCCCAGGTGGCGCTTGTGGTAAAGAACCCACGTACCAGTGCAGGAGACATAGGAGACGTGGGTTCCCTGGGTCTGGAAGCTCCCCTGGAGAAAGGCATGGCAACCCACTCCAGCATTCCTACCTGGAGAATCCATGGACAGAGGTGCCTAGCAAGCTACAGTCCATGGGGTCACCAAGAGTTGGGGATACATAGAACCAGCCTTATAACTTGCACCCTGCTGCAGGAGGTCGTGTTGGCATGATCATGGGTTGAGCTGGAACACTGACACCCACTGGGAGAAAGAAAATCCCAGGCAGACTTTGGCTGCATGCCAGAGCATCCCCGTGTTGACCACAGAGGGATCAGTGTCCACCGGCCAGGGGGGCCGCTGTGTGCTCCCCTCCTCCTCCCAGGGACCCCCTCTGTCTGCACGGGCCTGTGTCCCTCCATACGTTCATCATAAGCAGATTATACTAGTTTGTCAAAAATATATTCAGAGATATACTCTAAAATATGATGTCCTGATGAATTAAAAAAGCATTCATTCATTCAGATAGTAGCTGGTCTTCTCCTAGTAGTATAACAAATCATGTTATACTTGACTTTTTCAGCCTATTTTTGTATATCATTCTGGCTGCCCTAGACAAGGTACCCCCAGCATAAAGTAAAGCTTCAGTTACCTAGAATGAAAATAACAGGACACTCATCTTACCATAGATCCCCCTATTGAACTTTTATGGGGCAAATGATAGAAACTTCACCACAAAAGTTCAACCTATCATTTTGTACTAGAACAAGTGTACAAAAACCAGATTGATTCTAGAGAATCTGGAATTCTAATGATGCTGGTTAAGCATCATTTGTTATTCTAATGTTCAGAAATATTAGTTCAGTAAATCTCTGAATGTCCAAGACCCTGAAACATCTCAGAAAGATTAAATTTATTCTACTAACTGACGGAATTTCTGTTTTCTAGCCCTCCCCTGTCTCTTGCTTGGCACTTTCTACGGCTTTCCTTTAGGGCATTTCTCTCTCCCTACCTGGGTACTCATTTCATCTGCCCTAAAGAGCCAGGGTCCCCGGTGTCTCACTGGTAAAGAACCGCCTGCCAATGCAGGAGGCTCAGATTCGATCCCTGGGTTGGGAAGACCCCCTGAAGAAGGAAATGGCAACCCGCTCCGGTATTCTTGCCTGGGAAATCCCATGGACGGAGGAGCCTGGCGGGCCACAGTCCACGGGGTCACAAAGAGTCGGACACGACCTAGTGACTCAACAACAAAGAGCTGATGGCAGCTGAGGGCAAGGGGAATAAGCATGCCTTCCATCACCCTCAGAGCCGTCAGTGAGGTGGGAGGTGAGTGGCCACAGCCACCGAAGCTAAGTGTTCCCTCTGCGGTTCTCCCAAATGACGAGAAAGAGGGGAAGAGGAGAAAGGGAGGGGAGGGAAACCCGGGCAGGGAAGGGGCAGAAAGGAGAGGAGGAAGGAAGCGAGATTCTCGGAGTGTGCTGCCTGGAGCGGCAGCGGCAGCGGCTCCTGGGATTTCGTTAGAATTGAAAACTGGGGGCTCTCCCCGGTGGCCCAGTGATGAAGACCCCATACTTCCAGAGCAGGGGGCCCGGGTTCCATCCCTGGTCCGGGAGGTCCCACGTGCTCCAGGGTGCAGCCAAGAAAAAGAAAGGAAACTGGGGGGATTACCCATCCTCTATGTACAGCCTCAGAAACTCCAGAGGCGGAGACCCCGGGGTGCGCTGGTCTGACAAGTCCTGCAGGTGATTTTAATGCAGCTAAATTCAAGAAACGTGGGTGTAGACCTCCCCCTCGCTCGTTCCCTCTGTGAAATCTCTTTCACTCTTCTAGAGCAATGCCCATCGAACTCCAAGGTGCATGCAAATCACTGGGTCTTGTGAAAACTGCAGTCAGATTCAGCTGGCCTTTGGGGCGGGGGTTGTGGGTATCAGCGTAGGGGCTGAGAGTGTGCATTTTTAACCAATTCCAGATGAAGTTCTCACCACTGTTCAGTTCTAGAAAAAATAAATACAGATATATATAGATAGATAGATAGATATCAGTTCAGTTCAGTTCAGTTGCTCAGTCATATCTGACTCTTTGCGACCCCGTGGACTGCAGCACACCTCCCTGGCCATCACCAACTCCTGGAGCTCACCCAAACTCATGTCCATTGAGTCGGTGATGCCACCCAGCCATCTCATCCTCTGTCATCCCCTTCTCCTCCTGCCTTCAGTCTTTCCCAGCATCAAGGTCTTTGCCAGTGAGTCAGTTCTTCTCATCAGATGGCCAAAGTATTGGAGTTTCACCTTCAGCATCAGTCCTTCCAATGANATCCTTACGAATCAATTCATAACATACAAATTAGGTATAACTGGCAGAGTTAAGTAACCAGTTACACAAACTGTGTGTATAGGTTTGAGGAAGCAGTTGACTTGCCTGGAGTAGGAAGGGCAATATAGATGAGGTGAGGCTCTGAGAAGAAAACATGACGATGTTAGGGAGAGGGCCTTGAATATTGGCTGGGCGGGGGTGGGGGGTGTGTGTGTGTGTGCTCTCCCTAATCCATCCTATAAACAGCCACAAAATGAACCTTTCAAAAATATGACTTTTTCTTCATTCCTTTGCTTATGTGTGATGTGGTTCTCATTATCTATCACATCCGCAGGCAAGAACACTAGCTGGGAAGCTAAAGTAGTAATTTATTTAGATTAACGTAGAAAAAACCATGGAAACTGAAAGCTGTCAACCCAGGAGACTTAACAGAGGAGTTTGATAACTAGTTGCATATAAAATTCCAGGAGAGAAAAGAATAGACTATGAACTTTGGGGTTAAAAAGGTGATAATAAACATTAGTGACAGGTTCCGAGTAGAGAGAGTGAAGTTGATAAGAAAGATGAGCTGTTTATTCCCTTCAAAACATTAACCAAATGAGACTTCCATATCAACTTTACATACACATCTCTATCTAAATCTAAAGGATAGTCTTAATTTTCAAACCAAGAACCAGCAAAGAGTTCCAAGCTTAAATATTCAATTTAACATCCTATTTTCATGTACTTTTTAACTTCTTTTATATTATCTCAAAAATCATTTTCCCAGTATAAATATTTTAAAGTCTTTGGTTTTGTTATATATATTTTAAAGGCTAAAAGTCTTCATATTTTTTCTAAACATTTTTTTTCTTACATCATATATGAAGACATCACATTTCCCCAAGATGCTTCTTAAATATTCCTATCAAATGCCAAATCTGTTAAGCCATTTGTTTATATAACCTATGTCCTCTAACGTGTTCCAAAAATTCCTAAAAATAAGTTTCTGCATCTCATTCCTATGAAAACAACTTCTTAAGAGGGCTTTATTAATATAATTATTTCCTAGAACACTGCTGTTTCACATATAAAGATCATTTCCATTTAGTCAAACTGACTCCAACATTTAATATTTTGTAGATACAAAGTACATTCGTTCACAAAAATCTTTTTATAAATTTCATTTTCATTTCTTATGACAGTTTATCACTCTATATGTGAATGTCTGTATATATATTTATATGTAAATATATACACACATCCTGTATTTATCTCTTTTATATAAAAGAGTCATCAGTATGACTCAACATACTAATCTCCAAGAAGGCAGAGACAGACATGCCTGGCACTGAACAAAATCTAAAAAAAAGCCCCTGATCTCTAAGCGTCTGATGACGCCATTGACAACATCACTATAGACCATTTAGGCTGTTGGCTCTGGCTGTTGTTCAATTGCTAAGTCATATCTGACTCTTGTGACTCCATGGACTGCAGGCTTCCCTGTCCTTTACTATCTCCTGGAGTTTGCTCAAATTGAGTCAGTAATGCTATTTAACCATCTCCTCCTGTTGCCCTCTTCTTGTGTGGCCTTCAATCTTTCCCAGGATCAGGGTCTTTTCAGACGAGTTGTCTCTTCACATCACGTGGCCCATGTATCGAAGTTTCAGCATCAGTCCTTCCAATGAATATTCAGGATTGATTTCTTTTAGTATTGACTGGTTTGATCTCCTTACAGTCCAAGGAACTCTCAAGAGTCTTCCCCAGCACCACAATTCAAAAGCATCAATTCTTTAGCACTCAGCCTTCCATATGGTCCAATTCTCACATTCACACATGATTAACGGAAAAACCACAGCTTTGACTATATAAACCTTTGTTGGCCAAATGAGGTCTTTCTTTTTAGCATAATGTCTAGGTTTGTCAGCTTTCCTTTCAAACAGCAAGTGTCTTTTAACTTCATGGCTGCAGTCACTATCCACAGTGATTCTGGAGCCCAAGAAAATAAAATCTGTCACACTTCCACTTTTTCCCCTTCTATTTGCCACGAAGTGATGGGACAAGATGCTATGATCTTAGTTTTTCAAATGCTGAGCTTTAAGCTGTTGGTAGGTTCATGCAGTTAAAATCTCTTGATTCAGAGAACTAACTGGAGTCTAGAATGATTAGGTAATTTCTGCAAAGTCACGTAACCAACTGGTGGAGGAGCCAGGGTCAGAACCTCTTCTCCAGGTTTCTGGCCCCATGTTCACTACACCAGATCGCTTCCTGAGAAATCACTCAATTTAACAACTTTCATCAAAAGTAGAAAGGCCAGAAATATAAATTGTGTTACAACCCCTGCCTTCAAGAAGTTATGAGACTTTCTGGGAAAAAATTCATACAAAAACTTAAGAGACTAATAACAAGACAACATTACTAAAAGGAAATAAGACCAAGGGCCAAAATTTACAACATAGACTTAAAGAACTATGGAACAAGAGTAGAATTTATGAGCTCTAAAAAGGCTGGCAAGATTTAGACAGGAAATAAGGAATAAAGAGAGATGGTGAGATGGCATCAGCCAAGGCAAGAGTGAATAAAATATGGGAAAACAGTATGGAATTCAGTCTGACTAGGAGAACACTATATTTCATTTCCATAGACACGATTCTTATCCCAAGCCATCTAAAAGGAAATTGGAAGGAAATCTGGAGGATTTAAGTATTCATAATGAAAATCTCATTTAGCAGAAAGCCTAGACTTGTAAATTACAAGACTAAACACATTAAACTTCCCTGAGTCCTGAAAAATCAGCAGCAGATAGTAGACAAACTTCTGAATCCAAAGATTTATAATCACTCGGTGCTTGCAAAAGTAGTAACTATCTAATCCTGCTTTGTCATCTTGTCATGTCAAAAGATATTTACTAAGTGTCTCTTACAGCCAAGACGGTATTCTCAAGAACTAGATGCTTATTTCAGATATTCTGGGATGCTGTCAAACTAGAACATTCAGTATGGTTCCACATAAAATTGTGCTTAATGTTCCAGGCAAAAACATGAGGCAGAGAAACTGTGTATAAAAATTGAGATCCTCCATGTTAACAGCAGCCCGGGAGATTGCCACTATGGAAACCAAACACCATTCTAAACCAAGTAATCACTGGTTTATGTCTCTAGTTGTGTTTCAAAATCTTGCTTTTACTCTGACAGCAAAACAGAAAACCTGCTGTATTCCACTATATAGATGGGAGAAGTCAGTCCTTAAAAACTGCCTAGCTCATACTTCAAGAGAGTGATGTCATTCAAAGTCATAACTTATGCTGTGACAACTGTACTCTGAACTTTAGCTCCTACATTGGTAGCATACTATCATTTGCTTAAGCAATAAGGAAATCTATCTCCACCCATGAATGTGGTAACTGTTCCTGTCACACTTGCCTTTCTAGTGTCGGGGCTTCCCTAGGAATCACTCACCTGCACAGATCTGAAGGTAGTAATGAAAGGCAACATGATATGATAGCCTGGTCCACTGGGGCTAGTTAGTAAAGCTCCTCCCCTGAAAAAAGATGTTTCAATTTGACAAGATTATAAAAAGAGAAATTATCTTTCCAAATCTAAAATGCTATAATAAACATTCACTCTTACTCATGCTATTGATCTACTAAAGCCTCACTAGTATGAGTTACTTGTGATCAACAATTGCTGGTCTCTACAGTATCTGTCACACCTACAAAAGTGAAAAGATAAAAATTAAACTGTTAACATTACACCTTGTTTCATAAGCTCTAACAACCACACCTCCGGGTCTCCAGCATACTCTCAGGTATAAAGATTCTCTTTGGTCTTTAACCTTTTGAGAAATACTTGTGGAAAAAAAATTCAGCTGGCTCTTAGTTGATGTACTTTAACTGTACATAACACAAGCCAGATCAAAACATAATACATTTAATCACTGGGCTGGAAAAAAAAAGAGATAACACAAACTTCCAAGTAAAGAGAAAATTTCTGATGCTCACGATTCTTTTACTCTACCTAGAAAGCAATTAAAATATTGGGGGCAATTAACATATACACAACACTATATATAAAATAGGTAAACAACAAGGACCTACTGTATAGTACAAGGAACTATACTCAGTATCTTGTAATAATCTATAACATAAAAGAATCTGAAAAATATATAAACATATATAAATCACTTTGCTGAACACTTAAAACACAACACTGCAAATTATCTATACTTCAAAAAAATTTTTTAAAAATACTGGGGCCATAAAGCCTCTATNTCACATGTCCCCACTGAAGTGCAAGACGAATTGTAATAATCTATAACATAAAAGAATCTGAAAAATATATAAACATATATAAATCACTTTGCTGAACACTTAAAACACAACACTGCAAATTATCTATACTTCAAAAAAATTTTTTAAAAATACTGGGGCCATAAAGCCTCTATAAAATCAACAACAAAAAATTAGCATAGAAAGATGAAGAATAAAGAGATAAAACTATAAATCAATGTTATAAGCATAGACGTGAATAGAATTTCACCAAATTCGGAAATGTAAGAAACATGACACCATACCCTGGAAGTTATAAAAAGGAGGCAATTTGGAGGCAACTATAAAAATGAAATCCTGTTTTATACAGTGAATAGTAAATTCATAGAACTTAGCTTTCTATTTTGAAAATATAAACAGATTTGCAAAGAATTCATAACAAATAACTAAGAAAAGATTGTTTTAGGTCCATCCCTAACTCTTTGAAACCCACACCCTGAAATGTTCTTTCTTTGCCTTTACTATCACTTTTTTCCATTATTCCAAAAAATTTTTTTTCCAAAAATTTTTAAAATTTCAAATTCACTGAAAGAAAGTTATATGCTGAACTAGATGGAAATCCAGACTAATCTGTCGTTTTTAAAATGCTAGACTCCCACACCCACTTGCTAAGACTATTTCTAAGACTCAAGGTGGATCTAAAAGTGGAAATATCCGTTTTAGGGGAGGATGGGCGGAAGACAGCAAAAAGTTGAAGCTCTTTCAAATACACCATTTCAAATTTCTCCAAACTATCATCTGTCTACATTTAAAAAAAACTAGTGGAAACTACGTTTCAGGAACAGCTATTCACCTCAGCTAGAGAGCAACTAACACACTTCACACCATTCCTTTCCACGTGAAAAAAAAGGGAAAGGTTGGGAGGATGTGTCTGTCACAATCCTGTGCTTGTCTCCCAAGGTCCAGGAATTTAACAACTGTCATGGTCTTCATTGCCTTATAAGCCCAAGCCAGATGCCAGAACCTTTTAAAGAAAACAACAAAAAGCTAAGAAACCACCACAAACAGGACTCGTTTCTAAATAGCATCTACAGCTGCAAACAAAGTCAGTAAAGCTGTATGCAATTTAACAATGATTTATCCACCTCCTCAGCTACAGGTGGAGTGACCACTGCCTTCCACCCTTCATTTCTTCCCTACGAATAAGCGGGTTTACTGTTAGGAACGACTGCAGGGAGTCTTAATCTCTGCATAGCACTGAAATTGTCCATCTGCCTACAAAACCTGCCACAACCCCCAAACCGCCTATGGACGCGACGAAAATCACTTTCTAGGACTAGAAAAAGTTCCCTGAGAACAATTTCCTAGACTCCAATAAAAGTCTCCCTCTACCTGCTCTAAAACCTGAGCTGACTGCACGTGCCGCTCACCTGTAGTACACGGCCAGGTGTCCTTCCTCGATCTTGTGGATGGAGGCGTAGAGGAGGACCACCACTAGACCCACCACTCCAGCCACCAGAACTCGGGCTTGAGTCATATTCATCTTAATTCCTCCTGCATGCGGATGGAACGCAGCCCCAGCCCCTTGAGTGACAGGCCCACCACCTCTGGTTTCCACCTTCCCCCTCGCGACCTGGCGCCGTCCCGCAGGCCGAGCTGAGGAGTCCTATGCCCCTTTCTCCTCCTTGCCAACCCCCTCCGCCAGAGCTGGCCCGTGAGTCGACGCGGCTCGGCCTGACAACCCCCTCCCGACGACCGCTCCTCCCCGCCCAGCAGAAGGCACTAACTGAGAAGGGAGCCAGCCGCAGACTCCGGACGGAGGCCGACCCCTCGGCCGGGCCTCACTAATCAGTGACGCATCGTCCCCGCCCGCACGTGGAGCCGCCACCAAGGCCGGGCCAACCGCCGCCAACAGCCGGCCCCGCCCACCCACGGGACAATGCGGCTGCGCGAACACGCACGCCGACGCCGCGCCCTGCGACTAGAGACGGGGAGCGAATGGGACAAAATTCTCCAAGCCGCCCGTCGAGAGATTCGCGCGGAAGTGCGTAGGGTCTTCACTGTGTGCTGTTGGTTTCCTGCTCTCGAAGAAAAGGGAAGTGGGGTATTGGGAGTAAGCAAAGGGGAAGAGGGAAGAAGGCATCTGAGACAAGGGAGTGGTCAGTTTGTCCTTCTGCAAAGACATCTATTCAGTTCAGTTCAGTCGCTCAGTCGTCTCCGACTCTTTGCCACCCCATGAATCGCAGCACACCAGGCCTCCCTGTTCATCACCATCTCCCGGAGTTCACTCAGACTCACGTCCATCGAGTCCGTGATGCCATCCAGCCATCTCATCCTCTGTCGTCCCCTTCTCCTCCTGCCCCCAATCCCTCCCAGCATCAGAGTCTTTTCCAATGAGTCAACTCTTCGCATGAGGTGGCCAAAGTACTGGAGTTTCAACTTTAGCATCATTCCTTCCAAAGAAATCCCAGGGCTGATCTCCTTCAGAATGGACTGGTTGGATCTCCTTGCAGTCCAAGGGACTCTCAAGAGTCTTCTCCAACACCACAGTTCAAAAGCATCANAAGTACTGGAGTTTCAACTTTAGCATCATTCCTTCCAAAGAAATCCCAGGGCTGATCTCCTTCAGAATGGACTGGTTGGATCTCCTTGCAGTCAGTACCCAAAATTCTGAATAATTTTAGTCATAGTCTTTTACTGCTTGTTCCTCATAAATTTAAGGTCAAAAATCATGTGAATTCTGGTGAGTTGTTTAATGGAAGCCACTGAAGCATTTCCTAAGTTGTTTTCTCATTGTTTTCAGACGGGATCACTTTTGCTGCCTCGATGAGGGCCCTTTGGCTTTTTCTGCAGAGTTGAGGGTAGCAGAGTGGTTCGGCGCACAGACCCTGGGGTCAGAAGGACCTGAGATCTACCCCAGCTGTGTCTGCTGTGGAGCCTGGCGGCCTCTGCACTCCGCCCCCTGCCCCTCCTTCTTCCATTACGTTCCAGTGACGGCCGCTGGCCTTCTGTCCCCTAAGCCGGCCAAGATCGAGCCCAGCCTGGCCGCTGACTCCTTCCGTCCTCACACTCTTCCCTCGGCGCTCGCAGGGGGCCCTTGTGCGAGGCTGGGCCTCTGCTCAGATGATGGTTCTGCTAACTTTCCCCTGGCGTCATTCTCCATTCTATTCCTCTGCTGCATTTTCTTCTTAGTACTTCTCATCACTTATAAGTATCTTAATAATAGCTCTGAAGATAGTAATAATAAAATATTGGCCCTAATGAATGGGTTTTATTAGCTTACCTCGGCACCCATAATTCCCTTCTGCCCACCTGCAGCTTTGGAGCCCTTCTGCGGTGAGGGAGACTGCCCTCTTGTGGACTGTTAGGATATTGCTACTAAAGGCACAAAGTTTCGTTTTTTTCAACTGCAGTCTTCTTTTGTGGGGGCTGGGAAGGGGTGGGGTGTTGGATCTGGAGGGGCAGNCGGTGAGGGAGACTGCCCTCTTGTGGACTGTTAGGATATTGCTACTAAAGGCACAAAGTTTCGTTTTTTTCAACTGCAGTCTTCTTTTGTGGGGGCTGGGAAGGGGTGGGGTGTTGGATCTGGAGGGGCAGGGAGTTTATCTCCAAGTGTCAACTACCTGAGACTGACTGATTTTCAAGGGGCAGACGAATGCATTTCTAATCGACCTGAAACAGGAATGACCTAAAATGTGAAATGGCCTTGGTGTAATAGTGATAGTTACTCTTCAAAAAGTGTTTTCTCAGTACCAACCATTGTGCTAAGGAATTTTCTCATATTATCTCTTTTAGCTTAAGCATCAGAGCTGGGAAAAGGCAACAGCTTGAGACATATAAAGAAAGCTTTCCCAAACCTTGGAGCAAGGCTGATTCTCTATGTCCAAGCTTTGTCTGCAAAGTTTGGAGGGAGGGGGAAAATGGCACGGTGGAATAAGAGTTCTTTTGTTCAGCACCAGAGGGGCCTGAGTTCTGGACTCACCTGATTACTGTGAGTCCCACGGAGGTTCGTTTGTCTTGTCCAGACCGTAGTTTCCCCAAATGCAAAATGAGACTGAGGGCTCTTCCAGGCGGGAAGCGCTTCCATCAGCTATGCTCAGCCAGTGCCAAGGGTGGTCATCATTTCATCATCCTTCCCAGGAATGTGGCTCTGAAATCCTAAGACTAGGACATCGCTCTGTGTGTTAATTATATGCCATGTTAACCGCAGGTTAACACCTGAAAATTATCTTACGACAGAGTTACTTCTGTAAAGCTTCTCAACATAGTCCTTCCTTCATGAATGATAGCTGAGTTTTAAATGTAGTTGATTATGTATTACTGTAATTATCCATGTCTGGGTTTTGTGCATATGGTTTTCTTTTTCTTTCTCCTCCTTTATTGAGGTAGAGTTGCTTTGCAATGTTGTGTTGGTTTCTGCTGCATAACAAAGTGACTCTGCCAAACAGATACTTATGTCCCCTCCCTCCTGAGCCACCTTCCTCCCTTCCCCCACCCCACCCTCTAGGGCGTCCTCGCAGAGCACCAGCTGAGCTCCCTGCCCTGTAGAGCAGCTTCCCACCAGCTGTCTGCTTTACACCTGGGAGTCTATATGTCAGTCCCGATCTCCCAACCCATCCCACCCTCCTTTCCCGCCGTGTCCACACGTCCGTTCCCTACATCTGCGTCTCTATTCCCACCCTGCAAATAGGTTTGTCTGTACCATTTTTCTAATTCCACATATCTGCGTTAATATACAATATTTATTTTTCTCTTTCTGACTTAACTTCACTCTGTTTGACAAGCTCTGGGTCTCGCCACATGTCTACACAGGACCCAATTGTTTGATTCAATGAAAATCTATTTTGTAAATGTGTGTTGAGCACCCACTCTGTCTTGGTGCTGGTATGGAGGAAATATCAACAAAAGAGACGACTGTAACTCCATCCTCATGAAATCTACTTTCTAGGGTCTCAAGACATCATCTCCAGAATTATCTTCAAAAATAATCGGGGGCAAAATGCCAAAATTTAAATTCTGGAAAGTGGATTTATTAGTTATATTATGTATATTGATAGCATCACAATATAAAAGTTTAAAGCATCTGCTTTGGGGGGTCTGACAAATTTCTTTTCAACCTCTTATTAGCTGTGGGGTCTTAAGCAAGCCACCTTACCTCTCTGTGCATCGGTGCCCTCCCTCAATAATCAGAGGTTTTATAAGGATTAAATAAGATAGTGTTTGCAAATAGTCTGGCATACACACTCCATCCATGGCAGCTGTTGAGTGAAGAAAGAATGAGAGAAAAGAAAGTTGGAAGCAGTCCAGCAGGCAAGTCAGTATTGGGAGAATGCGAAAATGGCAAATATTTTTAATATTATATATAAATGCTGGAACTTATAAAAAAAAGCTAAAGAGTAATATCATCTTCTGTGATGCTTAAAACTGAAAATAGAATTTGTTACCCGACTATATCATACTCATATCCACTGTCTTTCTCTTCTGTGCCCAGAAACTCGAGAAGACAAGTTCAGGGCCTTTTTGTTTTGTTTTGTTGTTTGTAGCGGTGGGTTTTGTTTGTTTGCCATGCCACCATGTGGCACATGGGATCTTAGTTCCCAAACAAGGGGTTGAACCTTGCCCCCTGCCACGGCAGCATGAAGTCTGAACCATTGGGCCACTCAAGAAGTCCCAAGACCAGCTCAGTTATAACCCGTCATCTAACATGGCTGAAGAAAGGTTTGCCAGAAATACATTCTACAAATAAACATGCCAAGTGTGCCTGGCACTGTGGGGGCCCTGGAGCTAGAGTAATGAACACAACAGAAGGGGAAAAAACATCCTGTCCCTGGTGTTTACCATCTATCAGGCGAGAAACAAACAGACAGTAAATGACCTAAAGAGATAAATCATGTTTCCAGAGAAAGCGTGGTCCAAGGTCCTGAGGCCAGAGCAAGCCTGGTGTGTGGGAGGACCAGCAAAGTCAGCTGGACTGGAGTGAAGCAAGTGAGGAAGAGAAACATCAGTGAAACAGAAGTCGTGGGGGACTTAGGCGATAGGAACCACTGCAGGGTTTGTGCAGGGGGTGAAATGAATGCACGTATGATTCAACCAGTGGACTCCACCAACGCGTGTTTCCAAAGGATCACCTCTGGCCGCGTGTTGAAAATTAAATGTCGGGGATGGGGTTGAAAGCAGGAAGACCAGGCTTAATGCAGGTGAGAGATGATGACTGTCATGATCAAGATGGGAAGCAGGCTTTGATGCTGAATCGTTTAAACATTATTTATCGTGATGAGGAAGATAGTGGGTGGAACAGGTTTGTCTGAGGTTTTCTGGCCGGGAGCAGGCGGAAGGTCTGTGATCTAGTTTTGGACGTGTCGGGTTTAATTAGTGTGTCCATTGATGCAGACAGGTAGACACACAGGGAGAAGTCGGCCCTGTGGATACACATTTGGGGATGGTGTCTGAAGCCGGGAGATAGAATGAGATCTCTGAGGGAGTGACTGCAGATCAAGAACCGGTGTCCCAGGAGTGAGTCTCGGCGCATCTCAGCAGGCAGAAGAGACTGGGAAAAGAAGCATCCAGGGATTTGTAAGGAAAGTCAGGAAGATGTCTTATCCTGGGGGAAAGCAGAGGCAAGAGCTTCAAGGCAAGGAAGCAACCAGTCGTGTCAAATGCTGCTGAGATGTCAAACAGAATGAGGCCCGAGGGTTGGCCATAAGAGTCAGCGGTGTGGGGACCGTGGGTTGCCCTGCCTTGGTTCAGACAGCACGTGGGGGTGCTGGGGGCCAAGGCGGACTGGAGAGGAGCAGGGAGGACTCCGGGAGGGAGCACAAGCCTGCTGCTGTAAAGGGGAGGCGGAAGCTAAGGAGGAAAGGGGGTCCAGAGAGAGAGACTCTTAACATGAAATAACGTGCTGGTCAATAGGCTGATTCAATAAATAAGAGGCAAATGCTGAGGCCGGAAGGAAAGCGGAGAATCAATGGAGCTAGGTCCCTGAGAAGAAAAGCTCGGGATGGAGTTCGCACGTGGACAGGTTGACCTCGGCTGAGACTACTCCCATCCAGTCTCCTACCATCAGCCCCACTTGGGAATTATTACAAGTGCGCACTCTCAGCTCCTGCCCCAGCTCTGCTGATTCAGAAACTGAGATTGGGTCCCACACGGTATAGATGCCAGTGTGGTCCTGAAATGCAGAGGATCCCCTTCTGGCTGCTGCTGAATCCTCAGAGAAACAGGAGGGATGTTAGTCGAGAGGGAGGGTTAGGAAGAGGTTCTTGGAGACAGGAGGAGATGGGGAAGGCTTATCCAGCAGCGGTTATCGGGGACACCGGGAGGGTCTGTGGTCTGGGGGTACAGTGAGGTGCCTGCGAGCGCCAAGTGACCACTCACGGGAGGGTGTCCACGTGGAGATGATCAGTTTGATTCCGTTTTTTCTCCAGCCACGTCCAGCTAGAGCTGAGAAGGTAAAAGAGAAAATCAGTGGAAGAATAAATGAGGAACATGGCTAATCGCTTATAAATATGAGCTTTCTCAGTAAACCTTGCTTTCCAGCTTGGAAACTGTGTTTCCTGAAGGCCAGTTTACGTCATATTCTCAGGGTCCAGCACGGGGCCTGCAGGCCCGGCCCGTTCACTTCTTGGTGGGAGAGTCAGGCTGGAGTCCTGCCAGCCCGGCAGGTCAGGAGTCCAGCTGGTGCGTCCGGCAAGGGCGGCCTCGCCAGTCAGGTGGCGAGCTGATCAGGTCAGAGGGGTGGACCCAAAGAGCGCCCCGGAAGAACTGTTTCTTCATGTCCTCCCCTGCCCACCATGTTCCTATTCAGACAACGTTATTATTTAAACAAGAGCTTGCCCAGATCATGGAAAACTACATATTGTATGATTCTATTTATGAGAAACGTCCAACGTTGGCAAATCTCTAGACAGGGAGTAGATTAGTGGTTGATTAGAGCAGGGGGAATAGGGGTGAGCTAAGGGGTGTCAGAGTCTCTCTTTGACGTGATGAAAATGTTCTAGGGAGTTCCCTGGTAGCCCATGGATTCTGGGCTTCCACTGCCATCGCCGGGGTTCAATTCCTAGTCAGGGAACTGAGATCCAGCAAGCTGAGTGACCAAAACATAAAAATAAACATCTAGGTGGAAAAAAAGAGAAATGTTCTAAAAGTGGCTGTGGTGTATACATCTATGAATATATGATAATCCGTTGAATTGTGCAGTTTGTAAAGGTAACTTACATAGTGTATGAATGATATCTCAGACTGGCATACCCACACGTTTCACTGCTTATCTGTAGAGACGAAAACCAAGGACTTCTTATTGAAAATTAACCAAGTCATTTAAACATGTAGCTGAATTCTTTTGTGCCTTTCTTTAGGCAAATAGAAGAGCTTCTCCTTCAAATGCTCAGGACTTGCTAATACATTTTTTTTTTTTTAATGTACAGTCTCTGATATGGAAAATAGCTGCCAGGAATTAGGCTTTTGTTTCCTTTAAAAAAAAAATTACACAAAATAAATTAAACAGGAAGGTAAGAAAGAAAGCCAAGCCCTGCTCTGTTGTGAAAAACTTGGACTCAAAGCTGCCGTTAAGTCTGCTTTTCAAAGGAGGATCCTCTCTGAACTGAAGGATCAAAACGAAGGCCCCCAGGGGTCTTAAGGCGATAGTGTCTCTTCCATCAAAGTGGCACATGCTGTTGAGAACAAGCTCTTGTCTGCTTCCATCAGCTTCGCAGCTGAGCACTAACTGTCCTTTGTTTCACTTGTTTGCACTAACTTTCTTGCTCTAGGCCTAGAGACCACACTCCTTTTCTTGCTATTGTCAAAATGCGCCCCTTGTCCCCATTTTAAAGCAGGCTGGCACTTGGCTCTTGTTCCCCGTGACTTAAAGGGACTCCTCTGTCATCCATCTCGGTCAGTTTGTCTTTGAGTAGAAGAGTCCCAAGGCCGTGCAGTCCTGTCCTCCAAGGCAAGACGAGTCTCGGTTGTATGTTTACGGCAGAGTCGCAGCACCCTACCCAAGCAGCCTGGGGAGGCTGGAGCAAAAAGGAATCAGCGGGAGGCCATGGTAGCTTTTGATCCAGGCGCTCTGGGACGTTTCACAGGCCACAGGAGGACGTTTCATCCTCCACTTCCACATCTAAAACTAAAGGGATGAATCGTGTGACCTCTGAGGTTCTTTCCAGCGCCGGCCTCCAGACAAGGCATGGGAGATGGAGAGCCGGGGCCCCGGAGTCCCAGTGAGCTGGACGGAACTCTTCCGGGTGCCTGCACCCTGCTTCTTCAGCCCCTCTGTGCAGGGCACTTCCAGGCTCAGACCAGCTGCCTGGGTGCCTCCTGTGCGTAACTGTCTCACCCGGGGTCAAGGCTGTCGGTAGTCACAGCCGTGATGCATCTATGCTCAACTCAACACAAGAGCAAAAGAGCTGGCCCCGCACGCTTCCAGTCTCCCTGGGGAGCCAGGCTGGTGTGCGCGAGGTTATGGACCACGTGAGTCTGACTACAAAGCTCCAGCCCAGGAGAGGCGAGGTGACGCCCTGAAGCTTCAGGCGGCAGAGTTCAGGGCTGAGCCTGTCGGCTGGGAGGAAGCAGAAGTCAAGCCCTCCTTGTTTGTTTCTTTCTCTCCTCCCTGCTGTCTGACTCTCCCAAGTTTGTTTTGGTTCTGAAACCAGGCCCTCCCAGGGGAGCTAACGAGGGCGGTGCCTTCATCCGCTTCCCGTCCCGAGTCTCCGGGGCTCGGCCCGGGGCCCCGGTGGGCTCTGCGGTGTCGCCTGCCTCAGCGGGCGCCCTTTTCACGTGCGCCCTCCCTCCTGCCCACGACCTGTGGGCCTGCCTCTTAGGGAAGCCCTCCCCCCTCCCCCTCTGCTCCGTTCAGCGGAACCTCTCTCCAACGCCGGAAAGAGCGGTGCACGCGGAGGGTGTTCGTTCCTTGCACCAATCAGATCTCGAAACACTGGAGGCCGGGGCTCTCCGCAGCCTCTTCCTTGCCGGCACCGGCGGTAGTTGGGCGGTGTTGCTCTGGCGCTGAGCCACAGGCCCAGCCTCCCCGCGGAGCTGAAGCTGGCTCTGGGGCTAGCCGTGTGACCGTGGGACATGGCCCCGCTGCGCTCACAGGACACGGCCGCTTGCCCCGTCAGTGTGACTCCCGCTGTTGTTCGGTCCCTGAGTTGTGTCCACCTCTTTTCGACCCCGTGGGCTGAAGCCCGCCAGGCTCCTCTGTCCTCCACCATCTCGCGGAGATACCAGATTCATGTCCAGGCATGTTTCATCTGTAGTCAGAAGGTCAGATTCCACCCAGGCTGAGACATGCCTGAGCCCCTCTTCCCTGCTGGCCTGCCGGTCCATTCTGGAAAGCTCTCTTAACAGTCTCGGACATCACCCTGCTTTTCCTCTCCCACCTCCCTCCTCTGCTGGCAACAGCCTTCCCCCTCCAGCATCCCCCATGTGTGGGCCGGCCTCCCTCCCCTCCCCATGGGGGATGCCCCCCTCATTCCAGCTAGCTGGGCCACTCCTGTTCGTTTCATCTCATCCCAGTGAGCACTTTTAAGAATCTCATCCCATTCACCACTTCTAAAACTTCCTTAAGTCAAATTCTGCGTTTTCGTCTTTCCTTTATATTATACAGCATCGCTAGAGTTTTCCATTGAATTAATACTAGCATAGCTCTAATTCTACACTCTACGCTCAGTTGCATTACTGACTTGATTAATATCTGTTCTCTCCCCTGAAGATGGTAAGCTCTGTAAGCACAGATACTCTGGGCGGTTTTTGTTTGCCTAGCACCTGGCACAGGGGCATTAGCTGCTCAGTAAATACGTCATGAAAGAAATGGATAGAGGGAGGGAAGGAGGGGGTAAAAAGCAAATGGATAGGTGGACAGGTATGGCATCTTTGGGCTAAGACATGGCTTTAGCATAGGCAGTGGCTGACAGAATGAGCGTTATGCAAATTCTCCACTAACTCAGAGCAGGGAAGCATAAGCATTTGACAATGGGATTGTTGAACTTGATACCTTGGACATCTCCGTGCTGTTTTGCACTCTTCCCAGGGACACTCTATTTTTATGGGAATGTAATAATAATAACAAGCATAGTACGTGTTTCTTAACCACCACAAATATTTCTCAAATGCAAACTTGCGGCTTCTGATTCATCCATGTTGTTAGGGAGGAAAATCCAAGCTGTCACAGGCTTATGAAAAGCCCTACATTCTTCTTCTGTGTGATTTTACATGACTAATGTCGTTAAACAACCACAGAGACTAACCCACTGGTCACAGGAAAATAAAAGCGGTGTTGTGTTGGTTGTGTGGACAAAGCCTTTGTTCAGGAGGATATGCATCTGCGTGTCATGCATCCTAGTTCATTAACTGACTTATAGCGTTCAGTCATGTCCAAGGGATCAACCGTTTATTTTTAAAAAAATAAAAACACACACAGCACCCTATAGCAATCAACTGACTTCAAGGAACTTAACCTTTTACTAAATACCTAGGAGACAAGGACGCCGGGGTTTGACTCCTACACATTTAAGTGCATGCTCAAAAACACTTATCTTAGAATGAACAGAAGAAAACATTCTTGTTTTAATGATTCTACCCTTACTCTATACCAAAATATACCAGTATATATACCCCATATACCCTTACTCTGTACTAGTCAGTCTTAAAGGAAATCAATCCTGAATATTCACTGGAAGGACTGAATCTGAAGCTCCAATACTTTGGCCACCTGATGCGAAGAGCCCACTCATAGAAAAGACCCTGATGCTGGGGAAGATTGAGGGCAGGAGGAGAAGGGGACAACAGAGGACGAGATGGCTGGATGGCATCACCGACTCTATGGACGTGAGTTTGAGCAAGCTCTGGGAAGTGCTGAAGGACAGGAAGCCTGGTGTACTGCAGTCCATGGGGTCACAAAGAGTCAGACACGACTGAGCAACTGAACAAGAACAACCCTTGCTCCAAGTGTTTGCAAGTTCTCTTTGGGATTGCCTTCAAGACCAGAAGGCCATGGTTAAACACACCCTTCATCTTTTGAGGGTAAATTTGGTGTTTTGAAAACGCAGCATTGTGAAGAATCAAATCTGGTAAAGAAAGTCAGGGATTAAACTGAGAAGTCACATCTGATCCAAACAAGACTTAAGTCCACAATGATACAGGTTTTCATATGCGGTGAGCAAACTGGTCTTCTGTGAGGGGTTCCAAAAATGTTTCAAGAATTGAAAAAACATGCATAGCTTCATCAGATGGCAGGGCTTACAAGTTTGATGTGTTTATTTTAAAAGCTCAATCTCATTTCTTCAGAGATTTGAACTGGCTGTCCCAAGGGCCAGTGCTGGCCAGCAAGTTGTGTTTTATTTGGATAGCATGGTGATTTATCTTAAAGTTAAGTCAGGATTTTAGAATCAGGAGATTTCAAGTACAAAGCTTGAATTTCTGGTGTCCTCTGAAGATCTGGCCAAACTGAAATATCTGGCAAAACTGTTTCCCCAGCCGGGCATGACCACCCCTTTCTGGAGAGAAGTACCGCTGTCTCCTCCATCGGGGAGCCAGCCGGGCCCACCCCTCACCCCCTCACCGCTGCTGTGACCCGCCCAGGTCACTCTTCCTGACTCAATCTCCACCCCCTTGGCTGCTTGTCATGCTTTTTCTTTTTATAGTTTTCTTTTTCAGCTGGAATATAATTGCTTTACAATGTTGCGTTGGTTTCTGCTCTGCAACAATGTGGATCAGCCACAGGTATACATATAGGCCCCTCCTCCTTGAGCCTCCCTTCCACGCAACCTTCCCAGCCCCTGGGTCATCACAGAGCATCAGGCTGGGTCCCCTGTGCTTTCAGCAGCTCCCCCCAGCTATCTGTTTTACGCGAGTAGTGTATGTACGTCACTGCTATGTGTGCGTCTGTGCTAAGTTGCTTCAGTTGTGTGGACTCTTCGTGACCCCGTAGACTGTAGCCTGCCAGGCTCCTCTGTCCTGCTTCTCCAGGCAAGAGAATTGCTATGCCCTCCCCAGGGCACCTTCCCGACCCGGGGATTGAGCCCTCATGTCTCACGTGCCCTTCCCCGCTGTGTCCGTGGGTCTGTTCTCCACATCTTTGCCTCCACTCCTTTCCTGCAAATGGGTTCATCAGTCCCGGTTTTCTAGATTCCCTGTATCTGCTTTAATGTGTATTTGTCTTTCTCTTTCTGAATTAAACTTCACTCTGCATAACAGGCCCTAGGCCCCTCACACTGACTCACACTCATTCCCTGTCTGTTGTTCTGAGTGCGTTTGTTTCGTTGTCTGTATCATCTCTCCAGGCTGGATGCTCCCCAGGGCAGGGATTTCTTCCGGTTTGTTTTCACAGCTCCGTCCCTGCTGCCTGCGGCACAGCTGCCTCTGATGCTGTTGAACGGAGGAATGATTGAGTCGTTCCTGTGGGCAGTTGAGTCACACTTCAGAGAAGACAGATTCCTACCTTGTTATAATCAAGAACACTTCAGAGCAGGCCTGCTTTTCATTTTCTTTGCTATATGATTTATTTTCTGCCACCATCACAGCGTTCTTGAATTCAGTCTTCACGACAGCTTTGTAAAGTGTATACTATCTCTGAATTTTCCCTCAAAGTTTTCTACCTTTACGTTATATTCACTTGTATCTATTTCATTCTTTGAACAGACACTAAATTCTGTACATGGTTCAGAATTCAAAATGTATTAAAAAGTCTGCAGTAAACATTCCGTCCACCCATCATGCCTTAATCATCAGCTTCTCTTCTCATAGGCTAGCACTGTGGTTAGTTTCTTGCGTGTGCATCCATAGATGCTCTTCACATGCACGTTTGTATATCCTTCTACTTATTAGTTTTTCTTCCTGGTTGCGCTGAGTCTTTATCGCTGTGCTTGCGCTTTCTCAAGCTGCGGCGAGCGGGGGCCCTTCTTCACCGAGGTGTGTGGGCTTCTCCCTGCGGTGGCCTCTCTGTCGGAGCACAGGCTTTAGGTGTTCGGGCTCTGATAGCTGCGGCTCACGGGCTCAGTAGTTGTAGCTCAGGGCCTTGCTTGCTCCACTGCAGGCGGAATCTTCCCAGACCCGAGATCAAACCCNGAATATTCACTGGAAGGACTGAATCCGAAGCTCCAATACTTTGGCCACCTGATGCGAAGAGCCCACTCATAGAAAAGACCCTGATGCTGGGGAAGATTGAGGGCAGGAGGAGAAGGGGACAACAGAGGACGAGATGGCTGGATGGCATCACCGACTCTATGGACGTGAGTTTGAGCAAGCTCTGGGAAATGCTGAAGGACAGGAAGCCTGGTGTACTGCAGTCCATGGGGTCACAAAGAGTCAGACACGACTGAGCAACTGAACAAGAACAACCCTTGCTCCAAGTGTTTGCAAGTTCTCTTTGGGATTGCCTTCAAGACCAGAAGGCCATGGTTAAACACACCCTTCATCTTTTGAGGGTAAATTTGGTGTTTTGAAAACGCAGCATTGTGAAGAATCAAATCTGGTAAAGAAAGTCAGGGATTAAACTGAGAAGTCACATCTGATCCAAACAAGACTTAAGTCCACAATGATACAGGTTTTCATATGCGGTGAGCAAACTGGTCTTCTGTGAGGGGTTCCAAAAATGTTTCAAGAATTGAAAAAACATGCATAGCTTCATCAGATGGCAGGGCTTACAAGTTTGATGTGTTTATTTTAAAAGCTCAATCTCATTTCTTCAGAGATTTGAACTGGCTGTCCCAAGGGCCAGTGCTGGCCAGCAAGTTGTGTTTTATTTGGATAGCATGGTGATTTATCTTAAAGTTAAGTCAGGATTTTAGAATCAGGAGATTTCAAGTACAAAGCTTGAATTTCTGGTGTCCTCTGAAGATCTGGCCAAACTGAAATATCTGGCAAAACTGTTTCCCCAGCCGGGCATGACCACCCCTTTCTGGAGAGAAGTACCGCTGTCTCCTCCATCGGGGAGCCAGCCGGGCCCACCCCTCACCCCCTCACCGCTGCTGTGACCCGCCCAGGTCACTCTTCCTGACTCAATCTCCACCCCCTTGGCTGCTTGTCATGCTTTTTCTTTTTATAGTTTTCTTTTTCAGCTGGAATATAATTGCTTTACAATGTTGCGTTGGTTTCTGCTCTGCAACAATGTGGATCAGCCACAGGTATACATATAGGCCCCTCCTCCTTGAGCCTCCCTTCCACGCAACCTTCCCAGCCCCTGGGTCATCACAGAGCATCAGGCTGGGTCCCCTGTGCTTTCAGCAGCTCCCCCCAGCTATCTGTTTTACGCGAGTAGTGTATGTACGTCACTGCTATGTGTGCGTCTGTGCTAAGTTGCTTCAGTTGTGTGGACTCTTCGTGACCCCGTAGACTGTAGCCTGCCAGGCTCCTCTGTCCTGCTTCTCCAGGCAAGAGAATTGCTATGCCCTCCCCAGGGCACCTTCCCGACCCGGGGATTGAGCCCTCATGTCTCACGTGCCCTTCCCCGCTGTGTCCGTGGGTCTGTTCTCCACATCTTTGCCTCCACTCCTTTCCTGCAAATGGGTTCATCAGTCCCGGTTTTCTAGATTCCCTGTATCTGCTTTAATGTGTATTTGTCTTTCTCTTTCTGAATTAAACTTCACTCTGCATAACAGGCCCTAGGCCCCTCACACTGACTCACACTCATTCCCTGTCTGTTGTTCTGAGTGCGTTTGTTTCGTTGTCTGTATCATCTCTCCAGGCTGGATGCTCCCCAGGGCAGGGATTTCTTCCGGTTTGTTTTCACAGCTCCGTCCCTGCTGCCTGCGGCACGGCTGCCTCTGATGCTGTTGAACGGAGGAATGATTGAGTCGTTCCTGTGGGCAGTTGAGTCACACTTCAGAGAAGACAGATTCCTACCTTGTTATAATCAAGAACACTTCAGAGCAGGCCTGCTTTTCATTTTCTTTGCTATATGATTTATTTTCTGCCACCATCACAGCGTTCTTGAATTCAGTCTTCACGACAGCTTTGTAAAGTGTATACTATCTCTGAATTTTCCCTCAAAGTTTTCTACCTTTATGTTATATTCACTTGTATCTATTTCATTCTTTGAACAGACACTAAATTCTGTACATGGTTCAGAATTCAAAATGTATTAAAAAGTCTGCAGTAAACATTCCGTCCACCCATCATGCCTTAATCATCAGCTTCTCTTCTCATAGGCTAGCACTGTGGTTAGTTTCTTGCGTGTGCATCCATAGATGCTCTTCACATGCACGTTTGTATATCCTTCTACTTATTAGTTTTTCTTCCTGGTTGCGCTGAGTCTTTATCGCTGTGCTTGCGCTTTCTCAAGCTGCGGCGAGCGGGGGCCCTTCTTCACCGAGGTGTGTGGGCTTCTCCCTGCGGTGGCCTCTCTGTCGGAGCACAGGCTTTAGGTGTTCGGGCTCTGATAGCTGCGGCTCACGGGCTCAGTAGTTGTAGCTCAGGGCCTTGCTTGCTCCACTGCAGGCGGAATCTTCCCAGACCCGAGATCAAACCCCCGTCCCCTGCACGCGCAGACGGATTCGTATCCCCTGGACCACCAGGGAAGTCCTCTTCTTTCTCTTTACGTTCACAGACGATCTGTGTCATACACACTGTTATGCACTTCGCTTTTCTCACTTAACAATATTTCTTAAAGATTATTCCATATCAACTCGTAAAGGACTTTATCATTCTTTTTTTACGTCATATAGCACTCCACTGGGTGACTATCAGCTCGTTTATTTACCTAGGCCCTATTGATGGACGCTGAGATTTGACTCATCTCCTTCTACAGGCGTTCAAGATACGGGTGTTCTAGGTGTTTAAGAAGTGAGACTGTGGATATTTTCACATTTTGTGCCATAGTTAGAAAGTCTTCTCTGTTTCAAAGCTTTGAAAGGATTCTCTTATTCTTCTAAGACTTTCATTTGTTACATTTAAATCGTTCATCCACTGAAGTTATCTTACAAGGTATAAGTTATGGATTCAGCTTTGACTTTTTTCTCTAGTTGGTTTACTGGTTGTCCCACCTCCACGAATTGAAGAAGCCAGCTTCTGTCATATTCTCGGTTTCCATATGTGAAGTCTGTTTCTGAACTCAGTGCTGCTCCATTGATCTGCTCTCTGTTCATGCACGGTAGTGCATTGTTTTAATCCTTAAGGCATCATACAGTGTTTTAATATCTAATAGGGTTTACTCCTTCTCAGTACTGCTGTTTTTAAATTTTTTCCACATATTCATTATTATACCAAGATAATATTCATATAGTGTTCCTTCCATGTGGGCTTTTAAGTCATCAAGAGCAAGCAGTGAATATTATCACATGACATGTCAGCATCCTTCAAGATCAAATACCTTTCACTCAGTGGACTTATTACCATGATTAGCAACTTAATATTGCTCATATCGAGCCATCCTCACTTTCTAGGAACTACCCCATTTTTTTATGAAATATTGCTCTTTTAATTTTTATCAAGAGTTTTTTTGAGGTTTTATTTAAGAGTTTTGCATCAATATGCAAGTGATCTGGACAGATTACTTTTTCATATTTTTGTATCATAATTACAGTGGTTTCACAAAAAGCACTGGGAATATTTCTTCTCTCTTTGTGCTATCAAAAAGTTTTAATTGCATTTTTAAAAATCTATTAAATAACCCATACATGAAATCATCTGGATTTTATACTCACAGGGAAGGAGTAGGGGAATTCCTTGACAGTGGTTTTTTTTTTTTTCATGATTTTTAGGCTATATGAACTTATCTTTTATTTTCCTATTTTATATTTTTGAGAAAAATCAATTAATTAAGGTATTAAATTATTTGCACAAAATTATTCAAACTCATCTGTTATGATTATTCTAACTCTCAGCATCTGCAACTAATTTCCCTTTCTATTCTAATGTTGTGAATTTTTTATTTCTTGTTTTTTAATCCAGTTAGCTGGTAGTTCATCTATTTATTGTTCTGTTTTTGTTTTTTCCAAAAGAACCAACTTTTGAGTATCTTTACTTATCAGTTCCGTTATGGTATTTTGTAATTGTATTAGCCTTCTGACATTATTATTTCTTCTTTCAACATTTCTTTACTTTGTTGGATTTTTCCTCCCTTGTACTATCTGTGTTCACAACATTTCTTTGTGAAAAGGCATTATTTTTATGCTACAGTTGTATTTTGTTAAATTCAGTCCTTCGAAGTCTTCCTAAAAGGGCTCGGGAGCTATAACCTCTCAGGCGTGCTCAGAGGAGCAGTCCTGTGGAGTTGGCACTCGGGGCCGGAAGAGAGGACCCCAAAAGGCTGCTGCTGGAGCCTCTGCGGGGGCAGAGAGCGCTCCCGGGATCGCGGCGGGAGACCAGCGGCTGGGAAGGGCCCTCTCCTCTCACCTCCAGTCTCCCTCTAGGGCCTGCTACTGGCGAAATCAGACAGAACACCCTCTGGCAAGGCTCTGTGGGGAAGAGTTTGCCCCAGGATCTCAGTGCGGAGAAGAGAAGGGTGGATTCGGAGCTGAGGAGGACAGGGAACAAACCGGCGCTGTTTGGCGTTGGAAAGTCTGTAGTTCTGTAAGTTGCAGTCAGCCAGCTCTGCCTTCTGTATGAGTCCGCCTTTCCTTCCAACTACTGATGTCCCCAAATGCCAAGTATCTCTTGGCTTTTTGAGAAAGTCACCTTTCCTTTATTAAGGGGCATTCACTGGCAATCCCTTCATGCTCTTTTGTGGCAACACTAACATGGATTGAGCCGCGCAGCCCCTGAGGGTCAGTTCATTTTCAGACACCGATACCCAGTTGGTTCCTGTGCTAAGGCGCTTCAGTCACGTCTGACTCTTGCGACCCTATGGACTGTAACCTGCCTGCCTCCATCTGGAGGCTCTGGACCCACTGGAGTCCACGGGATTCTCCAGGCAGGAATACTGGAGTGGGTTGCCATTTCCTTCTCCAGGGGATCTTCCCAACCCAGGGATTGAACCTGTGTCTCTTACATCTCCTGCACTGGCAGGCGGGTTCTTTACCGTAAGTAAGGCTTATTCTCATCAACTCACCCACAAAATCATGGGGATAATTTCCTTCATCAGATGGACCAGTGATTTTTAATAGAACTTCTAATTTTATGAATGACCATGTCACCTTTTTTGAACTCAGGAAATGTCTTATATCTAACAGGAATTGTTTGCCTGCGATCTAAGTAATATGTGTCTCATAGATACTGGGCTGTGTTTGAGAGCGCGCATCAGACTGACCAAGAGTGAACTTTTCAAATGACGTGTGTCAGCCTGATCACACTGTGATTTCTATGTTAAAATTTCAGCTACTTGGTATTCTGAGCTAGAAATTTCATGTTTTTTAAAAGTATGCCACAGGGGGCTGGTTGTGCTGGAGCTGAGAGGTTTTAAGGTATGACCTCTCTGCGGTGTCTTGCCCTGAGCACGGAAGGAGGAGGAGGAGAAACATGTTCTTTCCTTTCTAAAGGGGATATCCCAGGAGTCAGTGAAGTTGAGAGATGTGGCTGCAGTCTTTTCTCTGGACCTGTGGGCTCATCTGAGCCCTGAGGAGAGAGAGCTGTATCGGGATGTGATGCTGGAGACCTGTGCTCAGCTTGTGTTGTTGGGACGCTGGACTTACAAAGCAGAGGTGATATCCTCCTTGAGGCAAGGGAGGGACCCCCGGATGCTGGAGGGGGAGGCAACCAGTGCTGCATGCCCACAGCCCCAGTGACAAATCTGATGTCACCCTCATCTTCGCGCGCAACGTCTTTTTTCCTTGCTGGTTGATTCTGCAGGCTTTTCTGTATCACTGACTTTGAGCAGTTTGACAATGATGTGCCTCGATGTGATCCTCTTCACGTTCCCTATGCTTGACTTCATTGGATTTCTGGGATCTGTGGGTTTATAAGTGTTCATTGGGTTTGGAAACTTTTTGGCCATTATTTAAGTATTCTTCTTTCCGGTCCTTCTTCCTCCATTTTTCATCTCTTTCCAGAGATTCTAGTTGCCCATATATTAAGCCGTTTGAAGTTGGCAAATCTTTTTTTTTTTCTCCTTATGGGACTTATATTAATGGATGGCAATGCTTCTCTTTGAATCCTGTTCTAACTTTTGGGTTGACTACTCTATTTCTTCCGTCCTTTTCCTCTGGGTTCTCCGGCCGGGTTCCCTATGTCACTGTGTTTCTTTGTATAATTTTGTCTTTGGTACAGTGTTTCTATACATGTGAACTATTAGGTTGAAATGTTGTATTTTCAAAACCAGTTTTCACCACTAGATTCCATCTGAAGTACAGTGTCTTATTTATTGTTTAGACAGTATCAACCATGTGTGTCTTTAAGCTGTTCCTCTGGATTCACACATTTTCTAATAACTTTAGATTAAGATCTAGAATGTTAAAGGTAACAGAAACGTATGCTAGTTCCCCGTCGTCAGTTAATCTTTTTAATGAAAACAAATTCCTAGCAGTTAAAAAATATATATCTTGTAGGTGAAATTGTTGGTCATCTTCTGCCTTCATTAGATAGTGCTGTGGACAATTAGTCATCAGAACCTTACATTCAAAACGGATTTAAGTTCAGATTCTTTAAGAACACACTTGGCTTAGAGGTCAGGAAGCAGAACTTTGAGTCTCTGCTTTTCCAGTGTTTATCTTTAGACATTTAACATCTGTGCCTCACTGTCCTTGTCTGCAAAAGATATAAGGAGGTTGTGGGCATTGAGTGAAATAATCCTTGTAAAAAGGCATTGTAAACGCAGGTTGCCTTTATTCTTGCAAGGGACAGTCAAGTGTAGTCGTTTAGAACAGATTGTCTGGATTCATGGGACCTGGGATCGATTCCTAACCTTCCCACTGAAAAATCTTCACAACCTCTTCACTTTAGTTCCCCCAACTATAAAATGGAACAATACTGCCTCCATCATAGGTTGTCAAGAGTCGTAAAGGAGGTTGACCAAAAATGTTTGTTTGGGTTTTTCCGTAACGTCTTAATGGAAGGAACATTTTGGTCAACCCAAAAAGGGTTCTAGGATACTTAGCAGAATGGCACACAGTAAGTGTTAGATGCGATTAATGTTATTGCCTTTATTACTATCATTATTATTTTCTTACTTTTTACAAAACCATATACACATGTGTGTGGGGGCTTCTCAGGTGGCGCCAGTGGAAAAGAACCCGCCTGCTGGTGCAGGAGACCTAAGAGACACAGGCTCGATCCCTGGGTCGGGAAGATCCCCTGGAGGAGGGCATGGCAACCCACTCCAGTATTCTTGCCTGGAGAAGCCCTTGGACAGAGGAGCCTGGCGGACTACAGTCCGTAGGGTCTCAAA
The DNA here is from genome assembly GCA_006410875.1 of Neotragus pygmaeus. NCBI lineage: Eukaryota > Metazoa > Chordata > Mammalia > Artiodactyla > Bovidae > Neotragus > Neotragus pygmaeus. The sequence continues at coordinate 2,424,365 of SJYV01030329.1, read as the reverse complement.
CAGTCGGTGATTAACATAGTAACATGTTAACATAAATATCATTATCTTCTTGTTCCTCTGTTCAATTTCACTGAACACACAAGTGAAAGCTCTTTAGCAGTTAGTTGCTGTAAATTCTACGACAAAGCCAAGAACCTTCTCTTTGGACTAGTTGCCTCTGCCTTGGAGCTGAGAGATAGCTCAAGAAGGACTTGCATGCACGTCGTGTGGGATCTGCATTATTTCTTAGATGCCTGAGAAACTGGCTGCTTTCGTTTCCTCTGGAAATCCTTCTTCAAATCATATGAATTCATTTTCCCCCAAAATCACAGGCTGTTTTCGCAGGTAGAACCAACAATACAGGTTGATGAGCAAGGCTTACTATCTTGAAGTGGGTGTTGTTTGCAATACACAATGACTCTAGCGATGGTCTGACCAAAGTGTTCCATCTCATAACTATAAAAGTCATTTGGAGACCAGAAAATATGCCTTCTGGGAGAAAGCAGCTGTTGTGAAAATACTGATTCACATCTCCCAAGGGAGACCACTCAACTGGTAGACATTAATTGTTGCCATGCTGCTTAAAAGAGTCCATTTTATAAATGCCATGGTCCCCAGAGAAGTGGGCTACCCTCTAATCAAATATCTTTTACACAGTGTCACACAGAGGACAGAAATCCTAGGCTTTGCTAACGTTACCAATTATTTTATTAAAGAATTATACCCTGATGAAAGGCTCTCTAATGGCACGTATGTTTGGTCATGTCCAACTCTTTGCAACCCCGTGGACTGGAGCCTGCCAGGCTTCTCTGTTCATGGAATTTTCCAGCAAGAATATGGGAGTGGGTTACCATTTCTTCCAATCCAGGAGTCAAACCCAGGTCTTTTGTGTCTCCTGCATTAGCAGGCGGATTCTTCACCACGGGTGCCACCAGAGAGGAAGAATGTGTGTCTAATACTGTGCCCTTTTTATAAGCTACAACCTGCATGAAGTCTGTCAAGCTCTCAGCGATAGCAGTGACGCTTGGGGAGACCCACCCGCTTCCCCCTCTGGAGAACACAGCCTCACTTGCCAGCTCTTCTTTCCTACACCAGAAGCATTTATCCTGTAGGATTCTCATAGCAGGTCTGTAAGGATCATACTCTCCTCTTTTAGGACAAATGTTCAAAGGACATTAAAACAAGCTGATGGAGGTATTCTGTCCAAGCATCCAGGTTGCACGGTCAGGATAATTTCAGCCCAATCACCTACACTTTGTACAGTCCACGTTCTCACAGACCCTCCACTCACAGCTGAGTCTGGGCCAGGAAGATCACATAGCCGCTGCTCAGAGTGGAGGGGGGATTAACAGCGTGTGTGTTTTGTAACTGGATTTTCTTAGTTCCATGGCCCTCTGCATTTCTGTTGCTGTTCAGTCGCTAAGCCCTGTCTGACTCTTTGTGACCCCCATCAACTGCAGCGCACCAGACTTCCCTGTCCTTCATTATCTCTAAGACTTTGCTCAAACTCATGCCCATTCAGTCGGTGATGCCATCCAACCATCTCATCCTCCAACGCCCCCTTTTCCTCCAGCCCTCAATCTTTCCCAGCCTCAGGGACTTTTCCAATGAGTCTGCTCTTCGCATCAGGTGGCCGAAATATTGGAATTCAGCTTTAGCATCAGTTCTTACAATGAATATTCAGGATCGATTCCCTTTAGGATGAAATAGTTTGATCTCCTTGCAGCCCAAGGGACTGTGAAGAGTCTTCTCTAGGACCACAGTTTGAAAACATCAGTTCTTCATCACTCAGCCTTCTTTATTGTCCAACTCTCACATCCATACATGCCTACGGGAAAAACCGTAGCTTTGACTATATGGGCCTCTGTCAGCAAAGTGATGTCTCTGCTTTTTAATACGCTGTCCAGGTTTGTCACAGCTTTTCTTCCAAGGAGCAAGCGTCTTTTAATTTTGTGCCTGCAGTCACCGTCCACAGTGGCTTTGGAGCCCATGAAAGTAGAATCTGTCACTGTTTCCACTTTTTCCCGTTTTATTTGCCATGAAGTGATGAGACCGAATGCCATGATCTTAGTTGTTTTTTTTTTTTTTAATGTTGAGCTTTAAGCCACCTCTTTCACCCTCATTAAAAGGCTCTTTAGCTCCTCTTCACTTTTTGCCATTAGAGTGGTTTCATCTGCATATCTGAGGTTGCTGATATTTCTCCCAGCAATCTTGCTTCCAGCTTCTATACATCCAGCTTGGCGTTTCACATGTATAGAACTTCAGATAGAGGACCAAACAGGACTTCGTCTAGTTAGAATTGCTTGTGTGTGCTATGTCATCTCTGCCAGGCAATGCTCCCCAGAGGGAAAGGCGTAGGGCTTAGTCATCTCTCTTCCCATCAGGGCGCCCAGCCGAGGGATGCTCCCAGGGCAGGCGGGAAGGTAGCGCGGTTACTAAGAGCACCGGCTCTGGGTGACCCTCTGGATCCTCCTCTCACCGGCCGGAAGGGGAAGCTTCTCCGCTCCCCAGCCCTCTGTTTTGTCAATCAGCAGAGACAACTCTAAGTGTCTGTTCCTCCAAACAGCCTGCCGATTAACGACAGGGTGTGTGTGTCCACCCCGGGAATTCTCTGCAGACAGAGAAGAAGACCCCAAGGGTCTTCCTTGTCACACCATCGCTCAAGTCTTAGGGACTCCCTAGTGAGAATGTGGAAGCTAGGACTCAGGAGGCCTCCTGACCTCCATTCAGCCAGACCCTCTGTGCTTGGGCAAGCGCGTGTCAGTATTGTTAGCAGACACCCTACTGTGCATAAAATAGATAAACAGCGAGGACCTACTGTGTGCACAGGGAAGTACATCCAATATCCTGCAGTAGACCATAATGGAAAAGAATCTGAAAAAGAATATACATGTATATGTGTATATATTTACGGTATATAGTGTAACTGAATCACTTTGCTCTACACCCAAAACTGACACAACCTTGTGAATTAGCTATACTTCAATTTTTTCATGGTTAAAGATAAAGAAATGAACAAAAAATTTTAACACTTTTGGAGATGGTGAGCAGAGAAAAGGGCAGAAAAGGATAAGAGAGGTTTTCCCCTTCTTAGCCTAACAGAGTGCTGTTGAGCTCTTAGGGGAGGGAGAAAGGTCCTTGGCGAGTTGTCCGTCTTTATCATTTTGATCTCAACGTGCTATCATTGTTCCACATCTGGTATCAGATAACCATGGCATCCGCAAGTTGGAGGCAGGTTCACCGTGCTGCCAGCCAAGCAGCATTTCAGTCCACATGCAGACAGATTGAACTCTGAGATGTACAGGGCAACTGGCCATCCATCGGTTGATGGTAAATGTCTGCATGGATGGAGTTTTTCTGGGCCTTATAAGTTCAAAAGTGTCAAATGTGTACAAAGACCAGTTTCATAGAAAGTGGCTACTTGTTTCCCAAAACTTCTGGTCCTGAAAAAGACCAGAATCTGGGGAGACATTGAAGTTATTAAGGGAAAGCTGTTGAATCCAAATAAATTACTCTTGAGTTAAGCCTTGGTCAAGAATTTCCAGTTGCGTTATTGATTAATAGATGTCTCTTGGAAGCAAACAAGGGATAAGGAAGACTCTTCTGTCTCAGATTCCAAACCTAAGTCAGAAAAAATCCACATGCCTGATACATAATAATAACAATGCTCTGTATTTCTTTTTCAGCTTTAAATTGGATAATTTGGGATACTTTGCTTAAGTATGCATTTTAACAGTTTTATTGAGACATAATTTACATAACAAGGTTCACCCATTGAAAGTATACAACTCAGTGGATTTTAGTCCATTTTCAGAGGTGTGCAGCTATCACTATAGTTTCATTTGTAGACATTCCCATTAGCCTCTCCCAAAAAAACCCCTTGTACCCATTAGCAGCTACTCCCCACCCTGCACAAAACCCTCTCACTGATCCCCTTACTGCCCACCCCCTGCCCAGCCCAGCCCTGGATAAATACTCATCCACTTCCTGTTTCTATAAGTATAATTTTTTTTTTAACCTAGACATTGCCTGGCAGTCTTTCCCTTGACTTATAATTAGGATCAGATGATAAGTGTTCCCTCAAAACCTGTCATTTTTGAGAAAATTCATTGTCTTCATGCATCCCCTGAAGAAAACTCAGCCCACACTCCTGTCTCTTATACACATCTCTGAATGGGCATGAGTTTGAGCAAAGTCTTGGAGATAATGAAGGACAGGGAAGTCTGGTGCGCTGCAGTTGATGGGGGTCACAAAGAGTCAGACAGGGCTTAGCGACTGAACAGCAACAGAAATGCAGAGGGCCATGGAACTAAGAAAATCCAGTTACAAAACACACACGCTGTTAATCCCCCCTCCACTCTGAGCAGCGGCTATGTGATCTTCCTGGCCCAGACTCAGCTGTGAGTGGAGGGTCTGTGAGAACGTGGACTGTACAAAGTGTAGGTGATTGGGCTGAAATTATCCTGACCGTGCAACCTGGATGCTTGGACAGAATACCTCCATCAGCTTGTTTTAATGTCCTTTGAACATTTGTCCTAAAAGAGGAGAGTATGATCCTTACAGACCTGCTATGAGAATCCTACAGGATAAATGCTTCTGGTGTAGGAAAGAAGAGCTGGCAAGTGAGGCTGTGTTCTCCAGAGGGGGAAGCGGGTGGGTCTCCCCAAGCGTCACTGCTATCGCTGAGAGCTTGACAGACTTCATGCAGGTTGTAGCTTATAAAAAGGGCACAGTATTAGACACACATTCTTCCTCTCTGGTGGCACCCGTGGTGAAGAATCCGCCTGCTAATGCAGGAGACACAAAAGACCTGGGTTTGACTCCTGGATTGGAAGAAATGGTAACCCACTCCCATATTCTTGCTGGAAAATTCCATGAACAGAGAAGCCTGGCAGGCTCCAGTCCACGGGGTTGCAAAGAGTCGGACATGACCAAACATACGTGCCATTAGAGAGCCTTTCATCAGGGTATAATTCTTTAATAAAATAATTGGTAACGTTAGCAAAGCCTAGGATTTCTGTCCTCTGTGTGACACTGTGTAAAAGATATTTGATTAGAGGGTAGCCCACTTCTCTGGGGACCATGGCATTTATAAAATGGACTCTTTTAAGCAGCATGGCAACAATTAATGTCTACCAGTTGAGTGGTCTCCCTTGGGAGATGTGAATCAGTATTTTCACAACAGCTGCTTTCTCCCAGAAGGCATATTTTCTGGTNGTGAGCTGGGAAAGTGAACGTGAAGTCACTCAGTCGTGTCCGACTCTTCATGACACCATTGACTGCAGCCCACCAGGCTCCTCTGTCCATGGGATTTTCCAGGCAATAGTGCTGGAGTGGATTGCCATTTCCTTCTCCAGGGGATCTTCCCAACCCAGGGATAGAACCTAGGTCTCCTGCATTGCAAGCAGACGCTTTCCCGTCTCAGCTGCCAGGCATTCAGTGTTGTTGTCGTTCAGCCGCTCAGTCGTGTCCGACTCTTTGTGACCCCATGGACTGCAGCACGTCAGGCCTCCCTGTCCTTCACCATCTCCCAAAGTTTGCTCAAACTCGTGTCCATCAAGTCTTNCGTCTCAGCTGCCAGGCATTCAGTGTTGTTGTCGTTCAGCCGCTCAGTCGTGTCCGACTCTTTGTGACCCCATGGACTGCAGCACGTCAGGCCTCCCTGTCCTTCACCATCTCCCAAAGTTTGCTCAAACTCGTGTCCATCAAGTCTTTGATGCCATCCAATCATCTCGTCCTCTGTCGTCCTCTTCTCCTCCCGCCTTCAGTCTTTCACAGCATCATGGTCTTTTCCAATGAGTTGGCTCTTACATCAGGCAGCCAAAGTACTGGAGCTGTGATTCAGTGTGGACACAGGTTAGAAGGAAGAGTAGGAATGAGCCCCGGAATGAGATGGTTGCACTTGAGTTAAAATCATTTTACCAAGAACTGAAAAATCAGCCACAGCCATTTGCGCTCAGTTTTCAACCGCAGAGCCTGGCTGTGTTGTCTGATGCCTGGAGGAGAAACGCTTCCAGTGAGCGCCGAAAACCTGGAAAGGGAGCTGTAGGTTCGCCACCGGGAGTGTCCCGATGTCTCTGACGCGGGGCCCTTGGCTCCCACGGCGCCCAGTGGAGGACTTCTCCCTGCCCGCACTCCAAGGGGCGATGCCCTGGGACGAACACCTGGGCCCCGTCACGGGGTAGAGCTGCTAGTGTTTGCTGACATTTTAATTAAGTATGGGTTTCCCTGGTGGCTCAGACAGTAAAGCGTCTGTCTACAATGTGGGAGACCTGGCTTCCTTCCCTGGGTCAGGAAGATCCGCTGGAGAAGGACATGGCAATCCAGGCCAGTACTCTTGCCTGGAAAATCCCACGGACAGAGGAGCCTGGTAGGCTACAGTCCATGGCATCGCAAAGAGTCAGACACGACTGAGTGACTTCACTTTCACTTTAATTAAGTGACTTACAGTCATGTTCCATTTTGATCAACCTCATCCCTAGTCTAACTGTGCTGGCTTTGTAAATATTTTCCTTGTACTGAATTTCGGGGTGGTTTTTTTTTCTGTTTGTTTTTATTTTAATGTTTGTGTGTGTGCTTAGTCACTCAGTCGTGTCCGACTCTTTGTGACCCCGTGGACTGTAGTCCGCCAGGCTCCTCTGTCTATGGGATTCTCCAGGTCAGAATCCTGGAGGGGTAGCTGCTCTCTTCTCCAGGGGATCTTCCTGAGCCAGGGATCGAACCCAGGTCTCCCGCACTGCAGGCGGACTCTTGCCTGTCTGAGCCACCAGGGAAGCCCCAGCTGCTGGGTAAGCGTTGGCTAGAAGAGTGGACGTGAGGCCGCTCCATACTCGTGGACACAGAACCAGGTAACCACCACGTCTGAGGCAGACAGTCACTGTACTCTAGGGACTTTGTCAGAATCAAGAGGAGTGTCCTACTTTCAACGTCTACCTACCTATCTACACCAGGTCCTGGCTGCGGCCGGCGGGATCTCTTTAGCGGTGACCTTCGACCTCTTAGCTGGGGCGTGTGCCGTCTAGTTCCCTGACCAGGGGTGGAAGCCGGGCCCCGGGCACTGGGAGCGTGGAGTCTGGGCCTCCAGGGATGTCCCCTTGCACTGCACCTGTCAGATTACACTCCCAAGTAGAAGCGGTGGGTCACAGTGTTGTATGGTTTGAATAGCTCTGCGTCTCTTCTCTATGAGTGCTTACGATATGACAATCATCAGAAATTCAACCATTATGCATTCACTTCATTGGATCCTAGACTCTCTATTAAAATGCAAAGACCTCAGGGAAGGACTATTGGGGCTGCATTTGGGACGCTGTAAAGTAAGTAAAGTCGCTCAGTCGTGTCCAACTCTTTGGGACCCCATGGACTGCAGCCCACCAGGCTCCTCCCTCCATGGGATTCTCCAGGCAAGAGTACTGGAGTGGGTTGCCATTTCCTTCTCCAGGGGATCTTCCCAACCCAGGGATCAAACCCGGGTCTCCCACATTCCAGGCAGACGCTTTAACCTCTGAGCCACAGGGAAGCCCCAGGGATGCTGTAAAAGTAGCTACAAAGTCATCTATGTACCCAACCCTCCTGGATCCCTGTAACAATTTTAAATAAACTTGAAAGAGAAAAAAAATTCACAGAAAGTAAAATTGAATCTGAGGAGAGGAGACAGGAACAATTCCACCTGCATTTTATGTTGGGGTCTCGGAAGGTGGGCTTTGGTGCAGTTACGNCATTGGGGCTGCATTTGGGACGCTGTAAAGTAAGTAAAGTCGCTCAGTCGTGTCCAACTCTTTGGGACCCCATGGACTGCAGCCCACCAGGCTCCTCCCTCCATGGGATTCTCCAGGCAAGAGTACTGGAGTGGGTTGCCATTTCCTTCTCCAGGGGATCTTCCCAACCCAGGGATCAAACCCGGGTCTCCCACATTCCAGGCAGACGCTTTAACCTCTGAGCCACAGGGAAGCCCCAGGGATGCTGTAAAAGTAGCTACAAAGTCATCTATGTACCCAACCCTCCTGGATCCCTGTAACAATTTTAAATAAACTTGAAAGAGAAAAAAAATTCACAGAAAGTAAAATTGAATCTGAGGAGAGGAGACAGGAACAATTCCACCTGCATTTTATGTTGGGGTCTCGGAAGGTGGGCTTTGGTGCAGTTACGTCTTTTCAACCCACCTCAGGGCGCCCCTGAGCGTGAAGTCGAAAGAGTATACTCTTGCCGGTATACTTGCCTGGAGACAGGGCGCCCCTAGAAGCCAGATAATAGCTCCAATCTCCCACCACGACTGGGGCTGGCCAGGGGATGAACGGGTGTTGATAATAGTGACTATAATAATGAAGACAGAGACTTCCCTGGCAGTCCAGTGCTTAAGACTCCAAGCTTCCATTGCAGAGGATACAGGTTCGATCCCTGATCAAGGAACTAAGATCCCGCATGTCGCACAGCACCACCCCAGAATAAAAGATAAAATAATGAAGACATCCTGCCAATACCATGGGTCAGTGTCCGACTTTTTTAATTTACAAAACATTTTCAATTTCCCTGGTCCTCATCATAACCTGAAGGGTTGGGGGTCGGTAGTCTCAATTCACAAAGGTGGCTCAGAGAGTTAAGACACCCAGCCAAGATGTGCAAACTGCAACCTGAGACTCAAAGCCATCTGGAATGGCTCTCAGCCCAGGTGTCTGTTCGCCATATTTGAGCTTGTTCCTACAAACAGTTCCCAAACATCAGGGTCAAAGCCTTGATGAGGGGCAAGGGCGAAAATCAGACACTCCGGCGGGGAGAGAGGCAGAGTGGTGGCCATCCTGCCCTCCGGGCGGGCGCAGGCCCCTCGGAGGACACAGCCTCCACCCAGCCGTGACTCCAGACCCAGAGACAGGTGGTGCGGGGCCAGCCCAGCGTGCGGCTGGGAGGGACACCGGCCCCACAAACCCCCGCGGCGCCCAGCGCCCCACGGACCTAGTCGACACGCCCCTGGCTGTCCACACACACCCTCACGACACACCCCGAGCTGCTGCCTTCCTCACGTCTCCACGGCCTCTCACGGCCTTCTGCAGGGAAGCCCGGGGTGTCCCCGTGTCAGTGACGTGAGTGCTGGTCAGGCCAGCACTGAGAACCGCCCCGGGATTCGCCACCTCAGCCTGGAGCCTATGATAGCCCAGGACTCGAGTGTCTGACCTTGCAACCGAACCGAGAGAGTTGCCTGTGGACGGGACCCCTGCCCAGCCCGCGCGGCCCAGGGGTGGGCCAGGAAGCACCCGCGGAGGACACAACAGATGAGCGTGCATAGCTCACCGTCCAGATGCCCTGAGGCCAAGGAGAAGCGGGCTAGGACCGCAAACACCCTCCCCAGGAAAGGTGGCCGTGGGCCGTGAGGGGGCGCGTGTCTCGTTTATTTTACCGGAGCATGGCTGGCTTACAGTTGTGTTAACTGCCGCTGTACAGCAGCAGGGTTCAGTTATACACGTGTATGCATTCTTTCTGTATTCTTTTCCACCATGGTGATGCGTGCTCCATTTTCATAATGTGCAGACTCTATAAGCAATGACTCACTCGGTCTTTGTGGAAAGACTCTTCCCAGGGGGAGTTCGCACGGTTGTCCCTTCACGGTTGTGGTTTCGATAAGGACGAAAGGACCCACGAGGGGACACAGGGCGTGCAGTCAAGGCTGGGGCCTCTGACAAGGCAGGGTTCTCTCTGGTCTAATTTGGTGACTTTGGACACAGACAGGAGGGTGTCACCAAAGGGGTCGGGCTCCTTGACATGGAGGCAGAGTTAGCTTCTCAAGTCAGGTCACTCCCCGAAGGACCTCCCACAGCGCCCCGTTCCTCACAGGACCAAGTCTGGCTCCCATAGCAAACTTCCCAAGACCCTAGACTGGCCCCAAATTACCTTGGCAGCTTCGCTCTCAGCCGCTGCCTGCCCCCACCCCACCCGGCATCACAGCCTCTGTGCCAGGATGGGATGCCTTCTACTCCTGCCATTCACAAGCCACACCTGGTCCCCTGCTGGGAAGGTTCCTGACTTCCTTTTCAAAACCAGCTTCCAAGGTCCCATCCTGCAGACAGAATTATCACATTCTCCCCCGAGCCTCCAAACGTACCTTTCTCCCTCCTGTTCAGCTCTGCTGCCCCAAAGGTTCAGCGTGGGTCTGCTTCCCAAGGGCTGGCACCATGAGTGGTTCATATCGAACGATCCAGAACTTGGGTTGGTTTCGGAGGTCGTGGATGAGGCAGCCCTGAACCAGGGCTTCGGGTGAGGGGCCTCTTCAGCCTCCAATCTTGCTTCTCAGAAACCATTCTCCTTTCACTCACAAAGGGATCTGCTGCTGGGAGGCCCTGTCCTCTTTGCCATCCACCAAAATCAGCTCTCAGATCTCCTTTTCATTCTTTGCAAGTAGCTCAGAGGTTAAAGCGTCTGCCTGCAATGCGGGTGACCTGGGTTCTATCCCTGGGTCGGGAAGATTCCCGTAGAGAAGGAAATCGCAACCCACTCTAGTATTCTTGCCTGGAGAATCCCATGGACGGAAGAGCCTGGTGGGCTACAGTCCACGGGGTAACAAAGAGTTGGACATGACTTAGCAACTTCACTTTCACTTTTCCTTTCATATTCAGCTTATGTCTTTCCCATCCGTGACTGCATTTTAACGGGGATCACGGTCTGCAGCTGGAGCGTCGTGTGGCATCTGCTGACGGGTTGTGTGTATGTGTGTCTGCAAAGCCCACGAAAATAAACGGTCTGTCTGTCTGTGCCCTTCATACGTTCCTTGAGTAGACCACACCCCCAAACAGTCGAGAGCCACTAAGCAAAAAGAATGAAGCTCTAGAGGAGAATGTTAAGGGGCTCTGTTAAGGAGTTTTAAGGATGGCGTACCCCCTGAGCGCGGAACGCGTGTACCGCTTTGTTGCGTAATAAGGACGCTGGCTCTCTCCTGAGCGGCTCCTTGTGCCCTGAGAACAGAGGCAGCCCCGGGCACGCTTGCGCCCTGCATGTGCTTGCTCTGCCTCTGCGTCTTCTGGGCCAGAGCAGGGAGAGTCCCCTTCCGCCAGGCCCAGCAGCACCTCTGCCCCCGTCCTCCGCCCACTGACTCACTGAAATTCTGCAACTCCATGCAGAATTCTGCAACCGCAGCCCGCCAGGCTCCTCTGCCCATGGGATTCTCCAGGCAAGAATACTGGAGTTTGGGTTGCCATGTCCTCCTCCAGGGGATCTTCCTGACCCAGGGATCGAACTCGGGTCTCCTGCATTGCAGGCAGATTCTTTCCTGTCTGAGCTGCCAGGAACCCCATGTGGCATAGTCTGGCTGCAGTCCCCGAGCCCACAGGGGAGGCATGGACCCAGAGTCTTCCAAAGTCCCTAAACCTAATTCTTTTTTTGTTAACCTTAAACTTTTTATTTTGTACTGGGGTTTAGCCCATTAACAGTGTTGTGATAGTTTCAGGGGAGCAGTGAAGGGACTCAGCCATGCATACACGTGCATCCACTCTCCCCCAAACTCCCCTCCCATCCAGGCTGCCACACGACACTGAGCAGAGTTCCCTGTGCTGCAGAGTAGGTCCTTATTGGTCATCCATTTCCAATATGGCCGTGTGTACATGACCTTCTCAAAGCCCCTAACTCTCCCTTCACCCTAGCAACCATAGCCCCTAACTCTCCCTTCACCCTAGCAACCATAAGTTCATTTTCTAAGTCCACGAGCCTCTTTCCATTTCGTAAGTTCCTTTGTATCTTTTCTTCTTAGATTCCACATAGAAGGGATGTCATATGTCCATAATAATCCCACTCTCTTTTCAGTTTTGGAGTTCCAGATGGCAACGTTCCATCATGTGTATTTTTAAAATATAAACACATTTCGTGTGTTTGAGAGGCCAAGGCCCACTTTTCCCTTCCCTCCAAGGGGAATGTTCACCCCGGGGGCCCCTGGCCTGGGACAGGGAATGGTGGAGCAGGCAGAGGAAGTCCCGGCCCCCAGCCACTCTCGGCACCGCCTCCTGGCAGAGGCCTCACGTGGCCCGGATTTTCAGCCGCTCTGTGTCAGTGGCGTCCGCCTTCCCAGCCAGCTTGTAAAATGGCCTGTAAATTCCGTGAGCGCCCAGGGCCTCTGGGTTGAACGTGTTTGCATCCCCAGTGTTTATCCCTGGATTAAATACTCGTGTCACGTTAATCTCCGTGTCTTCTCGTTTCTACCTCTTAAACGTCATGAGAGTCTCCCCCCTCTCAGCACCTTCGCCATCACCCACCAAGTTCCAGCTCCCTTCCTCTCTCCCCCAGACCTTGCACGGCTTCCTGGCTGGCCTGCTTTCACTCAGCAGCCACTGCGAAATTTTAAAAACTCAGCTTTGGATCACTTCCCTGCTTCAACCTGTGTGCTTTGAGGGAATTCCCTAGTTTTTCTACACAAGGCTTGTTTCTTGCAGAATCCTTTGCTAAGGAGAGGCCCATCATAAAGAAGAGTCTTCAGATACAGGGTCATCCACCAAGAAGCCTTCCCAGATTGCCCCCGGTAAAAATGACTTCTTCCCTCGTGGCCCAGTCTGCCCTGAAGAAGACACGTCAGGTGAAACCTGTCTGCTCATTTCATTGGTATAGTGCACTTCTCTCCCTCTGGTAGATTAGAAGCCCCACATGAACAGGCTTAAGTGCTGTCTTTGGACAAAGCCTGGGGCAGCGCCTGGACAGAGTTGGCCCTCCGTTAGTCCTTTGGGCTAACCAGTCAAACAGATGAATGTCTCATGGGAAAGGAATGTTCAGGTTCAGCAGCGGTTCACTAGGGACTAAGCTAAGGGCACACTTGGTTGGTGCTGAAACGCTGCGGCCATCAGGAACCCTTAGCTCAGAGGGGCAGCTTGCAGACCCTCACTGGGTCTCACTAGAGGCCCCTGTTCGCGGGAGCAGCAGGACTCTAGTAACGGTGGCCTCCAGGGCAGGGGCGGCATGGTGGTCAGTTCTGCTCACATCGCCCCCGACCTCCTCCCCGCGCCCAGTCACCCGCCCAGGGAGAAGCCCCGAGCTCTTTCCACTTTCCCACAAGTGAAACACTCGGCTTCCTTCCTCTTCAAGCTCTTTGAACTTGTTTTCCTCCTTGGACGCCGTGACCCCTGGGATGGCTCTGGAGGGGAGGTTCTGTGCGTCCCCCTCTGCACAGGGCGTGGGCTGAGACCCCCCCCCCCGTGCCGGGGGCAACCCCAGAACAGCCCTGGGGCACCTGCCTGCTCAGAGCATTTAGCCACCGTCTAACGCTTGAGAGCTCGTTGCAGGAAAACAGCACCAAATAATCTGAGACGATGGAGTGCTGTAGGAATAGGAACAGAAGTATACTATTAATGCTACAGGAGTATTAACAGTTTAGTGCAGTAATCACGTGCTGTAGTAAGAGGAATGCTAAGTCGCTTCAGTCGTGTCCGACTCTGTGCAACCCCATGGATGGCAGCCCACCAGGCTCCCCCGTCCCTGGGATTCTCCAGGCAAGAACACTGGAGTGGGTTGCCATTTCCTTCTCCAATGCATTAAAGTGAAAAGTGAAAGGGAAGTCACTCAATCATGTCCGACTCTTCGCGACCCCATGGACTGCAGCCTACCAGACTCCTCCGTCCATGGGACTTTCCAGGCAAGAGTACTGGAGTGGGTGCCATTGCCTTCTCCGAAGAGGAATGGAGTATACTACTAATACTCTCGTCATGGTACAGGGATAGTATAATGTAGTCATACTGAAGTGCTATAGTGATAACAGGAATGTGTTATTTTTTATTGAAGCATAAATGAGGTACAGTGTTGTGTTAGTATCAGGCATATAGCAAAGTACAGGAATGTATTCGTGCTGGAAAAATGGAAGCAGTACACCATAGTGCTTCCCTGGTGGCTCAGATGATAAAGAATCTGCCTGCAGCGCAGGAGACCTGGGTTCGATCCCTGGCTCGGGAAGATCCCCTGGAGAAGGGAATGGCGGCCCACTCCAGTATTCCTGCCTGGAGAATCCCATGGATGGAGGAGCCTGGCGGGCTACAGTCCAGGGGGTCGCAGAGTCGGACACGCCTGAGTGACTAAGCTCGGCAGGGCACGCACACAGTATGGTGTAGCAATGCTGAAGTGCTCCTGTACCTGGAACAGGGGTCATGATTTTTTATTGGCATATGATTGATTTACAGTGTTACGTTAGTTTCAGGCGTACAGCACAGAGCAGGAATGTGCTATTAGTGCTACGGTAGGAGAACAGCACTAAACAGTAAAATCAGGACTAAATGTCAGGGCGGTAACAGTGTATTTTAAGCCTTCATAAGATGTTTTTCCTCTTCCGGGCTACTTGCTGCTTTACGCACAGTAACTTTCTACAGTTCCTATGCTGTGCTATTGAAATTTTAAAAAGAGAGCTATTTTTAAAGTGTTGTTATAGCAAGAATATAACTGGGATTTTTTAGCTTCACCTTCAAGATGCTTGAGAGGACACAGAACTCTTCTGACACATTTGCATTAACATTGTGTTTTGATATGGGTGTTATCAGTCGGGATCCCCTTGGTGGCACAGGGCAGAGATCTACCTGGACCCAGCCTGGGTGATGTCTGTCTTGCTCAGGAGGGTTGAGGGGGTGAGGGACACAGCTGGGCCTCCAGCAGACGTGCAGGCAGGGGTTCGAGACCAGAGGGATTTCTCGTTGCTAGGGTTTTCGGTGAACATCAAGCCCATCCTCTCTCTCACGTTCAGGGCTTTGCCTTGTGGCCGAGAGACATGCCCTCGGGCAGTCTGGGAGTTTTCGCTTCTGATAAATTCTGCCCCTGCAGGGACTTCCCTGGTGGTCCCAGTGGTTAAGAATCTGCCTGCCATTGCAGAGGACAGGAGTCCGATCCCTGCTCCGGGAAAATCCCCCATGCCACGCGGCAACTCAGCCAGCGAGCTGAGCCCACGGAGCCGGCGCGCCCAGAGCCTGCGCTCCACGAGAGAAGCCCCGGAACGAGGAGCCCACCCTCCACAACCAGAGAGTGGCCCCCACCCGCTGCAGCTAGAGAAAGCCCACCCAGCAACGAGACCCAGCGCGGCTAAAAACAGATAGATATTTAAAAACCTCTGCCACTAAGGACGGAGAAGGCAACGGCACCCCACTCCAGTACTCTTGCCTGGAAAATCCCATGGACGGAGGAGCCTGGTGGGCTGCAGTCCATGGGGTCGCTAAGAGTCGGTCACGACTGAGCGACTTCCCTTTCACTTTTCACTTTCCTGCATTGGAGAAGGCAATGGCACCCCGCTCCAGTACTCTTGCCTGGAGAATTCCAGGGACAGAGGAGCTTAGTGGGCCGCCGTCTATGGGATTGCACAGAGTCGGACACGACTGAAGCGACTTAGCAGCAGCAACCACCAAAGATGGAATACACAACCTTCCCCCTTCCTCTCTCTTTCTCTTCCTGTCTCCAAACATCCCCCAGAAGCTAGGTGGAGCACTCAGCTGGCCCAGCAGAGGCAAGCTTTTCATCCTCCCCCGGAACATTCAGGAGCCACCTCCAGTTAGGATGTGGCTGTGTCTGCAGGGTGGGAGGGGGTTAAGGGTGGCTCCGTCTCTAAGAGCAAGAGGTCTGGTCAGTCACTTCTAGAGGTGTGATCTGAGCTCGGGGGCTCTCAGAACCCGGTTGTCTCACTCCCAGCACAGCTGGTAGTTGAAGGAGATAGCACGGATTTGTGGCTGACAGCCCTTGAAGTGTCAATCAGCAGCAAGAACGGGATTCCCTAGTAGTTAATCCTCACTCTTGTACCAGATGCCAGTTCAGGGATCTCATCCCATGCCATATCAACTGTCAGTCTTTTAATTTTATTCACTTGTTCAGCGAGCGTTTCCTGAGTGTCTGTTTTGTGTCTTACACTCTGCACACGTCAAATATAAAAATGACAAAGACGTAGTGCCTGCCACAAAGGGCTTACAGTCTAGTGGGGAAGGCAGCCTCGGAAACATGTGATGACCGAGGTGTAACCATCAGGGCGTGAACTCGGGGCCGCGGGATTAGCGTGGAGACCGCGAAGGAACGCGTTTTTGCGTGGGTGGGTGTGACCCACCCTGTGTGACCCCATGGACTGTAGTCTGCCGGGCTTCTCTGTCCATGGGATTCTCCAGGCAAGAATACCAGAGTGGGTTGCCATTTCTCCCTCCAGGGGATCTTCCCGACCCAGGGACCGAGCCCACATCTCTCACGTCTTCAGCCCTGGCAGGTGGGTCTTTGCCGCCAGCACCGCCTGGGAAGCCCGAGAGGAGGAGAGCGGAGGATAAACCCAGGTTGCAGGCGCGGGCCCCAGGCCCTTCTCAGGATATTCCCTCCCTCCTCCAGCGACTGGTGTTTACCCGGCACCTTCACTCACAGCGTGTTTACACTTAGGAAACACCAACCCCGTGACGCAGGGAGACAGGGTGTTTCATTTTGCGCGTGAAAGAAACCACGATTGCACAGCGAGCTCCCGACAGCCGGCCCTTGAACCCTCGCCCTGGGCACAGCACCTGAGCCACCCTCCGCCGCTGGATACGGCAGCCCTTCTGGAAAAAGAGCTCTCATCGCGCTCTGTCCCCAGGGGGAACGCAGAAGGGCTCGGGCCCAGGCCCAGCACCGCCGGGGTCCCCGTCTGTGAGTCCCGCAGCGCTCCGCTCCGCCGGCGCCTCTGGGCCCTGATCCTCCGCGCCTCGGGCCCGCGCTCGTGTGAGCCCAGCTCCGCCTGCTGCCTTCGGACCTCACGGAGCCGGCAGCAAGAAGGGGCTTCCGCCCTGACCGAAGAAAAGGCACGCCTAAGATGAGGACATGGATCCCGTTCTCTAGAGCAGACTGGCTAAGACTGCAGAGTGCACGCGAATCACCTGTGGGTCTCGTCCAAATGCAGATTTAACGGAGTGGGTTTGACATAGAACCCAAATTTTCTATTTCTCGCAAACTCCCAGCGATGCTAAAACGTCCACAGGTCACACCTGGAGACGCAAGGATCTGGGTTGAAGACGCTAACACATCTGAGCCGCTCTTGGGAAAAACAGCAAGTCTACTCAACTGGTGCTTTCTTAAAAGCTTGAGATGGAAAATAGGCATGTGATCTTGAATGAAATATTACTATAAAGACATGTTTATAGAAGGAACACTGAGATGCAAGTTGAAAGGTCTTGTAAACTTACTGTATGACACAGCCCACCCTGCTTCACTTTCCTCCCTCCTGAGTTGAGAGTAACAGATTACCTCAAGCTGATTCATGCACCTGCTATGGTTTGGAACGAAGCCTTGTGGAAAACCCAGGTTCTAACCCGTGCTCTTTTTCTTGTCTTTTTCTCTATAGGAGATATCCGTGAAAAAGGGGGCGCAGAATGATTACTAACCCATGACTCCCAACAGTATGACAGGTACCTGCTTTCTTTTCTTTTCTTTGTGTGCCCCTATTTATGTTCTACCCAAAGAGACATACAGGCTTCCTGAAAGGCCAGCCTAAGTCTTAGAGACAATTATGTCCAAGTCAACGAATGTTATTAAATGCAAATATATCCGTACTCTAGTTTCTTTTGAGATTATATAAATCTTTCACCTTTTACTGAAGATTTCCATGAAGGGTGGGGGGTGGAAAGAAAAACACCCAAATATATCCCAACAAACACACATCTGGGTTTCTCAGAAGCTATGGGATGCAGCATCACCAGAAACATGATGAGAGGAAATGATAATTCCCAGTGAAAGCCTCGTTTTCCTCCTTCTCAGGGTCACCCTCTCAAATCCAGTATGTTTCCTTTCACATTATATAAGAAGTGGCTCTATGCACTCAGTGACCAGTGAGTTTAGGCCTCCTCCTAAATGGAAGACCCAGCAGCAGAATCAGGATGGAATATGTTCAGAGCACGCAAGGCAAAGTGAGCCAGAAACTCTTAGCAAGGAGAAGAGGAGAGAAAGAATGCCTCCCCACCCCTAGGAACAGAAGGCAGGTTGCAATAACACGGATTCTCCATGCAACTCACAGAGCTGAGATTGCAAGCCCAGAGGCCCCAGCGGCCAGGCAGGAAACACCCAGGCCTGAAACAGCTGGGTGTCAGGAAAAGCAAACGCCCAGGACAGGAGAGCCAGGTTCTCTCCAAAGAGAAATTGCTCCTCTGCCCCAGACCATCACCGACAGCAGGGAGGGAGCCCAGTGTGTCCAGAGATTTCAAATTTTCAAGGGAAGCTGAAAATCCAGATTTAGACTAAAATATCCCCGTTTCTAAATATAAGCGGTTAACATATATAAAGAAAAATCAAGGATCCATGGGCCAGTCAAAATATATCTGCTGACTGGACACGGCCATGGGCTCAGTTTATAACACAGCCCAGCCCCAGCCCTGGGACGGTCTTTGGTTACCATGGCAGCGGGGCAGGTCCCCACAGCCCTCAGCCCGCTGCAAGCTTACACCTCACGCATGCCCGTAGCGTGCATCTCCAACGTCATTCCCCGCCTCTCTGCCCATCCACCCTCCAGTTCCTGGAGCAGCAAAAAGAGCGATTCACACCTGTAGGAGGTGAGCGCCTGGGAACCCGTCTCATCTCCCCAGCTTAGTTCTCAGGAACAGGGACCAAAACACACCCAGCCCCGTTTCTGTGCCACCAGCAACTCTGCCACCATAGCATGAAAAGCCATGGGCGGTACGTAAACAGGCTTGGCTGTGTCTCAATAAAACTTTATTTACAAAACAGGCAGCAGGCCAGCGTTGGCCTGAGGACAATCATTTGCTGACTTCTGGTCTAGAAGTCAGGATAGTCTTTTGTTGAGCAGAATCCACAAGCCGAGCCAGCTCATCTCCAGGACCGAGCTGGAAACCCGGGCTCAGCGTAGGATGGTTCTAGGCAGGCTGGGCTGGAACCCGTTACCTCCCTGTGGAGGAGGAAGTTTTTGCTTCCCAGCATTTGCTTCAAGGCACAGAAACTAACGGCAGTTCTATTTTCAAAAGAAATCAATCCACACACACATATGCTCAGGCTATGCTAATGGGCTCAGCAGAGAAAATCATTGCTTTAGACGCCCCATTTGTGGATGAAATAAAAGTGTCCTTTTTCCTCTGTCTTTTTCTATGGTCTCGAGCTGCATGTTTATTTTAAGAAATCTAAAAGGAGACCATAATAAACCTGTAAGTCATCAGAACTAAGTGCTGGCTTTAGAGGCATAACTTAAAGGGCAAATATGCATATTTTCTGTCTGAAACAAATAATGGGTAATATCGCTGTTATGCAATACAGGAAATCAATTAACCTTTATGAAAAGAAAACCAATTTTTAAATTGAACAGGAGTAAGAACATTGAATCTGTTTTGCCAAAACAGCAGACCAACATTTTTAGATTGGAAAAAAAAGACAAAAGCATTCAGCCACAGCACTTATGAAATTTCCGTATTTTGCATTAACTCAAAAGAAGAATGGTTTATTTTCTGGAGCTACTGAATATCAGCTGCAGAGGAGTCATGCCTTGCTGCAGTCTCATTGTTCTGCCTTAACCTACTTAGTATTAGGAGCATATATGAAATCTCCAAAAACACAGATTCTCAGAGGGGAGGAAGGAAGTGCCCTGACACCATATTTTATTGCAACGGTTCCCAACCTTTTTGGCATCAGGGACTGGTTTCATGCAAGACAGTTTTTCCACAGACCAGGGCAGGAGAAGGATGGTTTCAGGATAGTTCCAGCACAGTAGCACTCCTGCTTTTATGATCCTGTGTATGCTGCGGGCTAAGTCACTTCTGTCGTGTCCAACTCTGCAACCCCATGGACTGTAGCCCGCCAGGCTCCTCTGCCCAGTGGATTCTCCAGGCTAGAACACTGGAGTGGGTTGCCACGCCCTCCTCCAGGGGATCTTCCCTACCCAGGGATCAAACCCACATCTCTTAACATCTCCTGCACTGGCAGGTGGGTTCTTTCCACTCGGGCCACCTGCGAGGGCCTGTGAGCCTATAGGAGATCACATGTGATCCTGCGTGGGATTGTGCTGAGCTGACAGGAGGCAGACCTCAGGCGGTAACACGAGCAACGGGGGCAGCTGTGAAAACAGACGAAGCTCTGCTCAAGCCCCTGCCCGCCTCCTGGTGCCTAACAGGCCGTGAACCGGCACCGGCCTGTGGCCCTGGGGCTGGGAACCGCTGTTTTGCTGGTCTGGTGTTAAGCACAGCTTCCTAGGCCATCGGAGGGGACTCTGCTAACATTTATGTCATTGTAAGGAGCTCCACTTTGCATAAAAGCATGATTCGCACCATAGGAGAGTTGGTCTAAGATATGAATGTCTGTAATTTTAAATACCCAAGTAAGAGGCTTTGAGCCTTGATGAGAAGGCAGCTAACGACTGGGACTCCTGGAAACGTCCTGGAGAGGCAGAAACGGGGCTGTTCCGTGTGCTCCGAGCTGGTTCAGGGAGTCAGCGTGGGACAGGAGGTCAGCCCGCGACGAAGCTGCCCCGTGACTCACAGGCCTCCCAGCGGAGGGACCCGTGCCTCTTCTGCGTGGCCCGCCTGTGCGTCCAGCTGACCCGCAGCGACCTTGGCCCTCTCCGTTCTCTCGCTCGAGGAATCCTATTCCGTGTGTCCTGGGGCGAGGGGAGGAGGGCGGATGGGACAGACCAGAGCCCCCAGGCATGGGCCCAGGGTGTTCACCATGATATCCTCAGAGCGTTTCCATGCTTGTGTTTGTGTGTGTTTGCTTTTTCAGGAGGAGAACAAGCATATTTGGTGGTGGTGGTAGGAGGGCGTGAAGGGAAGGGTTCCCCGGCGTCTTGTGTAGGGGGGAGGTTGTGGGCAACAGAAGAGGCAGTAGGTGGGGGCGCAAGCCCTGCTCTGCGCTACAGAGAAGACTCTGATCTGATACCTTACATCACAGCGCCTTGTCCTCATTCGTTAAATAGGATGAAAATTTACATTTCTTACTGCTCCCAAGGTTGAATGCTTTTGCATGTTTGTTGGCCACTTGTGTTTCTTCATCCATAACTTGCTGGCCCGTATGCATTGTCTGGTTGCCCACTGCGGACTTTGTATTCTCATTACTTGAACAAGCATTTATTATATTCAAGATAATAACCAAGCAAGTCACCTAATCTCCCTAGAGCTTGAATTCCGTATCAGTTAAATGAGAAAGTGAGACGAGTTCTAATTCTGCCTCCACTCTAAAGATTAGGTTGCGCCTGGATTTGAACATCTATAAATCACATTTTCATAAAGTCAGGCATGAGTACACTGATGGTTGAGTGTAGAGAAAAAAGGCACCCTGGAGAAAGGTATTTTGTGTTTTGAGACTATGCTAATGGATAGGTTTTTATGAGTCAAACAATACATCTAGGTTGGGAAAGGTCAGTGTTTTATCGTGAAAGAAAGTGAGGTGCTAGTCACTCAGTCGTGTCCAACTCTTTGTGACCCCATGGACTGTAGCCCGCCAGGCTCCTCTGTCTATGGAATTCTCCAGGTAAGAATACTGGAGTGGGTTGCCATTCCCCTCTCCAGGGGATCTTCCTGACCCAGGGATCGAACCTGGGTCTCCTGCATGGCAGGCAGACTCTCTACTGTCTAAGCCACTAGGGTTTTCTTGTGAAGCCCATGTCATTTTCCAAGGCGGCCGTCTCAGTGTAGCCTCTCCGTGATGACCACTCCATCCCTTCAGAGATGGAACCACAGCTGAGCTCCTGTCCTGTGACCTCTGTGACCTCTGTAGATTACCCCCTCACAGGGTCAGAGGTTGTTCACAGCCAGATAAGGACACCACTCAGAGAGAGCAATTGCTAACAGCTTGCATGTCGTTAGCATTTCCCATCAATATAAATGCTCTTCTAAAATAAGATTCTGTTCACAGCTACTTAGTGACCCATCAAACAGTGATACAGACCCTGCATGTCTGGCTTTTAATATAATATTTATTATAAATAATGTTATAATGAACCACAGTATAAATAATTTGACATCTCTCATTATTTTCACAGGATAGATTCGCCTAAGTGAAAAAAAAGAAAAAGAAAATTCTGGGTCAAAGGAAATGAACATCTTTAAAAACCTTTTCTATTGACAAATTGTAGCCAGGTTACTGGACCAAACAGCAGTGCAATGTCCATTTAATCATATACCCTCTAACTTTGGAGATTTTCACTAGTTTACTTTTGAGAAAGGCAATTAATTAGGCAAAGTTTTAGCATAGTTTGTATCAAAGTTTTTCAAAACTTTACGTGTTTCTTATTAATAATAGACTTGACTACACAGACACACACACACACATACACAATTGGCCACTTAATGTCTTCTTTTGTAACTTACCTGTACAGTGAACTTTTCTAGTGTACTATTAGTCTTTTTCTTATAATTCATATATTAAGGATTTAATTTATCATGTCATAAATGTTACAAAACTTTTTCCCATTTCAGTATCCATCTCTCCTTTTTGTTTATGGCAATATTCGACCTTTCAAAAATGTGTCTTCTTTTGAAGTAATTTCATACTAACAGAAAGTTTGTGAGATGAGTTCAGAGAATACCCAAAGTCCTCAAATGTTAACCTTTTACCACATTTGCTTAATTCTTTTCTCTCTCCTTCCTGATGTGTATAATTTCTATTTTGTACTGTTTACAGGTGAGCTGTGAACATGATGCTATGACATTCCTGGCAAACAGAAATTTCCAGTTTAGACACAGGGAGCTCTAGAGAGGTGGCGTTTTAGGACTTCCGTCTCTGTTCTCCAGCTAAGAAATCTCTTCTGGTGAATTCTGCAGGGCAGGACTCAGTGGGTCCTTGGGATGTGTTAGGACTTCTACGCCAACACATAGTTCTTTCCACTTAGACACAGGCATGACTGGTTAAGGGGGAAGGTTGTCTCAACAAGCACCGCTTATGCACCAACCACACCCCCACGGTACCCTGGCCCTCTCTCCCCACCCCACCCCACTGTTGCCAGCATCACCATCTCCCCTCAGCATCCGCCATCCTGACAAATTCATCCCTGCTCCCTCAAGCCCCCTGTAACCAGGAACTGCCCACAGCTCTCAACTCAGCTTCTGCTGATGGTCACAAATATCAACTCTAACCTGACAGAGTCCTATTCTTTCAGGACGGATCTTCCTGCCTGTTCTCCCAAAGTCCTTCAAAGAACTGAAAGTCGTTTTTCCCCAGCAGTCATTTGGCCCCTGATGAACACATGGTGTATTTTTGTTTGAGATGAGCCGAGTCACTCTTCTGAACCACCCCCAGCTGACAGTAACCAGGCTCGTGCTTCATCCCTCTCGGCTTTTAAGTCGTGGCCATCTTGGCATTCTCGCTCTGGAATTTTCTGTGCTGTAGAAGGGAAACTAGTGCAGACGTCCAGCTCTCCAGCCTGTGGGATGCAGGCGCATCTGTCGCGGTGCAGATGCAGGGCTGAGAGTCATGCCTCCAGCCCTCACACTTCATACATCAGCAGGCAAGGGAGAGCACGGTGATGTCACCTGCTCAAGGTCACTACGGCAGAAAGTTGAGTGTGGACACTCTGCTCCCAAATCATGGGAAACTGTGGGTAAATGACTTTAGTTATCAAATCTCGTGTTGCTTTTTTTTTCTTTTCAATTCATTTCCATTATATTTCCATCACCATTGCTTTCTTTCTTTCTTTACTTTTTGCCTGGGTCATGCCACACGTGGAATCTCAGTTCCCTGACCAGGCATCGAACCTGAGCACTCTGCAGTGCAAGCACAGAGTCTTTAAAAAAAAAATTATTTATTTTAATTGAGGCTAGTTACTTTACGATATTGTAGTAGTTTGGGGCATACACTGACATGAATCAGCCATGGGTGTACATGCGTCTCCCCGTCCTGAACCCCCTCCCGCCTCCCTCCCCNAAATTTATTTATTATTATAATTGAAGGCTAATTACTCTATAAAATCGTGGTGGTTTTGCCATGCACTGACATGAATCAGCCATGGGTAGGCATGTGTCCCACCATCCTGAAACTCTCTCTCACCTCCCTCCCCACCCCACCCCTCTGGGTTGTCCAGGGCACTGGCTTTGCGTGCCCTGCTTCATTGAACTTGGACTGTCCATCTGTTCCACATGTGGTGATATACATGTTTCAATGCTATTCTCTCAAACCATCCCACCCTCGCCTTCTCCCACAGAGTCCAAAAGTCTGTTCTTTACATCTGTGTCTCTTTTGTTGTTTTGCATATAGGGTCGTCATTACCATCATTCTAAATTCCATTTATATGTGTTAATACACGGTATTAATGGTTTTCTTTCTGACTTACTTCACGGTGTATAATAGGCTCCAGTTTCATCCAACTCATTCAGTTCAGTCACTCAGTTGTGTCTGTTTGCGACTCCATGAACGGCAGCACGCCAGGCCTCTCTGTCCATCACCAACTCCTGGAGTCCACCCAAACCCATGTGCACTGAGTTGGTGATGCCATCCAACCATCTCATCCTCTGGCGTCCCCTTCTCCTCCTGCCCTCAATCTTTCCCAGCATCNTTTTTTTTTTTTCCATCGTTTCTCTTGCCAACCATATTATTCCAGGAGATTGTCTATTTATAGCCCAGACAAATCTGGTTTAGCTTTGTTTTGGGGTAATTTTTGCTCCAGTACTGGAATACTGTTTTACCCTTCATTTCTCTATCACGCTCTATCTTTTGAGTTTATCTAATTTAAAAAGCCAGTCCTGACACCTTCATCTTCCAGGGACCATCCTGTCTTAGACTTTTATTACTTATTATCTCTATCACTATGTCATAGTCTCAGGACATTAATCCTGGTTAATAGGCTAACTGAGAGTTTCATTAAGACTGGTAAGAATATTAAACTTGTGTTTCTGCTTGGATAAGAAGCTCCTGACACTCTCTGTTAAGCCTTCCAATGGGCTCACGTGGGACGTGTTTGGTGATGCTATATGAGCTGAGCAGAAAGGCAAGATTATTGCCCATTAGTCACTATTCAGTCATGAAGACAAGGTACCAGGGCTCCCGAGCATTGTCAGTGGTGACGGGGAACAGGAAATCTTAGTGGGGAGCACTACCAGGAAATCCTGTCTCAGGTCTTATCCTCAGGATGAGGACACACAGCAGAGGAAGGGGACAGCTGATCCACATTAGGTCCTGCTGTGTTCTGTAACCAACTACCCAATCCTTGCTCATTACGTGGAAGTCAGCTTTTCTCACCTTGAGATGATTCAGAGAGCCTTACATTGTTCTCGTTAATTTTATATCAAACAGCATAATCAACTCAAGGGGCTATTGTGAAGAATACAGAAAAGCTAGCACAGTGCCTGGCAGAGAGGGGATCTTGCCAGCCACGACTGTCCCAAAGACAGATATTAATAGTTAACTCTAAGGGATGAAACTGCCTCTTAATCTATGAATAGCTCATTTTTGCAATTTTAGTTCTGAAAAGTGAAAAAAAAATGTAAAAGGAAAAAAAGAAACTATTAAGAGAAATACACCTTTGGACAAAATTGTTTATCAATTTTACCCTTAGCAACAGGTGATTATGTTGTGATATGCCCAGAGAGAACTTTTCTGAGCTTTTTTGTAAGATAATTTTGCGAAGAAGAGGATTGATTTTATCTTTCCTGGGATTTTCTTTGACCATGAAATAGGTAGTGCATTTGGTAATACTTTATTCAGCACTCCCTAGAATTAGGAGTAGAATAAGACAAACAAATAATAGCCTTCAGAAAAATAAAAGCCAGTAGAGAACAAAATGGAATGAGAAATGAAGATCAATGTTTGGGGCTAGAGGATTTATAATACTTTGTATTTAACAACAATAAAGAAACTGAGCTGTCTTTACTAAGGGCCAAGATTACTCAAAATGCTTTATAAACATTGGCTGCTTTGTGCATCATGATGCCTCTGAAGTAGATCTTATTTTGCGGAGGAGGAAACTGACACCCAGTGATGCTAACTGTCCTGCCCAAGGTCGCAGAGCTGAAGAGGGGTGGAGCCTGGATTTGAACTTAGGCATCTGACTCCAAAGTTCCTGCGGGCATGTCCTGCATGGGGCGCTGCCCGGCACCAGTCTATTTGTCTGTTGGCTTTGCTTTATTTGTACGTGTGCCTTCTGGCACCACCACGTTCCCTCTCCTTATACATTCAGTGCTCTGCTGAGAAACCTTGTCTGGTTTCAGCTGTCTCCAAATGATGGATATTCATAAACTTATGTCTGCAGCACCACGCTATCTATCGATGCATGGCGGTATCCACCCACTGTGTATCTCCAGCTGTGGATGCCTTTAACTTCACGTGTTTCAAACGGATTCACCTTCTTCTCTCGCTTTGCTCCTCTTTGCCCCTAACTCAGCGTCACAACTGACCACCCAGGCGTTCAGACTAGAAAGGCTGGAGTCTTCCTCCTCAGCTCCCTGCTAGCAACACTCACTCTGAGCAGACTCTCCTAGTTCTGCTGCTTTTATTTCCAAAAGTCCTCTTCATTCTGTTTTTCCTTGTCAGTTATTATCACAGTTCTAGTGATCCTCAGCTTTTACGTGGGCTAATAAAATAATGTCCTCAGTGACCACCCCCCCTTCTTCTGTATTTCTTTGGAATAGCTGTAACTACTAGCGAAACGGTCTCTCTACAGTACACCTGCTATCATGTAATTCCTTTCATTGCAAATATCTGAGTGCATCTGGGAACTAGTCCTTTATAAGGCACCATAGGGTGGTTAGGAGTACTTCATAACTCTTCCCATAGCCCCCTGTAACACTTAGTCATGATGTATTACAAACTGTAGGTGTATTTTCCAAGCTCCTCATTAAGACTGTCTTAGTAAATGATTTGGTCAAATGATTTTTCTGTGCCTGGCTCCTTGACCCCTATTTCCATTATTTGCCTACAGAATAAAGTCCCAATTCTTTAGTTCTAGGATGCCTCCCCAGCCTTTGTCTGCTGCCAGTTCAGATTCTGTATCCCAGCCATGCTGAGCCAACAGCACTGTTGGGTGACATCTTCTTCCTCAAATCCATGTGCTTTGGTGTTTACTGGGTTTTTGCGGAAATTACTTCAACTACCTTGTTTCTTGAGGTAGGATTACAAGGATTGGCTCTTAGAGGAGCATTATTAAACTAGTAATCTTTTATGAAACTAAAGAGACATAAATATGATCCATCACTATATTTATATGATCTTGTAGTTAAAATTCTGAAGCAACAGAAATTCTTTACTACTATTTAATCTATCCTCTTTAGCAATGATAACCCACACCTGACCTACATTTCAGATGGATGAACCAAAGGATGCAATTTGCATAATCAGACTGCTAGACTCTAGTCCTGATTCTACCACCTTCTGACTGTGATCTTGAAAGAGGAAGGTGCTTTTCTCTGTGCCTCAATGATCTCATCTGCAAAATGGAGGTAAGAATAAGTCTAACTCTTAATGGATGTTGAGCTAATTAGATAAATAACTAAATACAGCACTTACAGGGAGCCCAGGTTTGGGAATAAATTGTTGTAGCAGTTGTATATGTTGGGCTATGTTGGTGGGATATGCTGGAGGTAATAGATGGAAATGCAGGCCTGGAACTCATCTGAGGAAATAGATTTAAGAGTCATGTCATCAACACAGAGTTAGTATGTGACATCATAGGAGATAATGAGGGTCCCCAGAGGGAGTGTGTAGAATGGGAAAAAAGGGTTTGGGGAGAATATTTAGGATCACTAGCAGGCTTCCGGAGGTCAATGCAGAGTTCAGAAGAGGGCAGGAGAACTGTGGCCATTGGCACTCATCTGTAACTGGCATGACATCTGACACAGAGCTGATGGCCCGCCACGTGGGCTGAGGGAGAACAGAGATCCAGATCTGTTCCTGGATCTCTCATCGGCCTTCAGTCAGTTCTGTGGGATGGGAGTAAATTCAAAAAGGGAAGGTTTCTCTCTTGAGGTAGCCCACATGTGCTAAGCTAAGAAAGGACGAGAAATGGAGGAGGATCTCATTCTTAAATATAGATCAGAGTCTATTTATAGGTCAAAGCTAGTACTAAAATCTAGTAACATTTGACATATAATTTTTAATGAATAAATGAATTACTCTATTAAAGGGATGAAAGGCTATTATTTCATTGCATACTTTTTTTTTTCTTAAAAAAAGACTGATCTTCCTCTACATTTCAAATAGTGTTTTAAAGACAAACATGGGTGCAAAGGTCTTATGTAGAGAATGGTGTGCTGGATTCCTATCTGTTCCATCATTCTCTCCACAAGCCCAGGGAGAGAGTAATAATGATTACCAGAGGCACAGCTAACGATGTGCCAGAACCCACATTGGGCTCTCTGACACATTTAATTTTGACAAGAGCAGATGAGAAAATTGAAGTACAGAAATGTTAACTAATTTGCTCAAACTCACATAGAAATTTTATAGAGGCTGAATTCAATTGCAGGCCTGTCTCCCACGTCTGTATTTGAGCCTCTGCTCCATCCTCTGAAAAATGGGAGAGGACACAATAAATGCTCTGCTGGCTAGACCTCTGGTCTCTCTAGCCCCACACGGGACACAGAGCGGGCCAGGCCACTGCGAGTTAATACTTGCTAACCAACTGTGCCTCACTTATGGAATAATTTGATACGTTACTTTATAAATAGCTTAATTACCTTCTGAAGGATTATAGGAATCTTATGCTGAAACTTAGTCTACATTTCATCCCCCTTCATGGATCACCAACTGCTAGTGGTGAGGGGGCTTGCATAATTCAACAAAGCTATGAAGTTATGAGGCATGCCATGCAGGGCCGCCCAAGAAGGGTGGGCCATAGTGAAGGGTTCTGGCTAACCATGGTCCACTGGAGGAGGAAATGGCAACTCACCCCAGTACTCTTGCCATGAGAACCCCATGAACATCTTTATGTCCTATAGTTGGAAGGCATCTAAGATGCTTCTGGGGAAAAGAGGAGGGAAACTACTAATAGCTACAGAAACAGTAAGTGACTGGGCCAAAGCAGGAACGATGCTCAGTTGTGGATGAGTCCCGTGGTGAAAGTAAAGTCCGATTCTGTAAAGAACAAAATTGCAGAGGAACTTGGACTGTCAGGCCTGTGAATCGAGGTAAATTGGGCATAATCAAGCAGGAGATGGCAAGATTGAACTTTGACATCTTAGGAATCAGTGAACTAAAATGGACAGGAATGGGTGAATTTAATTCAGATGACCATATTATATCTACTGCTGTGGGCAAGAATCCCTTTGAAGAAATGAAGTAGCCCTCAGAGTCAACAAAAGAGTCTGAAATGCAGTACTTGGGTGCAACCTCATAAAAGACAGAATGATCTCGGTTCATTTCCAAGGCACATCATTCAACATCACGGAAATCCAAGTCTATACCCCAACTACTGATGCCAGAGAAGCTAAAGTTGACTGGTTCTATGAAGACCTACAAAACCTTCTAGAACCAACACCAAAAAAAAGTGTGCTTTTCCTCATAGGGGATTGAAATGCAAAAGCAGGAAGATTAGAGGCAGCTGGCGGAGCAGGCAAGTCTGGCCTTGGGGCACAGAATGAAGAAGGCCAAAGGCTACAGAGTTTTATCAAGAGAACATGCTGGTCATAGCAAACACCCTCTTCCAACAATATAAGAGGAAAATCTACACATGGACATCACCAGATGATCCAGACTGAAATCAGATTGATTAGGTTCTTTGCAGTCAGAGATGAAGAAGCTCTATACAGTCAGCAAAAACAAGATCTGGAGCTGTCTGTGGCTCAGGTAATGAGCTCAGGTAATGAGCTATTGAAAAATTAAGGCTTAAACTGAAGAAAGTAGGGAAAACCACTATACCATTCAGATATGACCTAAAGCAAATCTATTATGATTATACAGTGGAGGTAATGACTGGATTCAAGGGATTAGATATGGCAGACAGACCACCTGAAGAACTATGGATGGAAGCTCATAGCACTGTGTAGGAGGCAGTGACCAAAACCATTCCAAAGGAAAAGAAATGCAGGAAGGCAAAGTAGTTGTCTGAGAAGGCCTTACAAAGAGCTGAGGAAAAGAAAGAAGTGAAAAGCAAGGGAGAAGGGGAAAGATATACCCAACTGAATGCAGAATTCCAAGGAATACCAAGGAGAGATAGGAAAGCTTTCTTACGTGGATAATACAAAGAAACAGAGGAAACCAATGGAATGGGAAAGACTAAAGAGCTCTTCAAGAAAATTGGAGATATCAAGGGAACATTTCGTGCAAAGATGGGCACAATAAAAGACAGAAATGCTAAAAGTCTTAACAGAAGCAGAAGAGATTAGGAAGAGGTGACAGGAATACGCAGAAGAATTGTATAAAAAAGGTCTTAATGCTCCAGGAACCATGATGGCATGGCCATTCGCCTAAAGCTAGACATCCTGGAGTATGAAGTCAAGTGGGCCTTAGGAAGCAATACTACGAACAAAGCCAGTAAAGGTGATGGAATTCCAGCTGAGCTGTTTAAAACCCTAAAAGATGATGCTGTGAAAGTGTTACATTCAAAATGTCAGCAAATTTGGAAAATTCAGCAGTGGGCACAGGACTGGAAAAGGTCAGTTTTCATTCAAATACCAAAGAGAAACAAAGCCAAAGAATGTTTAAACTGCCATACAATTGCACTCATTTTACACGTTAGCAAGGTAACTGAGCAAAATCCTTCAAGCGAGGCTTCGATAGTATATGAACCAAGAAGTTCCAGGTGAACGAGCTGGGTTTCAAAGTGGCAGGGGAACCAGAGGTCAGATTGCCAACATTTTTACATCATGGTGACAGCAAGAGAATTTCAGGAAAAACATCTACTTCACACTAAAGCCTTTGACTGTGTGGATCACAACAGACTGTGGAAAAGAGACAGGAGAACCAGCCCATCTGACTTGTCTCCTGAGAAACATGT
This sequence comes from Neotragus pygmaeus, assembly GCA_006410875.1. Lineage (NCBI taxonomy): Eukaryota > Metazoa > Chordata > Mammalia > Artiodactyla > Bovidae > Neotragus > Neotragus pygmaeus. The sequence continues at coordinate 2,393,602 of SJYV01030329.1, read as the reverse complement.
ATGCAGGTCCAGGAGCAGCAGAACTGGACATGGAAAAACTGACTGGGAAAAGAGTACGGCAAGGCTGTATATTGGCTCCTTGCTTATTTTATTTCTCTGCAGAGTATATCATGCAAAATGCCAGGCTGGATCAATTACAAGTTGGAATCAAGAGTGCTGGGAGAAATATCAACAACCTCAGATATACAGATGATACCACTCTAATGGCAGAAAGTGAAGAGGANTTCTTCGTTTTTAATACACACATAGCAGTATCTGACAAATAGCTGAGAAAAGAAGAGAATTAAAAGGCAAAGGAGAAAGGGAAATATATACCCATCTGAATGCAGAGTTCCAAAGAATAGCAAGCAGAGATAAGAAAGCCTTCCTAAGTGAACAATGCAAAGAAATAGAGGGAAACAATAAAATAGAAAAGACTAGAGGTGTCTTCAAGAAAGTTAGAGGTATCCTTCAGAGATACCTGTAAAGGGAACACTTCACACACAATATGAGCACAATAAAGGACAAAAATGGCAAGGATGTAACAGAACCAGTAGAGATTAAGAAGAGGTGGCAAGAATACACAGAAGAACTGTACTAAAATTATCTTAATGATCCAGATACCTATGATGGGGAGATCACTCACCTAGAGCCAGACATCCTGGAGTCAAGTGGGCTTAGGAATCATGACTACCAACAAAGCTAGGGGAGGTGATGAAATTCCATCTGAGCCATTTCAAATCCTAAAAGATGATGCTGTGAAAGTGCTGCACTCAATATGCCAGCAAATTTGGAAAACTCACAGTGGCCACAGGACTGCAAAAGGTCAGTTTTCATTCCAATCCCAAAGAAAGGCAATGCCAAAGAATGTTCATACTACCACACAATTGCACTCATTTCACATGCTAGCTAGGTAATGCTCAAAATCTTTCAAGCTAGACTTCAACAGTATGCGAACTGAGAAATTCCAGATGTACAAGCTTGATTTAGGGAAGCCAGAAGAACCAGAGATCAAATTGCCAACATCCTATGGATCATAGAAGAAGCAAGGGAATTGATAGTAAATTGACTACTTCTGCTTCATTGACTATGTAAAAGCCTTTGACTGTGTGGACCACAACAAACCATGGAAAATTCTTAGAGAAACAGGAATACCAGATGACCTTACCTTTCTCCTGAGAAACCTGTATGCAAGTCAGGAAGTAATAGAACTGAACATGAAACCACATACTGGTTCCAAATTGAGAAAGGAGTACTTTAAGACTGTATATTGTCACCCTGCTTATTTAACTTACATGCAGAGCACATCATATGAAATGCTGGCCTGGATGAGTCAGAAGCTGGAATCAAGACTATTGGGAGAAATATCAACAACCTCATATATGCAGATGATACCACCCTAATGGCAGAAAGCAAAGAGAAACTAAACAGCCTCTTGATGAGGGTGAAAGAGGAAAAACAATAAGCTGACTTAAAACTCAAAATTAAAAAACAAATATCATGGCATCTGGTCCCATCACTTCATGGCAAATAGATGGGGAAACAAAAGAAACAGTGAGAGACTTTATTTTCCTGGGCTCCAAAACCACTGCAGATGGTGATTGCAGCCATGAAATTAAAAGATGCTTGCTCTGTGGAAGGAAAGCTATGACCAACCTAGACAGCATATTAAAAAGCAGAGATGTCACTTTGCGAACAAAGGTCCTTATAGTTTAAGCTGTGGTTTTTCCAGTAGTCATGTATAGATGTGAGGGTTGTAGCATAAAGAAGATTGACCATGGAAGAATGGACGCTTTCAAACTATGATGTTGGAGAAGACTCCTGGGAGTCCCTTGGATGGCAAGGAGAAAAAAACAATGAATCCTAAAGAAAATCAACCCTGAATATTCATAGGAAGGACTGATGCTGAAGTTCTGAAGTTGAAGCTTCAGTACTTTGGTCACTTGAGCAAAGAGCTGACTCATTGGAAAAGATTCTGATGCTGGAAAAGACTGATGGCAGGAGGAGAAGGGGACAACAGAGGATGAGTTGGTTGGATGGCATCATCGACTCAATGGACATTAGTTTGAGCAAACTCAGGGAGATAGTGAAGGACAGGAAAGCCTGGCCTATTACAGTCCATGGGATTGCAAAGAGTCAGACAGGACTTAGTGTCTGGACCAATAGATCTACCTAAATTTGTTTTAAAATTACATGAGATTCAATGCATAATGATGATGCTCTCATCATAATCAAAATAAGAACCACTTTAACCTGATTACTTCTCAGTGCCACTCTCTGATGAGGTTAGAGGGAGATGATTAAGTCTTATCTTGGCCCTTTCAGTGTTTTCTCTTGGTTGTAAGTCTGCACTCAGGTTTAACTCCATAGATGGCCATAGAAGCCAGCTGAAAACTTAACATCAGTTCAGTTCAGTACAGTCACTCAGTCGTGTCCGACTCTTTGCGACCACATGAACCACAGTATGCCAGGCCTCCCTGTCCCTCACCAAATCATGGAGTCCACCCAAATCCATGTCCATCGAGTCGATGACCATCCAACCATCTCATCCTCTGTCATCCCCTTCTCCTGCCCTCAATATTTTCCAGCATCAACTGACTCATAACAATGAGTCAGCTCTTCACATCAGGTGGTCAAAGTATTGTAGTTTCAGCTTTAATATCAGTCCTTCCAATGAACTCCCAGGACTGATTTCATTTAGGATGAACTTGTTGGATCTCCTTGCAGTCCAAGGGACTCTCAAGAGTCTTCTCCAACACCACAGTTCACACGCATCAATTCTTCAGCGCTCAGCTTTCTTTATAGTCCAGCTCTCACATCCATACATGACTACTGGAAAAACCATAGCCTTGACTAGACGGACCTTTGTTGGCAAAGTAATGTCTCTGCTTTTAAATATGCTGTCTAGGTTGATCATAACTTTCCTTCCAAGGAGTAAGCGTCTTTTAATTTCATTGCTGCAGTCACCATCTGCAGTGATTTTGGAGCCCCCCAAAATAAAGTCAGCCACTGTTTCCACTGTTTCCCCATCTATCTGCCATGAAGTGATGGGACTGGATGTCATGATCTTAGTTTTCTGAATGTTGAGCCTTAAATCAACTTTTTCACTCTCCTCTTTCACTTTNATAAGCAGGGTGACAATATACAGCCTTGACGTACTTCTTTTCCTATTTGGAACCAGTCTGTTGTTCCATGTCCAGTTCTAACTGTTGCTTCCTGACCTGCTTATAGGTTTCTCAAGAGGCAGGTCAGGTGCTCTGATAGTCCCATCTCTTTCAGAATTTTCCACAGTTTCTTATGGTCCACATAGTCAAAGGCTTTGGCATAGTCAATAAAGCAGAAATAGATGTTTTTATGGAACTCTCTTGCTTTTTCAATGATCCAGTGGATGTTGGCAATTTGATCTCTGGTTCCTCTGCCTTTTCTAAAACCAGCTTGAACATCTGGAAGTTCACGGTTCATGTACTGCTGAAGCCTGGCTTGGAGAATTTCGAGCATTACTTTACTAGCATGTGAAATGAGTGCAATTGTGCAGTAGTTTGAGCATTCTTTGGCATTGCCCAAGAAAAAGAAATGCAAAAAGCCAAAATGGCTATCTGAGGAGGCCTTACAAATAGCTGTGAAAAGACCAGAAGCGAAAAGCAAAGAAGAAAAGAAAAGATATACCCATTTGAATACAGAGTTCCAAAGAATAACATGGTGAGATAAGAAAGCCTTCCTCAGTGATCAACACAAAGAAATAGAGGAAGACAATAGAATGGGAAAGACTAGAGATCTCTTAAAGAAAATTAGAGATATCATGGGAACATTTCATGCAAAGATGGGCTCAATAAAGGGCAGATATGGTAGGGACCTAACAGAAACAGAAAATATTAAGAAGAGGTGGCAAGAATATACAGAAGAACTATACAAAAAAGATCTTCACAACCCAAATCATCATGATGGTGTGATCACTCACCTAGAGCCAGACATCCTGGAATGCAAAGTCAAGTGGGCCTTAGGAAGCATCACTACAAACAAAGCTAGTGGAGGTGATGGAATTCCAGCTGAGCTATTTCAAATCCTGAAAGATGATGCTGTGAAAGTGCTACACTCAGCTTGCCAGCAATTATGGAAAACTCTGCAGTGGCCAAAGGACTGGAAAAGGTCAGTTTTCATCCAAATCCCAAAGAAAACTTGACATAAATTTCACGAAACACCCTCCAGAATGTTGAGTCATATAATCTGTTGGTTTTGCCTCTGACCATAGTAAGAGGAAGTTAGACATGCAGTTGTAAAGAATGTCCTTCAATACCCTTTTCTTCCCATTTTGGACATGTTTATAAGATGAAAAATTTAAAAACAAGATAAACATAAAATATTAAATAATTACAGTTAAATGATAAACAGAGATACATTTAGAATTATGAAGAGTTTGAGCGAAAGTTTATGCAAATAGGGCAGCACCAAACCAAGCGTGGTTAGGAACACTCAGCAGGCAGCAACTGGGGAGAGACATACAAACAAAAAAATGGAAGCAAAGTAAACATTACTGATGGGCTGTGGCTTCAAGCCTCGATGGCTGTGTGTGATTGGTTTTCCCTAGTATTTTGATTTCATAACCTTAAAGTACATAGTTTAGTCACTCAGTCGTATCCAACTCTTTGCCACCCCATGAACTGTAGACTACCAGGCTTCTCTGCCCATAGGGTTTTCCAGGCTAGAGTATTGGAGTGGGTCGCCACTTCCTTCTCCAGAGGATCTTCCCGACCCAGGAATCGAACCCGGGTCTCCCACTTTGTAGGCAGATGCTTTACCGTCTGAGCCACCAGGGAAATCTTTAGAGGCTTAGATTTTGGTTTACTTATGTAGACTACCATGGGTTTAGAGCCACTCAATCTAATTTCCTCCCTGTTTAATTATCTATCCTCACATCCAAGAAATAAGTGCTGGTAGCATTGATGTATAACATTCTAGCTTTTTATACTGATCTATGTATCTATATCCATATCTTCAGTGTGTGTATATATTTTAATAATTTGTTTTGTGTTTAGTTGCTCAGTTTTGTCCATCTCCTTGCAACCCCATGGACTGTAGCCCACCATGCTCCTCTGTCCATGGCATTCTCCAGGCTATAATACTGGAAGGGGTTGCCATGCCCTTTTCCAGGGGATCTTCCCAATGTAGGGATTAACCCCGGTCTCCCACATTACCGTCAGATTTTTTACCATCTGAGCCACCAGGGAAGTCCAAGAATTTTAATAATAGTACTGTTTTATAGTTTATTTTTTTAAACTTAGTAAAAGTGGACATCTTTATGTCAGTAGATATACAACACTTCAATAGTTTCATACTTTTTAAAAATACCGTAAGTAACCCTCTATTATATGTTAAAACTATTACCTATTTTTTCCTGTTGCAAAGGATTATATAATGATTGCCCTATACATTTGTCTAGTAGACAAACATGTTTTTCACTTTCAAGGCATTTAGGCAGAGTTTAGTGCCTGATGGTGTCTCTGATGTCTAATCCTAGGAGATGATGAATCAGTGACTAGCTTAGTTTGAAGAAGGTGCAGGGTAAGATGAGTGGGAGTCAATTGAGGAAGGCAAAGTGATCCTAAACTAATCTTCCAGGTCATGAAATTCAGTACCTTTATAAGGTCACTTTACTCCAGAGCCAGATTCTTAGTTTTCTGAACTTCTGATTGTTGACTTATTTCCAGGGACCTCACCTTCATTAGTTGTGTGATTTTAACAGCCATGTCATCAAGCAGTGATGACTGGATGCCACCGTCCTTCTGAGAGGACCAGCAAGTCATGATTGCCATCCTCTCTGATCCTCCATTTCTATGCATCTTTAACTTAATTTATCTACCCCAGACTTAGAATTTACGTATGTTAATGCAGATTTTAAAACATGTTAATGTATGTTCTAATACTTTAAAAGATGTATTATTTGAGGATGTGATGGTGGAACTGAGTGATAGTCAAGCAACAGAGTAAACCTATGGTTCCAGTATAGAGCATAAAAAAAGAAAGTATAGCTAATTATACCTGTTTTCATAATAGTTTAAAAATATATGTTAGACACAAAAGATTAAAGGTTTGTATGGAATGATCAGTGTATAAAGTCAATTCCTTAACTCCTTTCTTTTCCTTCACAATTGAACACGCATCCCACCAGCTTAGATACTATCAGGTTTCTCCCCTCTGCCAGCCTGGCCCAATATGTATGTATGTATGTATGTATGTATGTATGTATGTATGTGTGTGTGTGTGTACATATGAAATCTGAATAGGCTAAATTGCTGGACTAGTAGAGAGCAAGGTAAATACATATTAAGAATCAAGTTCTGGTTGTTTTTGTGTGTGTGTGTNTATGTATGTATGTATGTATGTATGTATGTATGTATGTATGTATGTGTGTGTGTACATATGAAATCTGAATAGGCTAAATTGCTGGACTAGTAGAGAGCAAGGTAAATACATATTAAGAATCAAGTTCTGGTTGTTTGTGTGTGTGTGTGTGTCTTCTGTGCAGTGTCATAGGAATCACTGGGTCAGTCTGGCCACTTTCTATCATTCTGATTTTCATATTCCACTCTTGTGTAAACATAGTAAATAAGTAGAGTAGCTCTTATTCTGCAGAAATTGCTGTGTTTACTTTTCCCACATGATAATTTGTATGTGAACTTGGTAAGCAGACTTGCCATCAGTTTATTGTCTCTCTTTCCATATATACGTACTCCCCTGGCTGTGATGGTTATAACACTGTATCATGAAAATCACCAAGATCCCAAGGTGTAGATGTGGTTGTAGATGTAGATATGAAGTACTTAGAGCCGGCTCTAACCTTATAATTTATTCCTCAAAGTGAGAATGAACACAATAAGGGTGAAAGATGGTCCTATTGACAATTAAACTGGGATAGCTGGTATAAACTGGGATAATAAGATGCCCCTAACTGAAACTCATGTTTGTACATAAGTCAGTGGGTAGAAACACTTATCATTTCTTTTAGTGATAATTTTGCACCAGGTGTCTTAAACGTTTTATTTTACTTACTACTTTTGCATCTAAACAGATGTATCAACATTTACAAAGAGTGTTGAGAAATAAATGCATTCATCTTGTTAATTCAGTACCAAAATCCAGTGCTCTTTTATTCATGGAAAAGAAATGTCACTGTGAATTACTCAGTTACATGCTGCACATCAATTGCATTTAGTAATTTTGTTTGTTACCTATAGACAATTCTCTTTATAAACATTGTAATTACTTTCTACCAATTCAATCAACTTTATCTCTAATCAGAACAGTTAATACATTTCTAGTAACATTTTCTTGCCCCAAATAGTCTGGAAAATTCTTAATTCCTTTTGCTTTTCCAAATAACATCAGAAATCCTAGTCTGTGAATCATAAAATGATTCTCCATGAAGCTCTAGTCTGTAAGATCAACTATAATTGTCCATCCCCATTTTTTATTATTATTATTCAGTTTAATTTGAAGCAAGCAGTAAACAGCTGAAACCGAAAACATTGGTTTAGAGGTATCATTTTTTTTTAATTCGGGCTTCTAATTCTGTAGATATTAACACTATATCTTCTTTTTTGAACTCCTATTTGAAAGAGTCACTCAAAAAATCATCTTCCAGAGTCACATATATCAAGAGAAAAAAATGTATCTGCATACTTGAGATCACAAAGCTTTGTATTACTGAGTGAAAAGAATCCAATATTGTTGTTATTACTGTTTTTGTAATTTTGAAGCCACAGTAAATTTGGGTAAGTTACATGTACATCTAGAGGTAAATGCTATCCTCAGGAAAAAAACTAATTCAACCTCAAATATTTACTCCCTAATATTGCTGAATGTTTACTATAAGTATGTGCTTGTATTTAGTCGCTCAGTCATGTCTGTCTCTATATGACCCCATGGACTGTAGCCTGCCAGGCTCCTATGTTCATGGGGAGTCTTCAGGCAAGATACTGGAGTGGGTTGCCATGCCCTCCTCCAGGGGATCTTTCCTATACCGGGATCGAACTCAGGTCTCCTGCATTGCAGGCAGATTCTTTAACATCTGAACTACCAGGGAAGCCCTACTATAATATATACTTTATGCTTCTCTACCTATCAACTATAATAATGTAAATAAAGACATTATTCGTTGAGGTAATTTTCTATAACTATTTGTTACACAATAAGTTATAGTCATAATTTCATTTCAAATCTTTAGGTAGCATTTAAAGTTGTACAGTATTATCACTTACTTAAAGAAAAAAAAATTAACTATATACAAAAAACATCTGACTGAAACACTTTTTGATGCCTCCAATGAGTGTGATAAGTTTATAAATTATACATACTTCTACTTTTAAAGGGAAATACCCACATCCATTCATTAGTTAATAATGAGAGCGTTGAAAAGTCCCTATTTCAGTCCTTCAGACTCTGAACAGTGGCCTACATGAGATGTACATTTATAGGAAAAGACTTAGGAAGTTCTGTTAAGCAATTGGGTAAAGAGAGAAAATGAAGGCACAAACATGATGCTTGGCTGACATTAACTGAGAAAAGGAACACAAAGCAAACAGGCCCAAGTACATGATGTGCCAAAGCTAACTAGGGTCAAAGGGAAAGCAAGCACCCTAGATTCTGAACCCTAGACTCTGCTCATTACCATACTTTCCACCCCTTCCTCACATTTCAGTTTATAAAGTATCATTAGATTCAACAGAACTCACACTGTTTTCTTTGAAGCAAATACTCATTATGTCGATTGCAGCTCTCTGCTAATTGTGCATAATACAGTCCTTCACAACCATGTGAACATGGGTCTTTTTCAAATGGATACATATTAATTTACTGTTCTCAAAATGGAAAGAAAGAATATAAATGCATGAGAATTTTTAAAAACAAGGTTTCATAAATGGCACAATGTATTTAAAGTGATGAAAGGTAAAAACCTACAATAGAGAATATTCTACCTTCCGAGGCTCTCATTAAGATTTAATGGAGAAATCAAAAGCTTTGCAGACAAGCAAAACTAAAATAATTCAGTACCATTAAACCAGCTTTAAAACAAACGTTAAAGGAATTTCTCTAGGCAAAACAGAAAAGCCCATAACTAGGATGAGAAAATAAGAAAAGGAAAAAGCTCACCAATAAAGGCATACATGCAGCAAAAGTAGGAAATAATCCACACACAGAATAATTAGATGTGAAATATGATATCAAAAGCAGTAGTCATAAGCAGAAGAGAGTAGAAATGCAAAGTATTAAAAAATGCATTTGAAATTAAGAAATCAGCAAAATGATTTTGTACACACACACACATATACACAGGGCTATAGAAAAACCTCATGGTAACCACAACCAATGTCTGTAATAGATGTACATACAATCAAATGAAAAGGAATCCAAACATAACACTGAAGATAGTCATTAAAGCACAAAAGAACAAAAAATCCAAAAAATTAACAAAATGACAGTAAGAATATACATATAAGTAATTACCTTAAGTGTACCTTAAATACAGACTTACACCATGATATATTAAAAGTTAAAGATACAGAAAGGATTCTAAAGGCAACATGAGAAAAACAGAATTAATAACAAGGGAACCCCCATAAAGCTATTGACTGATTTCTCTAGAGAAATACCGCAGTCTAGAAGGGAACAGCAAGGTATATTCAAATCCCTGAAAAATAAAATCCTGCAACCTAGGATACTCAGCAAGATTATCACTTAGGAGAAAGAAAGAAATTCTCTATCAAAAACTAAAAGAATACAGCAGTACTAATCCTACCCAAAAATAAATATTGAAAGGTATTGTCTAAATAAAAAAGCAGCAAGAATCTATAGGAAAGAGAAAATCACAGCTGGAAAGTAAATCATTTCAATAAGGCAGTACACAGAAATTAAAATACATACATTGTGAAAGTGATGATGACTGTAATGAATAACAAAAAGATATAGGAGGACAGTAAAAAAAAAAATCATAAAATGTGGAGGGAGTGAGAAAATGTAGATTTTCTTTATTTTTAAAGAATGTGTTTGAGCTCATATGACTTACCACTCTAAAGCAAATAAATGTAATAATGGGTTAACATGCTTGAAAAAACACAGTAACCACAAATTATAAACAGACAATATGTTCACAAAAACCAAAGAGAAGAGAACACCAGCATAACAAAAAAGAATCACCTAATCACAAAAGGAAAGGGAAAAAAAAAAAAGAAGAAATATAAATTAACTGGAAAACCTGTTAAAGCAAATAGAGCATTCAGCAGGGGTCCCCTCTAGCCACAAGTAGAATAGCTAAGCTAAGCTAAGCTGCTTCAGTCGTGTCCAACTCTGTGCGACCCCATAGATGGCAGCCCACTAGGCTCCCCCGTCCCTGGGATTCTCCAGGCAAGAACACTGGAGTGGGTTGCCATTTCCTTCTCCAATGCATGAGAGTGAAAAGTGAAAGTGAAGTTGCTTAGTCATGTCAGACTCTTCGCGACCCCATGGACTGCAGCCTACCAGGCTCCTCCAACCATGGGATTTTCTGGGCAAGAGTACTTCAGTGGGGTTGGAACCTAATTGGAGAATCAAGTAGAAAACATCCTGGTATTCACTGTAAAAAAAAAAAGAAAGAAAGAAAAGGGGGCAGATACTGTTACTGATTGAAACACTCAAAATCCAGAGTATATAGATATTCTGCCCTTAGAGAGAGGGCTACATAGAGTATCCATGGAATCCTCCAGGCCAGAATACTGGAGTGGGTAGCCTTTCCCTTCAGGNAAAGAAAGAAAAGGGGGCAGATACTGTTACTGATTGAAACACTCAAAATCCAGAGTATATAGATATTCTGCCCTTAGAGAGAGGGCTACATAGAGTATCCATGGAATCCTCCAGGCCAGAATACTGGAGTGGGTAGCCTTTCCCTTCAGGAGATGTTCCCAATCTAGGTCTTCCACATTGCAGGTGGATTATTTACCAGCTGAGCCACAAGGGAAGCCCAGGAATATTGGAGTGGGTAGCCTATCCCTTCTCCAGCACATCTTCCCAACCCAGGAATTGAACGGGGGTCTTCTGCATTGCAGGAAGATTGTTTACCAGCTGAGCTATCAGGGAAGCCCATAGAGAGAGGGATACAGTATGGAAAAACAAAAAAGGTTAGGGAAAATTTGCATTGCATCATTGCATTCCAGAGACTTAGCTGGCAAAGATTTGGCCTTTAGGACTTTTCCACTTGAAACCATTAGACCAGAATCACAGCCTTCAACACATGCCCAGGGACTTGTGAAATCTGAGACTGGGGACAGTATCTCCAAGAAGCAGAACAGGTGTTGCTTTCCGTCAGGACTTGATGTGGAGAAAGATGTCCAGTATCCACGAGAGAAGGAATAGAGGCTACCATGATTACAGTGATTACAACTGGAATGAATGACCACTCTGGGTACACACAATGGGTGTTACACACACAGCCTGATCTATGCAGGACTGTGTTAAGGCAGTAAGAGATTTTTTTTTTTTTTTTTTGGTAATTTATTTATTTATTTTTAAATTTAACTTTACAATACTCTATTGGGTTTGCCATACATCGACATGAATCCACCACAGGTGCACACAAGCTCCCAATCCCGAATCCCCCTCCCACCTCCCACCCC
>SJYV01030329.1:2344673-2381958 GCA_006410875.1 Neotragus pygmaeus | reverse complement strand
AGTTCTTCCGTGTATTCTTGCCACCTCTTCTTAATATCTTCTGCTTCTGTTAGGTCCATACCACTTCTGTCTTTTATCAAGCCCATCTTTGCATGAAATGTTCCCTTCGTATCTCTAATTTTCTTGAAGAGCTCTCTAGTCTTTCTCATTCTGTTGTTTTCCTCTATTTCTTTGCATTGATCACTGAGGAAGGCTTTCTTATCTCTCCTTGCTATTCTTTGAAACTCTGCATTCAGATGCTTATATCTTTCCTTTTCTCCTTGGCTTTTCACTTCTCTTCTTTTCACAGCTATTTGTAAGGCCTCCCAGACAGCCATTTTGCTTTTTTGCATTTCTTTTTCTTGGGGATGGTCTTGATCCCTGTCTCCTGTACAATGTCATGAACCTCCATCCATAGTTCATCAGGCACTCTGTCCAACTCATTAGAACGGACTCAAGTGGGTTCTTTTTAATAGCTGAGTAATGTTCCTTTGTGTATATGTACCATAACTTCCTTATCCATTTGTCTGTCGATGGACATCTAGGTTGCTTCCTTGTGCTAGCTACTGTAAATAGTGCTGGGATGAACACTGGAGTACATGTGTCTCGAAAGCACAGTCTTAACCACTGGACGGCCTTGGAAGTCCCCCCGTTGCTTTCTAAGTATATCTTTAAAATGCTGCCACGCAGAGAGTTATGTTAAAAGACATTTTTCTCACCATATAACCTTTTAGAAGTCCAATATTACAGAGCTTTTGATTGCCCACTATTTTCTTTTTGGAATTAAAGACTATAATTAATTTGTGTAAAAACAAAAAAGGTAATAGTGGGATTTACATTACATTGGAGTGAAGCATAAGTGTTAGTCGCTCAGTCGTGTCTGATTCTGTGACCCCCCTGGACTGTAGCCCACCAGGCTCCTCTGTCCATGGGATTCTCCAGGCAAGAGTACTGGAGTGGATTGCCATGCCCTCCTCCAGGAGATCTTCCCGACCCGGGGATCAAACCTGGGTCTCCTGCACTGCAGGTGGATTCTTTACCATCTGAACCCCCAGGGTTACTGAGGTCTCATTTTGTTTTTCTTAACTGAAGTTCTCACTCTTTATCATGCTAAGATGTGTGTATATAATGAGTTTCCATGAAAGCTGGATTAAGTAGTTTGCCCTCAATTTATCAAAGCAGAGTCCCCTCTTTGGTGGAGGACAGACAGCCTTGTTATGCTCAGATCTGTATGCACATTCCAGTCCCCCTAGGAGCTCTGTAAGATCTCAATGCTCATGGCACCCCAGACCAAACTAATCAGACTGTCTAGGTGTGGACCCGAGACCCAGTTTCTTTTAAAACTGTCCAGGTGCTTCTGAAGCATAGCTCAGTCTGAGAACCTCAATCTGGACACAGTGGCTCTCAGCCCAGGCTGCCCACCCTAGTCACCTGTTTGAAAATACCAATGCCCACACTCTGCCTGAGAGAGTCCAGCCCACTGGGTCTAGAGTGGAGCCTCTGGCATCTTTGTGTTCTTTCTTTAACTCCTCTAGTGATTCTAACACACATCTAAGTGTTGAGAAAAGAACGGGTGTTCTCAAACTTGGTGGTGGGGTATCAGAATCATTGGAAATGTTGGTTACAAAAAAAGGCGAAACCAGCTCCATTCCTGCGGCTTAGGTAATGACAAGGACCTGAGCCTCTGGGTTCCTTACTGGCTCTTCAGGTGATTCTGATATACACAGAAGCTTAGCAACCACCCGTCTAGCAGGCTGTGTTCTTTTTCCATATCAGATGTCTTTGGGGAAATGTTTTCTGACATTCATTCTAACATTTATAACATTCTGGTGTTTCCTCTGAGGACCTACAAAAGACATCAAAATATCACCATTAATCTAGGGTTACAGGCTTCCCAGGTGGCTCAGCGGTAAAGAATCCTCCTGCCAGTGCAGGAGGCATGAGTTAAGTCCCTGGGTCAGGAAGTTCCCCTGGAGAAGGAAGTGGCAACCCACTCCAGTATTCTGGCCTGGGAAATCCCACGGACAGAGGAGCCTGGTGGGCTATAGTCCGTGGGGTCGTAAAAGAGTCAGACACGACTTAGCAACTAAACAGCAATGTGGGGTGAACAGGGACAAGCTGAGACGTGATCAGTGGTGCTCTGCTCCTGTTGGTGACTCGTCACGCTCACCCAGGAACGACAAGCCCACTGCGGCTGCAGTCGCATCTGACCGATGGCCTGCAGTGTCTCGTTCACCTAAAAGGCTATCAAGGCAGGAGCCCCTCCAGATCACACGGTCATCAAGTCCTTCAGGAATGGACTTCAAAGGCAGCATTTTTCATTTCAGGAATGGAGCAGCCGCAAGGAAACTTTCTTCCCTGTCCTACAAGTTCTTGCAAATGATCAGCTCAAGTACTGAGCTCCGAAGGCCGCCCCACGCTTCTTTAGTGAGTAGCTTGAGTTGTTTGAAACTCTTAGTTATGGAGTTTCCCGCCCCCCCCCACCACCCCGACAAGAGTTTTTGCAACCCGCTGGACTGTTCCTCAGAACCTGCCAGGTTCCTCTGTCCATGAAATTCTCCAGAAACCAGAATACAGAAGTGGGGTGCCTTTCCCTTCTCCAGGATGTATATTAAATGACTACCGTTTTAGGCCTCAAGAGAGTGTGGCTGTGTGGGGCCGTCCCCACGGCACTGTGGTTCTGGACTGCGCCTTGGACTCACTTGTTGTTGCCGTTTAGTCTTTAAGTCGTGTCCAACTCTTCTGTGACCCCATGGACTGTAGCCCGCCAGGCTCCAAGGACTTCCCAGGCAAGAATAATGGAGTGGGTTGCCGTTTCCTTCCTTTCTGCCAAGACCGTCTTGTTAATCCTTAACCTTCTACCTTCCTTCAACCCTGTGCCTTTAAGCATTTTATCTGCCAAATTGCATTTTCCTTTGATCCCAACCCAGAGATTGAACCTGGGTCTCCTCCATTGGTAGATGGATTCTTTCCCACTCAGCCATTAGGGAGCCCTAAGGAACTTTTAAAACTCCTGATGATTTCTCCAGTAGTCAAGCATGGATGTGAGAGTTGGACTATAAAGAAAGCTGAGTGCCAAAGAATTGATGTTTTTGAACTGTGGTGTTGGAGAAGACTCTTGAGAGTCCCTTCGACTGCAAGGAGTTCCAACCAGTCTATCCTAAAGGAGATCAATCCTGAGTATTCATTGGAAGGATTGATGCTGAAGCTGAAACTCCAATACTTTGGCCACCGGATGTGAAATGACTCATTTGAAAAGACCCTGATGCTAAGAAAGATTGAACGTGGGAGGAGAAGGGGATGACAGAGGATGAGATGGTTGGATGGCATCACCGACTCGATGGACATGAGTTNATTTGAAAAGACCCTGATGCTAAGAAAGATTGAACGTGGGAGGAGAAGGGGATGACAGAGGATGAGATGGTTGGATGGCATCACCGACTCGATGGACATGAGTTTGAGTAAACTCCGGGAGTTGGTGAAGGACAGGGAGGGCTGGCGTGCTGCAGTCCATGGGGTCACAAAGAGTCAGACACAACTGAGCAACTGAGCTGACAGCCTGATGCTGAAAATGCTGAACTTTTTTCAAAAAAGGTGATGAGGATGGCAGATAGAGGTAAATCCTCTAACACAGGGTGAGGACCCTTGGGGCTCAGTGAAGACTAGTCATCTTCAGGCTATACCTGGACCAGGTAGACTCTAGACATTAGAGACAGTCAGTTTAATGGTGAGAAGTGGCCCATAGAATTACTGCACCACAGTGGAACAAAACAGATGTAAATGACTGTTGGTAGGTTTTTAAATGCAGGTGAGCTTACATTTTCCCAGCTTTGCTTGGCTCAGTCCTGTAATTCCTGCCTTCTCTTTAGGATCCCATTCAAATTCCACTTCCTGTTTAGGATTTCCTGAAGGAACTTTGTGTACCAAGTGAGAGCCAAGAAATACTTTGTTAATCTTTATTATTTTAGGGAAAGATACATTGATTGAAGGAGTCACCTAACATAACATATGAAGCAAACAATTCATGCAAAAGGAAGTAGATAATGTCTAATACAATCTCTTCCTTTCTGCAATCCCTGATAAAAATAAGCCTCTAAAAACACTGGTTGGCAGTATCAATATTTCATTTCGATGGGCATGGGTTCCTACGCCAGCAAGACAAAGGGTCTGTACCGCTCGCGTGCCCCTGGACAGCTGCACTCCCCAGGAGGTGGGACAGAGCAGGACATATCCCATAGAGGGGCAGGCAATGGAAGGAGATGCACATCCCTCTGCAGCTGCTGCTGCTGCCGAGCCACTTCAGTCGTGTCCGACTCTGTGCGACCCCATAGACGGCAGCCCGCCAGGCTCCCCCATCCCTGGGATTCTCCAGGCAAGAGCACTGGAGTGGGTTGCCATTTCCTTCTCCAATGCATGAAAGTGAAAAGTGAAAGTGAAGTCGCTCAGTCGTGTCCGACTCTGTGCGACCCCATAGACGGCAGCCCGCCAGGCTCCCCCGTCCCTGGGACTCTCCAGGCGAGAGCACTGGGGTGGGGTGCCCTTGCCTTCTCCCATCCCCCTGCTGCTTCCAGTATGTCTAACAATGCGCTGGATTCCCATTGTTAGATTGCATTCTCTCTGTGCAGTATCAAACCATGATTCCCACCTTTCTGCCAAGACTCTCTTGTTAATGCTTAACCTTCTACCTCCCTTGAACTCTGTGCTTTAAAGCATTTTTATGCACCAAATTGCATTTTCTTTTTTGGGGGGGTGGGGGGCGGGGAGGCAGCGAATGGGATAGTACTTCCCTGACCGGGGATTGAACCCACAACCCCTACACTGGGCACACGAAGTCTTAACCAATGAGCCCCCAGCAAAGTCCCAGACTGCGTGTTCCAAGTAACAGGATTCATTGCCTATTTTTTAGTCACTGAAAACATATGTAATCTGATAATCTTGATGAGCAGGATGAAATGACCAATATTTCCATACAACGTATAGAAAAAAATTTATTTTTCCAAACTCAGATGACTTAAGGGTTTTCATGAAAGTGGCATTAGCTTCCTGATATTATTCTATAGTTTCCCTTGGGCCTTATTCAAACTTTTAAAATTGCTCTTCGTTTGCCCAATACTACTTTTATGAACTTCAGGTTAAGGACCATTCAGAATGATAAAATTCTGAATGCTCTGTACTCCAATTTTCTCAACTCTAAGTAGGAANATGTCTCTGCTTTTTAATAAGCTGTCTAGGTTTGTCATTGCTTTTCTTCCAAGGAGCAAGCATCTTTTAACTTCATGGCTGCAGTCACCATCTGCAGTAATTTTGGAGTCCAAGAAAATAAAGTCTGTCACTGTTTCCACTGTTTCCCCATCTGTTTGCCATGAAGTGATGGAATTGAATGCTATGATCTTAGTTTTTTGAATGTTGAGTTATAAGCCAGCTTTTTCACTCTCTTCTTTCACTTTCATCAAAATGCTCTTTAGTTCCTCTTTGCTCTCTGCCATAAGGGTAGGTCATCTGTCATTTGAGGTTATTGATATTTCTCCATGCAATCTTTATTGCAGCTCATGCTTCATCCAGCCTGGCATTTTGCATGATGTACTCTGCATATAAGTTAAATAAGCAGCATGACAATATACATTCTTGAATTACTCCTTTCCCAGTTTTGAACCAGTCTGTTGTTCCATGTTCAGTTCTAACTGTTGCTTCCTGACCTGCATACATATTTCTCAGGAGTCAAGTTGACTTGTCAGCCATCTGGGACTCAGTTGATTCTAATCACTTTATGTTGTGTCCCTGGGCTATATCATTCTTTCAAAAGTTGTGTCCTGCCCCCTTCCCTCCTGTTTCAATAGCTTCTATGAAACCATTGTTTATTAAACAATGACTGACACTCACCCTTCCTTCTTTCTTTCCTTCCTTCCTTTTTTCCTTTCCATTCCGTTTCTTCCTCATAGATATCTCTAAGAGTATTTACTCTTTTCCTGTTGTGACAAATGCTGGCTAGTTGAGGTGAAGACTAATAGATGAAGCCCCAAATCTTTGGCCATCTGATGCAAAGAGCTGACTCATTGGAAAACACCCTGATGCTGGGAAAGATTGAGGGCAAGAGGAGATGCAGAGGACAGAGAATGAGATGGTTGGATGGCATCACTGAATCAATGGACATGAGTTTGTACAAACTCAGGGAGATTGTGAAGGACAGGGAAGCCTGGCATGCTGCAATCCATGGGGTGGCAAAGAGTTAGACAGGACTGAGCAACAGAACAATTGTACTTCATGTTCATATATGTGTGTGAGTGCAAACTCAACTGTTTAGAAGTGAAAAAAAAAATGCTGCTCTTCATAGAGTGTATTTTCTTGATTTGGCAGGTCTATCTAATCAAAGTGGGATGGGAACCCTATGCATTGTGGGAAAAATAATGCTTCAAGCATAGTCTGAAGCCAAACTGGCTCCGAGGTATTTAAAGGCATGGAAAACAATTCGAGAACTTGCAATACATTGGGGTTTACAATTTCACCACAAAAGATAAACATTTGTTTAAGTCAGCCTGTCTGCCTGGTGTGGAGGTATGCATATGGGAAATGTTGACAATGTAAACAAGGCCAAGAGGTGTGAAATTTAAGCACATTATCACTCACTGTCAGATGCTAATGACTCTCCTCAAGGTGGAAGAGGTTGGTTTAAATGCAAAAATGATTATCCTTGGCAATAGCAGCACTAGTGAGATCTTAGCCAATTATTTGGGCTCTTGTTTTTCCTGACAATACTCCTCATTAGTTTTTGGCTCTGATGTACATGTTAGCATGGAAATTCATATGCCCCTTTAGATGACTGCCATGCAAGCCATATCATCTGAAGCATTCATATTTCCCAATATACTGAACACAAGACATGGGACGTGATATGTTGTGTCAATGTCCTGACCCTACAAAAACATACAAGTCCAAAGACCTACCTAGAGGTGAAACAGAAGTAATTCACTTATGATTAATTTCCTCAAAGTTTCTCATGAACAAAATCATATCTTATTTGACCAAAAAAAGAGCGAGACTGGGAGCGAGTACTTTAATGCCATTGATTAAAGTTTACTTTTTTTCCTTAAAAAAAAAAAGAAAAAGAAGGTTAAATTAATTTACCCCTCATGTATATTACCTATGGAGTTGTTCATTTAATAAATATAAGGAAATTGAATGTATTGTCATCCTTATTGGGATGAAGGTTACATTCACAAGCTCTGCTTGTTTTAATAGGTTTATTGTACAGTTGCAGACATGTGCTATTGCACTGGGATGGATATGCTTTGAATATTTTTATAATTGTGGATAGTATAAAAGTCATTTTCTGTTAGATTGCACAAATCCATTACATTAGGAGAAGGATACATTATTGTAACAGGATTAATGTGCAACACATAAACATAATCAGTAATATTCTGTTTGATAAATTATCTCATTTTAATCGGAATGTAAAGAGATTTTGGGATAGTTCCTCCTTTGATTTGCATAATTGTATTACAGACAGGCAAATTGCATTATATTCTTCATTAACAATAGATGGCTTGTATAACTATTGTATTTTTGAAGGCATTGCTCTTAGATTCATCCTGCAATTTGTCATGTTCTGACATTGCTGGGGAGCTTAGTTGGGAGAGAATAGAACCTAAAAAAGATTGCTTGATTTTCGCTGAGTCCAGTAATATCTCAGCTTCCGGTTGTACTGTGGTTATACTATTGTTTGCTTTAACAAATTGCAACCCAGTGGCAAAGAACTTCCTTTAAAAATCTTATAATTCAAGGACAATTCAGCCCTTATAGATTTTCACAGCAATATGTCAGCCCTTGTAACAAACTCCGTGTATAAAAATGTGAATTAAAATTAAATTAAAGCCATACGATTGATTTTCTGTTTTTACTATGGCAAATGCTCTCCTGGACAGGACTTCCCTTCCCTCTCACCAGCACAGACCCAAGCTAACAAATTGCCTGATAGTCTAAATATTCTTCTTCTCTTAGGGGACACTTGGTGTGTACAGTCACTCAGCAGTGATTATCACAGCCCCCTTCCTAAAGCCAGGCTAACGACAGCTGTCAGCAGCTCTTACAAAGGACAGTGCAGCACCACGAGGCACTGCAGTGGTCTGAAATCCTCAGCTTTCAGAGCCTGAAAGAGACACCCTTTCTGCAATACCCTCTTAGGCCAGAACCCTGCTTCCTCATGCCCCCCACCACTACACTGATAGGAGAGCCCTGTGGGGCAGACACCATGTGGCCACTTCTCTCAGCTCCACACCCAGCCGAGGCCATAATGTTCAGCAGAAGTCAAAAGCAAGCGCTGGATGAATGAATGAGTGGAGACATGGATCCCATCAGTTTCTGGTGTTAATGGATGTAAAATTGAAAAGGAAAAGCTTTCACACTCAAAGCAAATTGTATTTCCTACAATTTTCTCCACTAAACTGAAATTATGACATCATATTGCAATCCCTTAATGATTCACATTTTCTTTACATGTGCTTGGCCCCTGAACGTTTCCAAAACACCCTGACCTTCATTTCACTGAAATCTCATGACAGCTCCTTGACACAGATAGAATCGAATAACCCCATTNTTGCTGAGCAGCCTGGCATAATCCTGTTTCCCTTGCCTTAGCACTTTTCTGTGATACCAGCTTGCTTTTGTGTCCTGAAATACTTGCATATTTTCATGTAATTCTTTTTTTGGATGGACACATTTATTTTCTATTTCTTTAATGAAATTTCCAGAGATAGGATGTAGGTAGTTCTGCGGGATTTATGTTTTTTTCTTTTGGGGAAATAACCCTTTAAGGTCAGTTCTAGGTCATTTGACCCTTGAGAATTATGGTCATCTAACACAAATGCAATCATTCAAATCTAAATGCCCTGAGGCACACAGGTCAATGTGTGTCTAGTTATTTTCGTAGCAGTTCACTTGCCCCCTCTAGTTTTTTTTCTTTGATTCTACTTATTTATCAATTTCCCTCATAACTGCCCTATTAAATTATCTTGATGCCTAGAATATGAAATATTAAAAGCCAGATGTTAACTTAGATCCATTTAGGAGCTCATACTTCAGGAACTGTAAGATATTATCATTGCCAGAATCTCCCTTTTAAAAATGTCTTTCCACTACTGCACACATCTGTGTCCCAGGTAATCCTCAGAAGGACAGGTTTTTGAGTGAATGTGTATTTACATCCATTCCTGCAATCTACAAGACAACAGCCAGTTAACATCTGACTTTTAATGCTTCAAGCAGTAGATCCCAAGACAATTGATGAGTATTTTAATACAAGTTTAGTCCAAGGCGTATAAAACATTCAAGTCTGAGAAGGAAACTGCACCTTTATCTGAAATCTGCCAATAATTTGTTTTCTTACCTTAGATTTTCTTAACCCTGTGGATCTCAAACTCTACTGGGTATCAGAACCTTCTGCAGAACTTGGTAAATATCCAAATTCCCAGGCCCCATCCTATCTCAGTAAGCCTGGTCTCATTGGTTTGAGTTTAGGGGGACCCAAAGGATATGAGTTGGCACAGAAATAGCAGGAACCCTCATTGCTAAGCAAACATGGAGTGACACAGGGCACAGGGCCCACAGTCAGCCTAAGTGAAGGGGCCCGGAATTGTGTCTCATTCCCCCCTGGGAATGGAATAGGAATTACATTTGCCCTCTTCATCTTGGGAACTAAAATCCCACATGCTGCGTGGCACAGCCAAAAAAATCTGGGCTTCCCAGATGGCACAGTGGTAAAGAACCCACCTGCCAGTGCAGGAGGCGTGAGAGACACAGGTTAGATTCCTGGGTCAGGAAGACTTCCTGCAGGAAAGAATGGCAACCCATTCCAGTATCCTTGCCTAGAGAATCCCAAGGACAGAGGAGCCTGGCGGACTACAGTCCATGGGGTCGTAAAGAGTCGGACACGACTGAGTGGCTAACACTTTCTGTTCATCTTGGGAAGGTAACCAAGATCCCTCCTTAAATAAATCCTTCTTGAGCTTTTCTG
Organism: Neotragus pygmaeus; assembly: GCA_006410875.1. Lineage (NCBI taxonomy): Eukaryota > Metazoa > Chordata > Mammalia > Artiodactyla > Bovidae > Neotragus > Neotragus pygmaeus. Next base: position 2,371,970 of record SJYV01030329.1, on the reverse strand, counting down.
TGACCCAGCCAGGACTTCTCGTCCCAGGAGTGCCCCAGCCAAAAACCTGCCAACTGAGCAATGGAATATCACTATCATGAGTGTAATTGCACACCGTAATTGCGAGCTTGGACATGGCTCCAGTGAATGGAACACTTTTCTCAGACCACCTCGGCTTCTTTTCATAGGAAAATGGAAGGCAATCTTATTCCTTGTCTCAGCCTCCAAGTAACATCTCTTGCTTGTAAGAAATCCACACTCTTGCTGGCCCAGGGGATGTGCTGAGCAAGCTTTAATGGGCTGTGCTATAAAGAAGAACGTCCCCTTGGTGATATCTCTTCCAGCATCTCTTATCCATGTGTGTTGACTAGCTCCCTTCACTGGGGAGCACTCTCTACCCATTAGGTTGTATTTCTTAATTTCTGTGTGGTCAAGAAAATTAATACCACATTTAAGAATTTCTGCAGAAATATCGAATGTTGGAGGCTCTATAAAAACACGGTGATAATTTTAACAGTACTTACAAAGGAACATTGCACAATGTAATTTACTGAGGATTTACAGTCCGTGACGATTGAGTAGACATGCTCGAAACACACATGGGTGAGAACGTGTCTCACATCAGTCTAAACAATGAAACTCCTTTTGCAGAGTTAATCCTCGCATTCAGTAACTTTATATTCAGCTCATGAAATCGTCACACCCTCATGGATACTAGGTCATTGAAAGAATTCTGCAGAGCTATGTTTCATCTGAAATGCTATACAATCTCCCAAGATCCTAATCTTTTGTTTTCTTTTCATGGGGAGTGAGAATAAGTGCCCATAACTGCACCAGTAGCTGGCAGGGTGGGGTCCTGACCTTTAGGATTCACCATGCATTGAATAATGCCACCTAAACCAAGGAGAAAGGCCCCCGGGCTATTTCACACCCCTCACACAATGCCAAGCACAGACGTGAGCACAGAGTGAATTTTCAGGGCTCTTCTCTGAATAAGATCAAACGTTACATCCCAAGCATTGTATTTTTTTTTCTTAAGGGGATCATTTCTTACTGGCCAAATGAGGGTATTTCAAGCTGCAGGACTTCCACTTACTGTGACAGAAAAATTGAGCTTTGGCTATTACCGCCTTGCTGTGGTTTTGTTCGCAGTCTTCTCCTATACTAGAAATGAAGTGGACGGGAGTCAGGACTTCCACGAGGTAGTCCCAAGACCAGGAATGGTAAATGCAGCTTCCAAAGGGGGCTGGGAGCAGATGACGCCTTTAGACAAACCACCCTAACCAACATCTCTGAAGACATCTAGCAGCTTGACAGAGGGGGCTGGTGAAAACCGAAAGCAGGTTTAACTCTTGCATTCAACAGTTTAAAATTTATCTTAAATGTCTGAAAAGCAGCTTTCAATCCCCAGTACTGCATAGATCAGGGCGGGCCTTGTCTGATAAGGTATCTACAGTCTTTGGGTCATTTCAGCATAAAAGAAAATTCACTTATCAGTTAATCTTTCCATCACTGTCTCTAATCACTTAAAAGTAGAACTCTATTTGTGTTTTTTTCCTATTTTGACAGAATTTCTGGAAGTATGGGTGACCAGGTGGATTATGCTTTTTAATGTGAATGCATCTACAAATCATCCATATTAGCTTACTCTTTTTTCTCTCTTCCTTACATCTGTGTTCAGAAAAGATATTCAAGGAGGTAAAATTCGTCCCCAGGGAAAGTTGGTGTGAGAACGTTTTCATTTTCTTATCCAGTTGTTTCCCATTCTCTAGAGGGCAGAGCTTCAGGCCCTTGAAACTGAGTAGAGAAGAGCGCATCACACACAGAAAGCGTTAACTGCCTGCATCTCAGCGCAGGAGAGCGGGCCTTCCCGGCGGTCGTAGGAGCTCTTCACGTGCCCCGCAGCTAAGGCGCAGTCCGCTGACCTCCTCCCATCTCGCCTGTTCGGGAGGACATGGAAACCACTGACACAGTTCCCCGTGGAAGACCCGGCCCCTGATGCCGGCCTGTCGGGAGTGGAAGGTGCCCGGGAGCCGGTGCTGTGTAGCCACGTGGCACGTCCCTCCCAGGGAACAGGGTGCCCCTCAGGTCAGCCGGTGATAACACCCAAGTCAAACAAGGCCGCATCCTGGACGTTGTATGTCCCGAGGATCTGAGATGTGTCCGCGGCCAGCGCTGACCCTGGAGACCTCACATGGTCGTCTAAGCAGTATCATAAACTGGTGCCCACTTGCTCCCGAGCCATCGCCATCGGGAGCGGGGCTGGCGAGAGGGCGGCCCTCCCGTGGAGGAGCCGGTGTCTTTCTAGGCGCTGAAACGGGGGAACGCGCTGCCTCCCCCCGGGCAGCCCAGCGCCGGCTCCGAGCCGAGGCCGCGCCGTGCGTCCTCCGCCGGCCGGGAGGGTCCGGAACGCGGCCAGCCCCCACGCGCCCGGGACGCGCTCGCCTTCCAGACCTCTTCCTCCCGGCCCGTCTTGACAGTGCCAACAGCCCCGTCATGTCGTGTTTTTCAACCCTCCAGAAAATGGCCTTCCAGCCTGGGACAAGCCGAAGCCTTGTCCAGACGGCGAGCCGGAGTGGAAGCTCGCGGGAATGTCGGAAGCCTGCCTGCATCGGAAGAGCCACGCGGAGCGGCGCGCGCCCCTGAAACAGGAGCAGTCGCCCCTCCTGCAGGCCGCCTGGACCAGCTCCATCTTCCATCTGGACCACGACGACGTGGGCGATCGGAGCGCGCCCAGCGCCCAGACCTTCCAGGCGGAGGAGAAGAAGTGCAAAGGTAACCGGCCGTTGGTGAGAGCCGGGAGCTGGCTCCCCGCGGGGACTGTGTGCTGGGTCCCCGAGCCCAGGTGCGCTGGCCGCCTGCTCCCCGGCAGCTCTCTTCCAAGGGCCTCTGCCCCCAGACCCTCTGTGGAGCGTGCAAGCAGTGGCTTTCTGAGGAGAGCAGTTGATTTCAGCTTCCTGTTGGGGCCACTTGGGGGAGAAGACGTTTTTCTTTCTCTAATGAGCGGGAGGGTTGTTAGTTTTGGCTTCAGTTCTGTTTTTGAAGCTGAGTAGAAACAGACACTGCGTTACATAACCACTTGCTTTGAAGTGTGTGTGTGTGTGCGTGTGTGCGCGTGTGTGTGCGCATGTGTGCATGCGTGTGCGTGTGTGTGTGCATGACTTCCCAGTTGTGCCAGTAGCTAATAGGATCTCCAAATCTACCTTTAACCTAAATAGACAATTCATGTTCAAAAGAGAGGTTTGAAGTTGTTTTCTTTGACTCATTAAGTCCTGTGTCATCAACCTGAAAGGCGAGATTATGGTGTTAGGGGGTTGTCACCTCATAAAAAATGTTAAACTGGCCTAAGTTTCTGATTGCATTAGATTTAACTGGTCTTTACCTCGGGTTGCCTCCGCCCTGACAGATGTCTTTGTGGTGATCGCTTTATGGTCTTAGGGCTTCCCAAAATCTTTGCTTCTTAAATCAGTCAGTGTCTTTAAATGTCCAAGTTCATGTTGACCCTCCACCCTTTCTCAAGTTAACATTTTTTTAAATAAAGTCCTTTTCCATTTTCTTTGAGGACTTTGATCAAGTTTTTATGTGAATGTATGTTGATTTACAATATTGTGTTAGTGTGATAAAATTTCAAATGGTGTGTTTGAAAATCTGCCAACCACATATCAAATATATTAATGAAAGTTTGTAAAGAGACCTGTATATGAGCCATATAGGACCTTTGCAAACTGTTCTAAATTGAGCATAAACACGTGATTCTGTCATCCTTCTCAAAAAACTGCTGGTCCTTTAACTTGTTTGAAAACTTGAAAAGTGGCTTGGAAGCACCAGTTGACCTGGGAAGCTGGGTGTGCAGATTGTCTCAAATGAAAATGGGATTACCTAAACAAATAATAAAATAGTGGTATAAGCGCTCATTTGAATGTAGTCAAAACCATCCATGTTCTCTTGGGGAGGATCTGTGTTTGAACTGTCTAGGAGACTGAGAAATTGAAAGGGGTATTTAGAAAAAGAGCAAAGTAAGTTTTTCCAAAGGAGTCGGGATATAGAACAGGGGTGTGTGTGTGTGTGTGTGTGTGTGCACATTTGTTTGAAATACAACCGAGGGTTAATCTTAAAATCCGTAACCACATCATAGCTTCAAATTTTAGGAGCTGGCATCAAAAACACGTCAGGCCTTGGTTTGCAGGGCAGTGTCCTCATGACCTAAGGACCCACAAACTAACTTTGATTTATTCCTGATTGGTGCCCATATTCGATCACTCATTCAGGGATCTGTCTCTGTCATTTGTGAGAAAACTTGGCCTTGCATATCTAGTTTTGGACAGCTGTACACTTTCCGGTTTATTGGTAAACCTTGAAAGCAAAAGGAAAGAGTTTCTATTTGGTTTCCAAGACCCTAATGCTTGTAAATACAGAGATTAAGGTCGCAGATTTTTGAGTCTACCGTATTTGGGCTAGACTCTCACCCTTTCCACTATCCATCCTTGAGTAAAGCTATGTGATTGCTGACAGAATTGAATTAGATAATGTATTGCTATTGACGCTCTTAGCACAGCACCCCTCGTCGTGGTCTCTGAACGTCAGCGTCATCCTTGCTGTGATCACTCTTACTGGCTCAGCATCATTAAATCACACAGATCCCCTGGGCCGTGCTCTGGTGAGGGAAGGAGGAGACCAGGACATTTGGGTGTGGAGTGGGGTGGGAAGTTTCGGGGAGGTTAGGCTTGGACGTGACTATCCGTTTTGGATTCATTTGGCTCTCCTTTGCTGCAAGGCAGAGAATTATTTCCTAGGAAAAATGTAATTGAACTCTTGAATGAAAGCCCTTCCTCCAGATTCTAGTGGTAAAAGGAACACAACCAAGGTAGATGCTCCTGCCCAGAGCAACCGCCAGGATTCTCGTAGGCATGGACGCGAGGCAGTGCCTTGGTTCAGCATGGAGAGTCTGGGGACGCCCACGCGGTCACGGCCGAAACTCTGTAACTTCACTCCTTCCCAGTGGACACCCGTGTTTGATGAGGCGGTGGAGGGGCTGGGGAAACATCTGGATTAGATGCTTTTCTTTTCAGAGCTGGGTGCTCTCCGTGTACTTAGCTTGCCAGCTGCCTCTTCACAGGCACTGTGAGAAGAGCTCCCTTACCCAGGCTGGGCACTGATCTCCTAGCTCTCTCTGTAGAGCCCATAGGCGCGCTTGATATCTCTTTTCTGGGCTGCCATTCCATGCATTCCATCTGTATTTGTTAAGTGGCTACTAAGTGCAGGACATTGTCCTTCATAGCCTTGAAAAAAATAGCAGCAGACCCCAAAATCCATCCAAGTTCCCCCATTTCCAGGACCCCAAGCGGAACTGAGGAGAACCAAGTAACCCTTTGGCCACCTGATGTGAAGAGCCGACTCATTGGAGAAGACCCTGATGCTGGGAAAGATTGAAGGAGGAAGAGAAGGGGATGATAGAGGATGAGATGGTTGGATGGTATCACGGACTCGATGGACATGAGTTTGACCAAACTCTGGGAAGCCTGGTGTGCTGCAGTCCATGGGATTGCAAAGAGTCAGACACCACTGAGCAACTGAACAACAATAACAACTAACCCCTAAAGGATACAAAATGTCAAGGGTCTGCAGTGGAGAAGCCAAAAGAACAAATAGAGGCTTGAAGTTGTACTAAAACTCATCTCCCAAATCAGTGATCTAGCCAATCTACACAAGGCACCTCTGAGTGTGGTTGGTGGTTGAATTGTTGTTTAGCTGCTAAATCGTGTCCAACTCTTTTTGACCCCAGGGACTGTAGCCCACAAGGCTCCTCTGTCCATGGGATTTCCCGCCAAAAATACTGGGGTGGGTTGCCATTTCTTTCTCCAGGGGATCTTTCAACCCAGGGATGGAACTCATGTTTCCTACAGGCTAATTCTTTACCTCTGAGCCGCTGAGGGAGCCCTTGTGGGTGGGGGCCCGACTGCAGACTCTTACTTCCTGCCTGTCTCTGTTGATGCAAGCACAGAAACTGAGAGGAAGCTTTCCAAACTGTGCTTGTCAAAAAGCACTGCCGCAGGCTGGCGTTCAAAGGCGTGCTCAGTGGATCCGTCTCACTGGACAGTGTAGACTCCCGTTGGATATTCTCAAACTCACCAGTCAATCACGCAGTCCAAAGCCCACGTATAAGTCTGCTGCAGCAGAACCAAGGATTGGGCCGTCCCGGACTGGCTATTTTTTAAATTGTTTGAGATTTACTGATTTATGCTTTGTAGCGTTCTTAATGTTTTTCTTTAGGCTTATTTTTGGTAGGTACCAAATGTCTTCTTTCTCGGGTTGATCTCAATACTGTTTTTATTTCAGTCTAGGCGTATATGTGCTCCTATGCGTTACAGTTATTCTAAGGAAACTAACTGGTAACACATTTCAATAAAAAGAGCGCCCTGGAGCCCTGACATTCTGCTACAGATCCCACAGTTGAAATCTGCTCTAGTGCCCGAGGCTCTTTCCAACCCAAAGCGAGCGACCTCGTTCCCTCCCCCCAGCCACGCTCCACCTTCGCGGAGTTTTTTGCCACCTGCTCGTTCCCACCTCCTCCCCTCCCAGAGTCTGAGATGGTACAGCACCTGGACCTTCTTAGAAATGCAGAATCTCAGGCCCCAGAGAACTGGACTGGAAGTTCTGGAAAGGGGCCCAGGAATCTGTATTTCAGTCACTCGTAAGAGATCCTTAAGGCGTGAGCATCAGGGGGTGCCTGCGATTACGCACAAGCTCTTAGCAGCAGTAAAGGAAAGGGTCTGCCACCTAGTGGACACCGGGGGATGTGCAACCATAGTCATGTACGGATGTGAGAGCTGGGCCGTGAAGAAGGCTGAGAGCTGGATGAAGAACTGAGACTTTTGAACTGTGGTGTTGGAGAAGACTCTTGAGAGTCCCTTGGACTGCAAGGAGATCTAACCAGTCCATCCTAAAGGAAATCAGTCCTGAATATTCATTGGAAGGACTGATGCTGAAGCTCCAATACTTTGGCCACCTGATATCAGCGAAGAGCCGCCTGGTTGGAAGAGCCCCTGATGTTAGGAAAGACTGAAAGCAAAAGGAGGAGAGGGCAGCAGAGGATGAGGTGGTTAGATAGCACCACTGACTAACAGACATGACTCTGGGCAAAGTCTCGGAGATAGTGAAGGACAGGGGAGCCTGGTGTGCTGCAGTCCATGGGGCCGCCAAGAGTTGGACACGACTTAGCAACTGAGCAACGACTCCCTTCTGCGAGTGCACCGGGGGCGCCCTCGAGTCTCCTCCTTGATTTGTCCTTCCCTTAGGCGGGGCTTACCTTAACTGCCAGCTGGGCGTGCCGCTTACTCCCTCCAACCAGTAGCATCCTTCTGGGACTTGAGCCCTTCTTGAGAATCCCACGCTGTCTGACTGGAGTCCGGCTCCTCTTTCAAGTTCTTGCAAGGCTTCTCCTTTCAACCCTCTGTGCCCCCCCCCAGAGCTTCTCTTTGGGGACCACAGTCCCACTGGCCCCACGGGGATGGGTCCTGGACAGGTGCATGCACCCGTGGAGCTGGATCTTGCCAGCCCTGCGGAAGCCAGCCAGCCAGCCCTCCATCCCTGGATGTTTGGCCTTGGTGTCCATCAGGTCCGAACCTGCTTGGGAAAACCAGGCAGAGAATGACCCATATTTTTTCATGGAATTAGGGGGAAAGCAGCAATCTGGGGAGCTCACTGAATTTTCTCTGTACGTCTGCTCTGTGCTTGACAGCAAGAAAAGCGAATCTCAGAGACCCGGGAAGACAAGAAGAGACAGTCGAAATAATCTTCCCGACAAGGTGCTTTCCAAAAGCCTCCCATGTACAAGGAGTGAAGATTTCCCGAAAGTTCCACAGAAATGAGTTTTAAAAATCATTTGTAATTCCATTCTCAAAGGAGATAAAGATCTTGATTATATTTCAGTCTTTCTCCTGCGTGTATCTATTTTTTTTTACAAACTTGGAATCACTTTTAACCAACTGTTCAGGCTTAACTATCATCCACATGTTCCTTTGTCATTAAATATCCTTCTGAATCCTGACTTTTATTGGCTATAGATTATCCTTGCTTCTAGGTATCATTTGTTAAACCAGGTCCCAAGATTTAGACGAGTTAAAGTAATTTTTTAAACTATTTCTTATGTTCACAAAGGACAGGCTGTTAACTCATGCTCTTCAGAAGGAGGCAGGAGGGGGAAATGACTCAAACCAGTGACGACCATTTTAAATGATGTATAAGTCTCATCTACCAAAATAACAAAGTCGTCTAAAACTAAGAGACGTGAAGTCAAGTTATTGCGCTTCATAATCCTTCAGGTTAGACATTCAGCTCCTCAGCACATGAGCGCTATCTTTGTCCTTAAGTGAAACACAAGGACATCTTCAGGTTGGCGAGTGTTTGAGAAGGTGGGGGATTAAAAGGCTTGAGCCCGTCCACCAGGAGACCATCTGCTCATGCATTCCGCTCTCCTCTCTGACCCAGCTCCCCTCCATCAGGAGGCGCGGTTCCACGAGAGCACAGGGGCTCATACGCCTCAAGGGCAGCGGGAAGGCTGGGCCATCAGCAGCAGAGTAAGTGCTCTCCACCAGCTTCTGGCACACGGAGAGCTCTGAGAGCTGATACTTCAAAGGCAGGGAAGCACACCCATCAGTGGCCCAGGACAGGCAGAAACAGGAGGGCTAGCGAAGAAATAAAAGCCCTCAGCTCGAGTGGACGGGAGGGGAACGGAGAAGAGCAGTGGCAACGTCGACAGCAAGCAAACCTCAGAAATTCGAAGCTCTGGTCCACCCGGCCGCAGTCTTCACTGAGATGCAGCATCGGGCAGTTGGGGGACCGTGGGCTTTCTGAGGCCAATGAAGCAGCATCTGCTGGGCTTCCCTGGTGGTTCAGATGGTAAAGAATCCACCTGCAATGCAGATCGACCTGGGTTCAATCCCTGGGTCGGGGCGATCCTCTGAAGGAGGGCATGGCAACCCGATCCAATATTCTTGCCTGGAGAATCCCCATGGACAGAGGAGCCTGACGGGCTACAGTCCGTGGGGTTGCAAAGAGCTGGACACAGCTGAGTGACGAAGCTCAGCACAGCAGCGTCTGCTACAACGTAAGATGCTGGTGTGCTTCGACCCTGCCGTCCCTCTTAGTATACCGTCCCATGGAATACAGTACCCAAGGGTGCAAAGTTCTGCACTCTAAAGTTTTCTTTGCACCTTTGTTTTTATAACTGAGAAATTGGAAACAATCCACATGTTGACCCGGAGGGGAATGATCAAACAAATTATGGTATATGTAAAGCATCCATGGGAAAACAGGTTTTTTTTAAATAGCAGTATTAGGAAAACTTAGTGGAGAAGCAGCCATTCATGATCATGTAATCCCACGTCAAGTTTTAAAAGTCTGTAATTATGTGAGCACAAATGCGCAGAGAAAAATGTTCCCAGAGACACATCGCCCTGTGACAGCAGACAGCTGGAAAAGGAACGCTCAGAAGAGAAGGCATTATTAGCGCGGTACTCAACAGCAGTTCACACTTCTTACAATTCCATTAATGGAGAACTGGTCTGGTTCTTTTTTTAATGCTAAGATCCCATGCTTCACAGTCAGACAGACTTAAGCTGACTGCTGACTCCTTCACTGAACCTCTCTGAGCTGAGTCCGCTGAATTTTGAATGAGGTAACAATACCCAACGGCTTCCCCAGTGGCTCGGCAGTAAAGAACCGGCCTGCTAAGGCAAGAGACACGGGCAGGAAATGCAAGTTTGACCCGTGGGTCAGGAAGATCCCCTGTAGAAAGGAAATGGCAACCTAGTCCAGTGTTCTTGCCTGGAAGATTCCAATCCATGGGGTCACAAAAGAGTGGGCGCCTAGACAACAACAATAATACCAAGTTTTCAGATTTGTTGTAAGAATGAAAGCTGACGTGTGTAGAGCACTGCGCCTGCCACTTAGGAGAGATGAGTGACGACTTATTCTGACAACTGTTCTGAAAATATCAATAACTTCTTGGCTTGGTGCCTCTGTCCTCCTACGGTTTTTGTTACCCTTTTGGACCTTGAAATACACTCATGAGCTTGTTGTTCAATTGCTCAGTTGTATCCAACTCTTTGTGACCCCATAGACTGCAGCATGCCAGGCCTCCCTGTCCTTCACCAACTCCCAGAGCTTGCTCAAACTCATGTCCATCGAGTCAGTGATGCCATCCAACCATCTCATCCTCTGTCATCCCCTTCTCCTCCCACCTTCAATCCTTCCCAGCATCAGGGTCTTTTCTAATGAGTCGGCTCTTCTCATCAAGTGGCCAAAGTATTGGAGTTTCGGCTTCAGCATCAATTCTTCCAATGAATATTCAGCATTGATTTCCTTTGGGATTGACTGGTTTGATCTCCTTGCAGTCCAGTTGATGAGCTAGATACACATAAATGAAGAGAAGCAGAAAGAACCATCACATATACAGCTAGAAGACAGGCTTAAACGACCAAGAAAAGAATCCATAGCAACAACCAAGGTATTTTTTCAAACTCTTTAAATAGTTTAAAAAATTAAGTACAAAACCAAGAAAAGTATGAAAGAGCTGAAATGAAATTTGCACCAGGCAGTCTGCTTCAGCATCAAAGCTCTTTACCACTATACTCTTACAGCCGTTCATTCCCCTCTCCAGGGGATCTTCCTGACCCAGGGATCAAACCCAGGTCTCCTGTATTACAAGCAGATTCTTTACAAACAGGCGAGAGGATCCAGGTGCCCTGAGGAAGAATCTAGAACTCTGGAGAAGATGCCGGCCTGCCCAGAGGGGAAACTGCAGGGCAATGAGGCCTGCCAGGACGAAGAGGGGCTTAGCATGTGCCTAGCTTTGCATTCTGAGGTCCCATTCCGGCGCTGCCGCTTATCAGTCGCTTAGCCTGCCTAAGCCCGTTTTCTCCTCTATCAAATGGGGACCCCCCCCCCGCCATCCAGCTGTGGAAAGAAAGAAGCTCCTAGATGATTTCACAGGACTACTGTGAGTGCTCAATAAATAGAAGTCACTTTCTCACCATGAAGCTTGGAAACAACACGAGAAGCAGGCAGGATGTCAGGGCTGTAGAATGCCCACTTGAGAACAACCGCTACGTAGATGCTAACAGGATTGAAGGCTCTAAAGCCAAGGGTGTAATGGAAGCAGAGGAACAGACACAGCAGCCAAGACCTGCAATGCTCCCCACAGGTGGTTTCAGACGGACCCGGGGACCACGCGGGTGATGAGCTTATCGACCTCGAACTGACGCTGAAAAGGTATTGGGAGAGTCACTCATACAAAGACACCACAGGTGACCACTGGGATTCAGAGCCCTTTACTCCCCCCAGGCGTTGCCCTGAATGCCTGTAATTCCATCCTGGCGCTTTCTCTGTCTTCAACAGGCAGACCTCCTGGTTGGATATCTTATCAAGTCACTAGCATCTCCAAGTAGAGAACTGGATCAGATTTCTTTCCTCCTTGACAGGATCCAATAAAGACAGTGGAAGGAGGCCACAAAAAATGTGAGGATCCCAGGGAAATGGGTGCGAGAGAGGGAACAGGGAGCAGGCCCCCGGCAGCTCTGCACAGGCTGGTGGGTTGCGTACTGCACAGTGGGAGTGCATTCACCGCAGACTTGGTGCCCTGAAAACAAAGGCCACCTGCTGAGGTCCTTTAGTGGACCGGAACCTGGTGGTCCAGAGTCGACCAGACCGATAAGAAAGTAAAGGAGAGAGAAAGAGGCTGATGTTCCTTGGTTTACGCAGAAAGCCAATAAAGCCCCTGCATGGGGCTTGCTCTGTTCACGAAGGCCTCAGGCGCCCTCTCNTGACGTGGAAGCAAAGTCCCAAGGCTGAGAAGGGCCCCACCCTGGGGAGAGACAGAGGAAGGGGGGCTTTTCAGAGAGGAGCAGCCCCGTGCCCCTGAGTCATGCCAGCGCAGGACAGCATCTGGGCTGGAGTCGGTGCACGAGAGGGTGACACGCAGCCAGGCTGGGGAGGGGTTGACAGGAGGTGGGCCGTCTTCTAGCGAAGAGTTTTAATTTTATTCTGAATGCAATGAAAAGCCGCTGAAGACTTTAAGTGAGGGAGCCACGTGGTCAGGTGTGCCGTGCTTCAGACGTGACTCACTGTCGCAAGAAAGAGTTGCTGCCACGGGGCAAGGCCAGTTAGGAGACCCCGGAGAATCCGGTGACAAGGCGGGGACAGAGAAGACGCTGGATTAAAACGACGTTTTGGAGGCAGAACCGATGAGCTTGCTGCTGGACTGGCTGCAGGCAGTGAGGGAAAGTGAGCGTCCCGGAGGGCTCTGGGCTCTGGCTGAAGCTCCCGGGTGGCGGTGGAGTGGAGATGTGAGGACTGCAGGAGGCAAGGGTGTTAGAAAGGGCAGAGTTGGAGATGCCCACTTCGGCACAGTGGAGCATCAGCGGACAGCAGGACTTAGATCCTAGACGAGACATCCGGGCTACCGTTACACGCTGGAATCTTCCGCATTTAATTGTTATTCAAAACTATGAGAAAATAGACTCACAGAGAAAACAAAGCTTTGGTTACCAAATGGGGAGAGGGGTAAACTAGGAGTTTCGGATAAAGAGACACACGACTGATGCATATAAAATACATAATCCAGAAGGATCTACTGTATAGTGCAGGGAACTATATTCAATATCTCGTCATAATCTATAATGGAAAAGAGTCTGAAAAAGGATACTTGCATCTGTGTAACTTGCATATGTGTAACTGAATCACTTTGCTGTACACTTGAAACTAATAGAACATTGTCAATCAACTATATGTCAATAAAAATTTTTAAATAAGTAAATTTTTAAAAGTAAAGTTATGAGACAGGATGAGATCACCTAACGCAGAGATGGCAAACTTCTAGAGTGCCACATGCTAAGTATTTTCAGCAAGCCACGTGGCCTCTGTCACGACTCCACTCTGCCATTGTAGCACAGAGTAGATTTAGAACCACACGATGCGTAAACAAATGAGCAAGGCTGGGTTCCAGAAAACCTTTATTAAAAAACAGATACAGGGCCATACTTGGTGTGCAGACCAAAGCTCCCTGACTCTTGACCTGGTGAAAATGTAGGCTGAGAAGAGAAAATATTCCAAGATAGAGATAAGGCATTTCAACAATTACTATGGAGAAGGGCATAGCAATGCACTCCAGTATTCTTGCCTGAAGAATCCCATGGAAAGAGGAGCCTGAGGCAGGCTACAGTCCATGGGGTCACCAAGAGTCAGACACAACTGAAGTGACTTAGCACAGCACACACATATATATTTACTTACTACACCTGTCACTCTTTTAAGTGCTTTACTTATATTTAACTCACTTAATCTTTACAATAACCAGTGAGGTGAGTACTGTTATTTCTGTTTTACAAATGAAAAAACTATACCCTAAATAAAAAGTTGATATCTCCTTCCCAAGGGAAAAAAAAAAAAAAAAAAACAGAGGTTGGCAGTCTAGGCCAGTATGACAATCTTCAGCAACCTAAACTACTTCCAGTTCATTCCTTCTCCAGCCCCAGAGTATGACTCTCATCCTCATGGACCAAAATGGTGGCTAGGGTTCCAGACATTNGAAAAAAAAAAAAAAAAAACAGAGGTTGGCAGTCTAGGCCAGTATGACAGTCTTCAGCAACCTAAACTACTTCCAGTTCATTCCTTCTCCAGCCCCAGAGTATGACTCTCATCCTCATGGACCAAAATGGTGGCTAGGGTTCCAGACATTACATATACATTGCAGGCAGCAGGAAGAAGGAGCGAAGGAGCAGAAGGAAAATGCATATGCCCGCATTGTGATTTGAAGTTGTCTTTTGCGTTCCCTAGAATCTGCCTTACAGTATTTATTCTGTTACATCGCATTGGCCAGAAGTTAATCACACAGATGCCTGCACACGCAAGAGAGACCGAGGAACGAAGACAATGTGCCCAGCTAAAATCCAGAGGCTCTGCTGCTAAAGCAGAAGAAGAGCACCCACCAGAGCAAGGCTCCAGGTCTCCCTTACCTCTGCCTCCATTGCTGGAGTTCCGCGTGCTTCCCAAACGCCAGCTCCCGGGCGTCTCCTCTGCAAGCCGTCCCCAGCCCCCGAGCAGATACTTCCTGTGCTCCCTGTGGCCACACTTCCTTAGATTTACTTTGTCCTGGCGTATCTCCTTGACCCACTTCCTCTACTTGACCAAGTGACTCAAGGGCAGTGAGGCCAGCTTGAGATAGGGAAGGTAAACTTTGAAAAACAAAAGGAAATACACAGTGAAGCTGCCCATGAAGAAAAAGAATGAGTCTTCAGGATGCCCTGGCCCTGCTGAGGAGCCGGGCTCAGACACCCAGCAGAACAGACAGCTCTCCAAGCTCACTGCGTGCATGCCCAGTCACTTCAGCCGTTTTCAGCTCTTTGCGACCCCGCGGACTGTAGCCCACCGGGATCCTCTGGCCATGGGATTCTCCAGGCAAGAATACTGGAGTGGGTTTTCATGCCCTCCTCCAGGGAATGGTCCCAATCTGGGAACTGAACTCATGTCTGCCTGCATCTCCTGCATTGCAGGCAGATTCTTTACCCACTGAGCTACCTGGGAAGCCTGACTTCACTGCCTGTGAATTAATCTGGGAAAACTTGAAAAAGTCATCACAATCAGGTTCTACCGCATATTGATTAAATCACAGTTTCTGAGGCTGGCACTTGAGCAGTGGTGTCTTTAACGCTTGTGGGTGATTCCAATGTGCAGCCTTATCTGAGAGTCAACGCAGCTGAAGGCCGAGGAAAAGAAAGACCCAGAAAGAAACAAGGCTCCTCCTTCCGAGCCCTTGAGGGTTTGCTGTTTACCTACCAGTTTCCCCAGCAAGATCATTAGTCTTGTCCTTTTAGGTTATTTCCTAAAGGACACAGGTGTACTTAGATAGTAAATTATTATTGATTGAAACACTTCTAATAAGAATTATGAAAGCCCTCCTGAGTTTATTTCAGGCCGTTTGATGCTCTGTGAGTCAAATAACTCATAAGCTTCTCTCTCAGTAACTAAATTAGACTCGTCAGCCAGGGAAATAAGAGAGCAGACTTACTAAAGCTCACCTCGTTTGTGACATATAATATGTTTAAATTGCTTTGTTGACTTCACAAAAAGACAGGCTGGATCGATCACGAGTGGCAGCACCAAGATTGCCTCTGTCAGGGATGAGGGACCGTATTTCAACTTGAATCCATTTCCAGCTCCCAGTCATCAGTTTCACACATTTATTCAAACCCCACTTGGTACAAGAAGAAATCATCTCAGAAAAGTTTGGTACTATATTTTCCGAAAGATAAGAGTAAGTGAAGAACTCGTTTAAACATGTCTTGAAACTTTTTTTCTGTTCAAAGATTTCTGGGAGAATTCAGGATTGTTTTAACTCCATCAAAGTGCTGTTGAGAATTTAGAGGGGGGAGAAGTTGTTCAGGAATTGTTCTTTCTTTGCTGCAGTATGTAGATCAGTTCTGAGGCAGAAGAAAACTCTGATTTTTCAAGCACATTTAGAGATCTTGGAAAAATGTTTAGAAGTGTTCCTTTGTAATGAAATTTGAGATTCTGGCTTGAGTTGGTACTGTTACTGGTGAAAAGCAAGAAATGGCTTGNTAGATCAGTTCTGAGGCAGAAGAAAACTCTGATTTTTCAAGCACATTTAGAGATCTTGGAAAAATGTTTAGAAGTGTTCCTTTGTAATGAAATTTGAGATTCTGGCTTGAGCTGGTACTGTTACTGGTGAAAAGCAAGAAATGGCTTGGACTTGTGCCTCCAATGAACTAGAAAGGGAGCCAGGAAATGCACTGGGCAAAACTGCAAAACTGGATGGTTTTGACATGCAGCTTCTAACCAGAAAAGGAGGCCTTGGAACATATGTGTTTGCCAGGAAAGAAAACTGCTTTATTGAAAAGTTAATTTTCAGATTAGTTTTGGGAAATTTGAGATAAATACATGAGATCAGACAAAGAAGCATAAGGCCTGGATCCTTTTTCCTGGGGTTTTCAGAAAATAGTCATTGCTTCCAGTGAAATGTTTTGACGTTTTCAGTAGGGAGGAAATGTTAATTGTAATGTTGTGTGTGTGTGTTCTTAAAAACACTTGCGAATAAATCTTTTATTTGTTTGAAGAGCAATCAGAGAGTAAAAACACTGCTAAGATGTTAGCTGCATTCCTTATTCCTTATGGTAACTTCTGTGCTCTCTAGGATGTTGGAATTCATTGTCTAGGTTCAAATGTAACAATTTGAAGAACATTCCTTTCCTTGTTCAGTTGCAATTTTTTGAGGAGTCTCATTACCGAACATCCACCCAGGAGTCTGTCTGCCTGGGTTTCTTCCCTCATCTTGTCTCATCTGTTGCTTGTTTTCTAATTCTTAATTTTCTCCCCTGAATCCATGTCACCTTCACTTAATGCATAAAATCATCAGCCCTTACAGACTCTTGACAGTGGTCCGCTTGACTCTGTGTTGAAAACACCTGCTATTAAGCTACTTGGTGACGGGGCCCATGATTGACTTCCCAAATCAACACTTCTGTTCCCACCCACTCCTTGCTTTGTTCGGAACAGATAACCTATAGATGTTTGTTGAATGATTGTAATGTCCTCCTTTCTCTGGTCCTATGTCCCTGCCCAAAATTCCACGTTGCATTAGGTCCAGAGTGGAAGCGTTACAATGGAACATTGCAACATCACATTGCCTGTGGTCCCTTGGGAGGGAAATACCAAGAGGTCACCCATCCAGGGACTAACAGGATCCCAAGTGTACACATTACCTCCTGGGGCCAGCCCTCCCAACTAAGTCTTCCCACGAAAAAGAACCTTCAACTGCAAAGATAGCAGCCTGCACCCTTCCTGAATCGTGATCTAGAATACAGGTGCTCACTGCCTTCCACGTGGAGAAAACACCGTCGGCCATCACCGCAGCAGGCTTTTCTAACTCGGTGTGTGTTTGTGTCTTAAATGGCAGCTCTCCTAGAAAATGCCTCTCCCTTTTGGATCACTATCTTTAAATGTCAAGCGCATGACTATACTTAAATCGCAGTTAAGCTCAAAGATCATCTCAAAAGCAGAACTGAATGAGAATGAAATGATACTTGTATAGTCTGAAAAAGAATGGCTATGTGTATCACTCCTGAAACTAACACTGCAGTGTAAATCAACAACACTCCAATATGAAATAAAAATTGAATTAAAAAAAAAAAAAGAATAACTGGTAGCATACTATAAAAAGCATCCCCCCAGGATCAGAAGGGGGACACTGCTCTCCCAGAGGGGTGCTCTGCACACCGGGTGTGACACACACTTACCCCTCGTGCGCTTACCAACACAACCAAGGGCAAAATGAGCAAAGCGAAGTTCAGCTCCAGGCCGCATGTCGATTAGGCTAATGATGTAGAAAATCACCAGGGGCAAGGAGCAGAGCAGAGCTCACCAACGCCAGCGGTGTTCTCAGATGTGCCTTGCGTGGCGTCTTTTAAAGACCCGTGGGCCCTGTGTGTCCTTCTTCCTGCCTTAGAAGCCCGTGGGTGACGTTCAACAACAGATGTAACCTCTAACGTTTGTGTGACTAGATTAATGTTCCAGAGTCATCAGGCTCGTTACGGCTGGATTTTCTCTGGTCCCTGCTAATAAACTAGATTATTGATTTTCGGATTTTCTGTGTATCCAAGGATAGACTCTAAGATGTCTTTATAATGTTTCATGCTTAAGTTGTCAACCAAAATGACATAACAATGAGTAATCATTTTCTAATCATGTGGAAAGGAGTTAAAAACAGCATATAAAATGGATCTTCCCAGCATCAGAGCCACAGACGCCTCCTGGCTGTCGGTCCTCCAGCCGGGCAGAGGTCATGCCTACCTGCCTGCCATCTTTTCCAGGAATTAGGTACATTCAGAGCTTAAGACCTCTGATAGTCAGAAATCTGCTTTCCAACATGTTTGAATGGCAGCAGAGCTCCAAAGACACCTCCACCTAAATAGGATTTTAGCACATCAGGTGCCGTGGCAAAGTACAGCAGGCTGGGTTGCCGTGTGGCTGGTGTTTATTCATCTCTGCTTCTCCCTTCATGTGTATGTATGTACGCTTCTCGCCGTATATGCCCGGCACGCGGGGCTTATGGGCTGGGGACTGCATCCATAGAGTGTGTGTATATGTAAAGTAGAAACAGAGGCCGGGCACCAAAATGAACTTCTGTGTGCAAGAACTCTACGAAGTACACCCAGCTGCCGGCAGCAACTGCTGCATGCAGGCCACTGATTATTACGCGTATTTCGAAGATAGTCCAGGTTACAGTGGTTGCAACGCTCAGGCTGTGCCCAGTAACAACATATATATGGAACAGGCCTGGGCAGTGAATCAGCCTTATACCTGTAGTTACCCTGGAAACATGCTGAAAAGCAGGGACTCGGACTTGGACATGGCCCTGAATCAATACAGCCAACCTGAATATTTCACTGAAGAAAAGCCTACTTTTTCTCAAGTGCAGTCGCCATCGTACTCTCANATATATGGAACAGGCCTGGGCAGTGAATCAGCCTTATACCTGTAGTTACCCTGGAAACATGCTGAAAAGCAGGGACTCGGACTTGGACATGGCCCTGAATCAATACAGCCAACCTGAATATTTCACTGAAGAAAAGCCTACTTTTTCTCAAGTGCAGTCGCCATCGTACTCTCAGAAAAAAGGTAGGGACCATTTTCCTTCCATTTGATCCAAGTTTCCGTGTTTGTCTCTGGGGGTGCTTTAAAGGGACCCTTTGCATCTGCTTTGTCAAATCTTTGACTTTGAACGCTGAACGTTTGAAATTAAAAATAGCAGGAAAGAGAGGTTGCTAAGTGATTGAAAGGGGTCCTTGAACGACAAAGATTTCCAAGCACTTTTTTCTTCCAGTATGCAAGCTGGCTGGAGTTGGTTTGCTAGGCTGTGATTTTATTATCTATGTAGCATGTATGCACGTGTGTGGGTACACTCTGCCCACAGGGAATACTGTCAGCTTCTTTGCTAAAGAAAATACGTTAAGGCTTCCCCCTTGGTGGACTGGCACTGTTGCATTTGAAACGGGATCATTTTCCTCGGCTCTGGTTCACATTAAAAACTCATTTGACTTTTTCTTGGCACTTTATATTGAAAGTTTATTTTAGGTAAGTAGTAAAATATTTTCATGATTTTTTTGACCATATTATAACTTGAGATGTTGGGATTTGTAAATGTTCTTTTTAATATATTTACTTATCCACGTTAACTGTAAAGAGTCTACTTGTAATCATAACTAACTGTAAGAATATAAAACTCATTAAGAAACTGATACACTTTACCTTGCCATCATGTACCTAAAGGTGGATGTGTTTGCCATCATGTCAAACTCTGCATGAAAGATAATGAAATAGCCTTCAAAATATCCAATATTCAAACAAGTGCAATATCCATTTAACAGACGCTGCAGCTTTCCGATACTGTTTAATTTTCTATCAGTAGAACCTAGCTCGTATTACCAAAAGCTAAAATAAAAGAGGCAAACTGGTAGTACTCAAGAAATTTCAAAGCAGTTGCCAGAGAAATGCTTTTGAAAATAGCTTAAATTCTAGTGCAAATATGCCAGAAACTCTTTTTTTTTTTCCTGTGTACAATTCACAGGATTTTTCAGTGGAAACCAAATTTATAGGTCTTCATAATTTGCAAGAATATAATGCCCTCTGATCTTCAAAGATGAATTTCTCCATGAAGTTATCTTAAAACATAAGATAATTTGATTGTGGATCCTATAAAAATTTTATTTGCATTCCTTAATATGTGTCCACAATTTAAAAGTAGCCCGTTTAAACAAAATTAAAAAAAAAAAAAAAACCGGTTAGTCTTTACCATATGCTGTGTTTTTATTCTGTGTTATCCTGTAATTCCCAGATACGAAGGAAATTGAAGCATAAAACATTTTCAGAGTCATTCATCTGCACTTTCATTTAGTTTCACATTTCTCTTGAAAGGCATCAGAAATTCTCACTTATTACAAGGGACACTGCATGTAAGTCCCCTAATGGGAACTTTGAGATAGACTGCGTGGTATTTCACTTAATATTATATTTATAAGTAATTTATCTTTGAAAAGCAGTTAACATTGCTTCATTAGGCATGCCTGGAGATATGCTTTTCTCACGCTGTAGGATCTCAAGAAAATATTGGTTTGTCTCTATATTTGGGCATTCCACTATTATTAAAAACTCTTGCAAAACTTTGCAGACTTTTACTCTTTTCACTGTATTTTCTTCTACCAGTGCTGGAGAATATTTGCTTATAAAATGCTAAACCAATGATTCTTTACTAATTAACTTGACGCATGAACTAGAGGCTAAGACATCATATGCATATATTGATGTAATTTCTCAAAGCCATATGCCATTGAAAGGCCACTGCCACCTGCCAAACTCACTAAATCAAAGCAGGCAAATATTCTTAAATGCACCATTATTTACTGTTACAAGTCTTTAAGTAAATCCCAGTAAAACTAAACCCAGCTGTTAACTGTCTCTTAGGACAAAAGGTCAGACCCAACACGTTTATCCATATTGATCCATTATTGATTTTTGTTGTTGTTGGAGAACATCAGTCGTATCTCCTTAAGGCAAAATTAAGACTATAAACAGGTGTTCAGTGGGGCAGGCCTCATTATTCCAATTGGATTTTTATCTATTTTCATGAAATTCATAATTGCTTCATCTGTGCTTGTTGCTGTCACAACAGCTTTATAAACTCTTCAATAATGCAGTTGTCTTAACTTTTTCACAATTTAAGGATGACTTATTCTCTAGCCTCTAATTGGAGTTTTCTAGTATGTAGAAAATGATCATAATCTTATAAGAAAAAAGTGTGTTATAAGTACACATAGATGAAATTAAGAAAGGCTGAAGAACCCAGTGACAAGACTGATTATTTCAATAATAGACTTTAGAATGACTTAGTTCCCTCTGCAATGCTTTTCTCTGTCTTTACGTGTATAAAATAGCCAAGGGGGGGGAATGTTATCAAGCTCCTGAAGCACTGAGAACATGAATTAAGAGAGTTAGAATACAGTTCACTGAATGAAATTTAAAATAAAACTTTATGAAGGGGAGTATAATTTCCACACTGCGAGGGGCTGAGATCCACAGTATGCATTTACTTTTACCTAGATGAATCTACTTTTCATATAGTAGATGAAAACACGTTTTCAATTTTTGAAAGGACAAATCAAAAGAAATCGAGCAATCACTAAGAAGATACAGCTCCCTACTTCTTATCTTTCAAGGAGCCTAGCCATGGTTTTTTATGTCAACATCAGCCAACAGCGCTGGTTCTGCCCCACACTTTCTTCCTAGTCCCAACTCAGAAGAAATAGGAGGAGGACATTTAGAAACCAGACAAAGGGAAGGGAAATTGGCAGGCAGGGCGCTGTGTCTTCTCCTTTTCAGCGGAGCTAAAAGTCAATTTTTTCTTTTGGCAAGGGGTGCTGGCTGTTTCCACCAGAAATTCCAGTTACATTCCAGAGTCCCCAAAGAGCTGGAGTCTGGCCGCTCTGCGGGCAGCGTGGCCGGGCTGCCTCTGGGTCTGCTTCGACAGACTCCTTCCCTGCACTGTGTGTGTCCTGGGCAACTCGCCTCCCCTGGGCTGCCTGCTTGACATCCTCCGTACCATCTTTGTAAGATTTGCACGTCCAAAACACAGCTAGTGTGTGTGCATCCAAGTTGGTTATCATGTCCGAGAGAGTAAGAATTTCTTGGTTTGGAGCCAGGATCAAGGAGATATGTGTGTGTGTCCTATTTCGTTTGGGGGTTGGATTGCACGTGTACTTGTTCAACAGCCGCCTTCTTACTATCGCAGAAAGACTTCATACCTGAAGCAACACCTTCATATAGAGCCATCGTTTCTGAATGTTTCCATTGCCACTCTGCCTCCAGTCAGGAATCTAACTTTTTTTTTCCACGTTCTGTAGCTCTGTTGAGTGTGTGTGAGTAATTGTGTAGATATTAGAAATGGAAATGAAATGGTAGGTGGAGGATGTTTGAAATGGTCCACATCAGAGAACACTGGATTAAAAACAAGAGATAAGCCCTAAAGAAATCCTAATTAGAATTTCCTTGTTGTTGTTTAGTTGCTAAGTCGACTAAACATGGACTGTAGCCTGCCAGGCTTCTCTGTCCATGGGATTTCTCAGGCAAGAATACCGGAGTGGGGTGCCATTTCCTCCTCCAGGGGGTCTTTCTGACCCAGGGATGGGACTCACATCTCCTGAGTTGGCAGCAAATTCTTAACCACTAATCCCCCTGGGAAGCCACAATTAGAATTTCCCTAGCGTCTGTTAAGGTTGAAGAAGGATTGCTATACAGTAGAGNGGGGGGGGGGGGGGGGGGGGTTACATGAGAAACAAGTACCCTTAAACCCCAGAATCGCACCCAGTCCAGGGAGGGGCAGGCACAAAAGGAAACAAAGAAGGGGCAGATTTGTGGTCAGTCCACCCAATGAACCAAGTGCCGCAGGCATCATGTCTTTACAGCGGGACCCTTAAGGGGTCAGTGCAACTGCAGATCTTTCTGCAATACTTACATAATTGTAAGGATGCTGGTACCAGTAAGGATTTCCACTTGGGCACCGCCACCCACGTGCTGCAGAGTCGACACCACTCCAGAAAATAATAGGAATTTTTTTCTTTTTTAATACAAAACACCTTTGCTGTTCAACAGGTTAAATGAAAGTGCGTCTCAGCACCCAGAAATGCAAGCGAAGGAAGGAACAATAGTCGTTTCCAAAGCAAGCCCAAGTGCCGAGGAAAGCTCGAGCCTGCCCTTCAGTCTTCTCTTTCCTGAGGATCAGGGGTCTGTCTCGTCAGGGGCACGTCCTTCAGGGATTTCACTGGGTGCCCTCAAGCATCCACTGCCCCTGCTCGAGGAGACAGTCATGCCAGGAGCCCAGGTCTCATGAGACACTGAATCAGGGCCGGCAGGCTGGGGAAGGAGCGCTGGGGCTGTGTGCTTGCTGCGCGCGGGCTTCGCGTCCACCGCCTCTCAGCCCCTCGTGAAATCCTTCCGGTAGACCTTTTTCTCGGCTCCCGGCATTGAGGGGCATTCAGCCTGAGGCCCAGTGGCCTCGCACTCTGCCGTCCGCTCTGGGCCAGCTCTTAGGACCCGTCTCCTCCTCTGAAAGCGCCGGGGACCTGGCTTCCCCGTGTCCACGCCCCGGCGGCCGCGGCCCGCCCTTGGCGCCAGGCTGCTCTCAGGCCCGAGAGGCTTGCCTGGGCCCCATGCTCCGGGGNCGTCCGCTCTGGGCCAGCTCTTAGGACCCGTCTCCTCCTCTGAAAGCGCCGGGGACCTGGCTTCCCCGTGTCCACGCCCCGGCGGCCGCGGCCCGCCCTTGGCGCCAGGCTGCTCTCAGGCCCGAGAGGCTTGCCTGGGCCCCATGCTCCGGGGGCGGTCCTTCCGGCCAGGCGCGCAGACACTTCCTGCCGCGCTGCCCCCGGCCGCGTGTCACCTTTCCCCCCAAAGCCTCTCTTCCGGTCCCGCGCTCTCCACCCTCCACAGGCCCCTCCTCAAGCTGTCAGACCCTTTCCACCCGCTCGCCAACTCTCCCCTGCCCTGGGGCGCTCCCTCGGGAGTCTGGCCTCTGTGCCTCCTCCCACACCCGCTGTTCCAGAAAGCTCGGCCCGCTTCCTCACGCCCCTCGCCCCTGAATCGATGATACTTCTCTCTCAGCACACACCCCCGGCTTCCCCCTGCGCTCCTCCGCCGCCTTCCCTCACAGCGCAGCAGCCTCGGCGGCTTAACCAGCCCCGCGCTCTCTCCCAAAGGCCTGCTCCCCACCGGCCCTGACTTCCCAGATGGGCATCCCTGCTTAGTGCAATAGTCCTGAATCATTTGCATAAGTCACCTTTTGGGGGGAAAAAATAAGTGATACATAATGAGTATCATCTTTCTAAATTCCATATATATGCGTTAGTATACTGTATTGGTGTTTTTCTTTCTGGCTTACTTNACTTCCCAGATGGGCATCCCTGCTTAGTGCAATAGTCCTGAATCATTTGCATAAGTCACCTTTTGGGGGGAAAAAATAAGTGATACATAATGAGTATCATCTTTCTAAATTCCATATATATGCGTTAGTATACTGTATTGGTGTTTTTCTTTCTGGCTTACTTCACTCTGTATAATAGGCTCCAGTTTCATCCACCTCATTAGAACTGATTCAAATGTATTCTTTTTTAATGGCTGCGTAATACTCCATTGTGTATATGGACCACAGCTTTCTTATCCATTCGTCTGCTGATGGACATCGAGGTTGCTTCCATGTCCTAGCTATTAGAAACAGTGCTGCAGTGAACATTGGTCTCTTTCAATTCTGGTTTCCTCAATAACCCTGTATGTGAGAGAGCAAAAGAGAGACAGATGTATAGAAAGTCTTTTGGACTGTGGGAGAGGGTGGGATGATTTGGGAAAATGGCATTGAAACATGTATAATATCATATATGAAATGAATCACCAGTCCAGATTCGATGCTTGGGACTGGTGCACTGGGATTACCCAGAGGGATGGTATGGGGAGGGAGGTGGGAGGGGGGTTCAGGATGGGGAACACATGGCAGATTCATGTTGATGCATGGCAAAACCAATACAATATTGTAAGTAGCCTCCAATTAAAATAAATAAATGTATATATATATAAAAAACATAATGAGTATCAGACCAGAGTTTCCCATCTTGGCACGCGCGGATGACTTTTGAGGCCAGTTCCTCTCTGTTGAGCGGCTGTCCTGCGCCCTGTGGAACATTTAGCAGCGTCCCTGGCCTCCGGGCTCCAGATGCCAATAGCCCAGTTGCGACAACAGCAGTGTCTCCTGATATTGCCAGGTGTCCCCTTGGGGGTGAAACCGCCCCAGTTGAGAACCACTGCCTTGAAAGAATTGAATATTTAGAAAACATCTGAAAAAAAGGGTATATTGTAAAGGTGCTTTTTTGTCATGTGAAATAGGAAAAGCCTCCTCGACTTTCAAATGGAAAAGTTTAGGTTTTTTGTGTATTGAATCGATTCAAAATGGAGTACACTTGAGCATCCGTATACATGTATACCTGCAACATGCTGCTTACACATGTGTGTTGGAGACAATCTGCGTGGTCTGGACCGTGTTCCTTCCATCAGGTAGGCTTGTTTAGGTCAGCTCTGTGTAGACATAAGCACCGCCTCTCCTTTCCACTCCATGACTACAGGGGTGACCGCAGGGAGACCAGTGCAGCTTAGAACAAGGATGCCATCCTGAGGCCAAACCCAGCTGCCCCTTCCTTCATGAGACATCAGACTAAAGAGCTGCTAGCCCGCATTCTTAGATATAGGCCTTGACTCTCATTCTGAAGGGTATTCAGATAAAGAAAAGGCACCCATTTCCCTCAGACCTGCAGGGCATGAAATAACTATGGTTGCTTCTGTGGAAGCCTGATACCATAAACTGACTCTCAGAGCAAAACCAGAGATCAGAGGCACCAACTATGCCCGTTTCTGATGACCTTTTCTGCTGCCTCCTTTCCCTGTTCTCCTAAAACACTTTACCTTCCTGCTTTCTAACCAATCGCCTCTTTAAAAAGAGAAAATGATTGGGGATTCCCTGGCGGTCCAGTGGTGAGGACACAGCGCTTTCGCTGCTGTGACCCAGGTTCAATCCCTGCCTGGGGCTAGAGTCAGGATTAGGGTTAAGCTCTCACAAGCCATGAGGCACAGCCAAAAATAAAATATTCAAAAATCTAAAATAAAAAAGGAAGTGATCTCATTAGTACCAGAGTTCTGAAACACCAACGCCCGTAAGAACCAAAGAGCCGACATTAGTAACTGAGAGACGCAGTTGTTCCGTAAGGACAACCCAGTTTAAATTTTTCAACCATCACACACATTGTTTACATGTCGCTGGATCAGAATTTTCACTTCCATAAAGAAATGCATCATTTCACTTTTCTTGAATTACTTGTGTCTTCCCACGTTGGACAAAGATAAAAATCCTGTGAAATATTTCTTTACCCATCAAAAGACGATGCAAGACTAGACCTAAGCGCTGCTGACATTGGCCTCCCTCGGGGACGGGGTGGGAGGGGGGGTGCGGGTTGCTGACTGCAGAGAGCCGGGGGTCTCTCCGTTAGGAGGGCGGCTGCCTGATCGGTGCTCTGGGAGGACTTGGGCTCAGTATGCCAGATCTTCCCATTTTTCACACGAAGCTACATTTTATGTGAAATCCTGGTTTTGAAAATTGGCTGAGATTTTTAAACACTCTGAAAGCCAAACCGTGCAGACTGCTAGTGTATCCTTTTGATTAACGTTTTGACTGACTCGTTGTTTCAGTCTTTTCCCTTTCTTCGTGACTGGCATCTTCAAGTGGTTTAGCTCTAATTGTAGATTGAAAGGTTATGTCAGCTCCTGAGGGTTGGAGTCCGTGGGGACTGAGAGGAGAAAGGCTAGTTAGGGACTTCTTTTACTGTATTATGCACCTTGCGTGAGTCCTGTCTGACTCTTCTGTGACCCTGTGGACAATAGCCCTCCAGGCTTCTCTGTCTGTGGGGTTTCTCAGGCAAGGATACTGAAGTGGGTTGCCATGCCCTTCTCCAGGGGATCTTCCCAACTCAGGAATTGAACCTGCATCTCCTGGATTGCAGGCAGATTCTTTTACCTCAGAGCCATCTGGGAGATCTGTATCATGCCCTAGCCTCATCCTAAAAATGATTTATTTTAGTTTCAAGAACTCTTGAGTCAGAAGAAACCATCTAAACCTTGTTTTGGCCCTTTTTCTGCCTTAAGATTCCAGATAAAGGAAATCCAGCGACCGTTATGCTCACGTCCTCTCCCCGCCCTGGACTGACACCTCTGACCTGGCCTCCTTTCTGCTTCCCTCTCCTCTTCTGCCCCCTCCCTTCTGAGCTCTAGAGTTTGAAGACTTGCGCCTCTTGTATCTTCACCCCAGCCAGTCGGAGGGCAGGGTGTAAAGAAAAGACATGCTGTTCTAAGGAAAGATTGCCTGAATGGGAGCATCTGGGCAGCTCTGTTGGGAAACTGCAGACCTTGAAAGTTAACACTGCTTCAAGTTTGAACCCCATTCCTTACACACTGGAGCACACATGTTTGTTAAGTAAATGGATGGATGGATGGATGAATATAGTGTTTATCAAAGGGTTAAATACTAACATGATGCAAAACTTGGTATCTAATACCAAGAATTAAACGTAACATAAATCAGGATCATTATGTTGGGAAAAAGCTAAGCAATGGAGTGGTCAAGATTTTTTTAAATATATAAAGAAATAACATGATGTTGAAGGT
>SJYV01030329.1:2329239-2340063 GCA_006410875.1 Neotragus pygmaeus | reverse complement strand
GCTTTCATCCAATAGCCTCACCCTAACCGCTCAGGGTCTGTAGCCTTAACCTCACCATGAACCAGCACCTTTCTGAACGACCCAAGGGGTTTCCCACCGCCAGTGATAACCGCTGCTCCTTTCAGACGCCAGGATGGCTGTGCCAGGCAAGCGACCTTACCCGGAAGGGAAGATGAGCAGATGGGAAATGGCCTCTGCTGGGCTCCCCTCTCCTTCTGCTGGGTCGACCCTCCGAGGCAGCTTCTTCTCCTTTCCACCTACCAGCAAGGTCTGCCTTACGTTCTGTTCTTAAGGACTGTGTGTCCACCAAGGTGGTAAGGGGTTCCCTTCTACTAGGGCCTGAGATGCTGTTATAATTCACTCAAAAAAGTTAGACTAGCCAGCCCTCTGATCTTACCCGCTCATTAATTAGAAACCAAGTGAATCCCACTCAATGTAAACCAAGAAGTCAGGCTTGCTGCCGGCCGCATGATTTCTGACACAAATGCACACAGCTTTCCCTTTCACAGACTAAGTCCCTCTGAGAACCAAATTTTTAAAAATTAAAGTCAAACTTTTAAAAGCAACAGGGATAAACTTTGAAAATACTGTGCTCAGTGAAAACCAGTCATCAGATAATACGTGTGGTACAATTCCATTTATACAGTATGTCGAGAATAGGCAAATAAGTAGAAACAGAAAATAGACTAGTGGTTGCTTGGAGCAGAGCAGATGGGGAGTTGAGAGCGATAAGAAGTGATTTCTAAAGGTACAGACTTTCTTAGGATGAGGATGAAAATGCTCTAAAACTGATGACAGTGTGATTTTACAACTCCGTGTATATATTAAAAGCTGTTGAATTGTATGGTATGTGAATTAGATCTTAAAGTTCTTAGCCAAAAAAGTAAAAAAAAAAAAAGTTAGTAATATTTTAGCATGTCGACCTATTTTAGTGCAGAATAATGCTTGGCAATCAGTGAGACTAATGCTTGGCAAGTGTTCACCAAAAAAAAAAAAAACTCTCCCAGTCCTTTGTTGAACAAACAGACGGAGTTTGCTTTCATAATAATATCCTTGATAAAGCGACCGCACAGTTGATTAGTCTAAGATACAGAGCGTCTGAGAATATAGAAGCTAGGCAACATGCGTCATCCTTGGACTGTCACATGTAGTCACGGGTTTTATTTAACCATGCAGTCAGTCCTTTGGGACAATTCACGGAAGCAGTTCTCAGGTGAACAGCGAGGCCTCCAGGCTGTGTTTCTCACATTTGTTTCCAGGCGGAACTCAGGACTGACACCCAGTGAGCCTGCCCTCCCGGCAGCATGCGTTTCCTCAGCTGGGCGTATTTACCAGCCAGCATGTGACTGTTTGGCGTGCGTGAGGAAGGAAAAGGATGGAGACCCCGAGAGGGGAGAGGAGGCAGTGGTTCCGTCCTCTAGGAGACCTGGTTACCGTGTGATGTATCGAGCATATTCAGAAACCTAAAGAGACGCCCCACCCACCTACCCACTTGTACAGGATCTCACTCCCGGTGACAGTTATTTAATGATGAACAATAGGCCTAGGCATAATGACTGATGGATTGTTGCCTGTGGTGACTGTTCGGGGTAAATCAGCTGGTTCTGAGTTAATATTTTGGAGAAAAGAAAGACACGGGTGTGCACTCATGTGCAAATGCTGCCACTTAAGTAGATGTTTCTGTAGATGTTTTGATGTTTCAACTACAGACATAATCACCTACTCACCCACCCTCCAAGAAGATAATCTGGGAGAAATGCAAGAGCAAAGCAAACCACTCTCCAGACTCACAGTCAGAACATAGAAGGCATCCACTCCACCTGCACATTGAATTATCACAAGACTCCAGGGTTCCCAAGAACTTTAAAGGCCAGACAGTTCAACCTTCCACATAAACTGTTGAGCTACAGACGGGAAGAAATCTTCAGTGCCCTACTGCCAACAGCAAAGAGTAAAGCAGAAAGGTAGTGACGAGGTGGGGGAAGAGGGTCCCACAACTTTCTATTTCTGACGGGTGGTCTCCAGCCCTCCCAAGGTGTGTCCCTCAAGCCACACATTGTCCAGTTGCACTACGAATGGTTCCCAAAGATGAGAAGGAAAAGACCTGTAGCTCTCTCTCCTTTATCTCTGCCATCTGCACTTGATACCAAGTATCTGACAAAATGCACATCACCTCTGGGTGTAAGAAGTCAAGATGTAGCTTCCCTATGCAGATGGAGAACAAGTATGTGAAAATATGCTCCACATGACTAATCACCAGGGAAATGCAAATCAGAATCACAGTATCACCTCACACCTGTCAGAATGACTGTCATCAAAAAGAACACAAACAACAAATGTTGGCAAGGATGTAGAGAAAAGGGGATCAATTCCTTACACTGCTGAAGGGAATATAAATTAGTGCAGCCACTGGAGAATAGTATGGAGCTTTCTAAAAAAAAAAAAAAAAACTAAAAATAGAACTACTATGTGTATCAGTAGCTCAGTTGTGTCCAACTCTTTGCGACCCCATGGACTGTTGCCCAGCAGGCTCCTCCCTCCATGGGATTCACCAGGCAAGAGTACTGGAGTGAGTTGCCATTCCCTTCTCCAGGAAATCTTCCTGACCCAGGGATTGAACCTGGGTCTCCTGCACTGCAGGCAGATTCTTTACCACCTGAGCCACCAGGGAAGCCCTGTATTTTGTAGCAGAACTACTCTATGACCTGGGAATTCCACTCCCAGATAAATACCAGAAAAAAGGCAAAAATGCTGGGGCTTTCCTGGTGCTCCAGTGGTTAAGAATCCGCCTCCCGGTGCAGGGGACACAGGTTTAATCTTCGGTCTGGGCCAGTGCAGGGGACACAGGTTTAATCTTCGGTCTGGGAACTGAGGTCCCACATGCCTGGTAAATAAGCCCACGCATTACAACTTCTGAGCCACAAAGAGAGAAGCCTGAGCGCTGCAACCACGTTCTCAAGTGCTGCAGCTAAGACCCAGTGCAGCCAAATAAGTAAATAAATGAAGACATTTTTAAAAAACAGAAACTCTAAGTTTGAAGTATGTATGCACCTCAATGTTCTTAGCAGCATAATTTGCAATAGCCGAGATATGGAAGCATCCTCAGTGTCTATAAACAGATGAATGGATACGGAAGATGTGGTATATGTACACAAGGAAATATTACTCAGCCATAAAAAGGATGCAACAACATGGATGGACAGCATTACGCTGAGTGAAATAAGTCAGACAAGGAAAGACAAAAATTGTATGAGATCACTTATATGTAGAGTCTAAACAATACGACACACTAGTGAATATAAAAAAACAAAACAAAAAACAGACTCATAGTGAACAAACTAGCAGGGACGGGAGGAGGGACAAAATAGGGTGGGGGAGGGAATACAAATTATTAGGTATAAGATAAGCTACAAGGACATAGTAACAACACATTGAATATAGCCAATATTTTATAATAACTATAGATGAAGTACAACCTTTAAAAGTTGTGACTCACTATATTGGACACCTGTAATTTATATAATATTGTACAGCAACTATACTTCAATAAGAAAATTTAATTTAAAAAATAAGACGTAGCTTTCCTGACAACATGGATATGTATATTCCATCTGACTTTACCAGGAAGATGCATTTTTTAAGTAATTGGGTTACTTTGTGTTTTGTGAGTATGTGTTTTAACGCACACAGGCACATATGAGCACATACAGTGAAACATCCTAATTTAAGATGTAGAAAGGCCAAAATGCTACAGTACTTATCTCTGTGGTAGAAAGTTGATAGGTAAGTTTGTTTTTTGCTAATTTATGTCTTTTGATTTTTCTACAATAAATTGTATTACTTGTATAATTTTTATTTTAAAAAATCTGGACTTTATAAGAAACTAATGTACACAGGTTTTAAATCGTGTGTATCTCCGTCATTTTGTTTGTTTAATTCTGTATTTGTCTCTCTTGGCCGCGAGGGGTCTCTGGTGCTCGCGAAGGCTTTCTGGGTGGCTGCGGGGCTGCCCTCCCGCTGCGGTCCGAGGGCTCCTCATGGCAGTGGCCCCTCTTGGTGCGGGTCTCAGGCTCCAGGCGTGAGCCCGGAGGTCGTGGTTCCAGCCTCTAGTGTCCAGCCTCAGTAGTCGTGGCACTCAGGCCTAGTTGCTCTGTGTCACGCGGGACCTTCCCGGGCCAGGGGTCGGCATTGGCAGGTGGATTCTTTCCCACTGTGCCACCGGGGACGTCCCTGCACATGTTGGTTTCCGCCCCTAGAGACCAACCGCTGTAAGGCACGTGTTTCCAGGGTGTGTCTGGCCGTGCTCACCGGCCTTACCTGCACACTTGATCACTAGTTGGTTCTCCGGACACAGATCCCTGTTGGAGCTATTGTTTCTTTTCCCTAAGAATGAACTCCACCCCCCAAAAAACGGTATTTAGAGTAAATCAACACCTTGTGAAATTTCCTGTAGATTTTGTTAGTATTTCTCCTTAGATTTGAGTTGCCTAGCAGACAGTGGAATCAGAGAAGGCGATGGCACCCTACTCCAGTACTCCTGCCTGAAAAATCCCATGGATGGAGGAGCCTGGTGGGCTGCAGTCCATGGGGTCGTGAAGAGTTGGACATGACCGAAGCGACTTAGCAGCAGCAACAGACAGTGGCATACTACTCTGGGGTTTGGGGTTTAGGATCATGTAAAGGAGAGACCTAACCAGCCAGCAGTGACTCTCTTTGAGTGTGATGAGGAGTGGATTTTTAATGCGTGGGAAGTTGCACTGTTTATCTTATTGATCTGCTTTACGCTTCAGTTCCTCTGGGTCTTTGTTGCTGCGTGGGGGCCTCCTCTAGTTTCTGCGAGCAGGGGCTACTCTCCAGCTGCAGGGCGCCGGCTCCTCTTGCTGTGGCGCTCAGGCTCTGGGGCACACGGGCTTCAGTAGCTGCAGCCCCCAGGCTCTAGAGCACTAGCTCAACGGGCTTAGTTGCTCTGAGGCATGCGGGATCTTCCCAGACCTGCGATCGAACCCGTGTCGCCTGTATGGGCAAGCAGACTCTTACCCACTGTACCACCTGGGAAGTCCCAACAGTGGTTTTCACAGCCCAAAGTAGACCTGAGCAAGATGTATAAAACTCAGACTTCAAATCTCCATTTTCGGTGATGGTGTCTCAACCGAACTGGCCTGGACATAGTGATTTTCATTTCTCTGTTGCGAGAACACGTATGGCCCTTCAGCTCTCCTTAGCCCTGTGTCCTAGCCCTAGTAAACCCAGTAATGAAAGCTATCAAAGCAAGCAGGAATCTAGTTGACCAGTGAGCATGCATGCCCCCAGATCACCACGTCTTAGATGAGCTTGAATCTGGATGTCTTCATCTGAGTGGAATTTGGGGGTTTTTAACCAAAGTTCACACATCCTAATGCACTTTTCGTGAAGCTGGAAGCCGGGCCCTGCGTCTGCGTTATAAGCTCTTCCGGAACCCTCGCGGAGACCTCAGCCTCTTGGGCACCGCTCCAGGCTGCCACCCTGCCTGTCTGCACATGCCAGATACAGGCCTCCTCCCCGTGTTCTCCCCTCTAGAGGGCTGGGAGCAGTGATCTGGAGAACCTGAGATGCTGTCCCTCAGAGGAACCAGGGGCAGACACCAGGGTTTCCGCATGGACGTATGATCCCTGCCCCCTCACTGGAACCGTAACACTTGCAGTAAAACAGAGCCCACGTCTAAGAAAGGAAGAAGCTCAGGCCTGTTATGTCGCAGGTGCTGCGGGCTGCCAGTGACAAGCACGGGGAGGGCTGAGCGTGCCCGTCCTGGACTTGGGCCGTGGGTGGGCAGGAGGGCGACTCGGAGACTTACCCCAGCTCCGACCACGTCATCGGCAGANTATACAGATATTGCATATTTTATGTGAAATTTATCACTAGGTCACATTTTGTTTTATTTTTAAAAAACTTATTTTTAAACTTTTTTTTATTGCAAGATAATTACTTTATGGAATTTTACTATTTTCTGTGTAACCTCAGCATGAATCAGCCATAGGTATACATATACCCCCTCCCTTTTGAACCTCCCTCCCATCTCACCTCCCATTCCACCCCTCTAGGTTGATATATAGGAACTGTTTAAGCTTCCCGAGCCATACAGGAAATTCCTGTTGGCTATCTATTTTACATATGGTTATGTAAACTTCCATGTCACTCTTTCCATACATCTCACCTTCTCCTCCCCTCTTTCCATGTTCTTAAGAATATCTCTATGTCTATTTCTACATTGTTGCCCTGTACATAAATTCTTCAGTACCATTTTTCTAGATTCCATATATATGCATTAGAATATGATATTTATCTTTCTCTTTCTGACTTACTTCACTCTGTATAATAGGTTCTAGGTTCATCCACCTCATTACAACTGACTCAGATGTGTTCCTTTTTGTGGCTAAGTAATATTCCATTGTATATATGTATCACTACTTGTTTATTCATTCATGCATCAAGGAACGTCTAGGTTGCTTCCATGTTCTAGCTACTGTAAATGGTGCTACAATGAACAATGGAATTGGAAGTGGTCAAACAGGAGATGGCAAGAGTGAACATCGACATTCTAGGAATCAGCAAACTAAGATGGACTGGAATGGGTGAATTTAACTCAGATGACCATTTTATCTACTACTGTGAGCAGGAATCCTTTAGAGGAAATGGAATAGCCATAATAGTAAATAAAAGAGTCAAAAATGCTGCACTTGGATGCAATTTCAAAAATGACAGAAAGATCTCTGTTCGTTTCCAAGACAAACCATTCAATATTACAGTTATCCAAGTCTATGCCCTGGCCAGTAATGGTAAGGAAGCTGAAGGTGAACAGTTCTGTGAAAACCTACAAAACCTTCTAGAACTAACACACAAAAAAAGATGTCCTTTAACACACAAAAAAAAGATGTCCTTTTCATTATAGGGGCCTGAAATGCAAAAGTAGGAAGCCAAGAAATACCTGGAGTAACAGGTAAATTTGGCCTTGGAACACAGAACGAGGCAGGACAAGGGCTAATAAAATTCTGCCAAGAGAACAACACTGGTCATAGTAAACACCCACTTCCAAAAACACAAGAGAAGACTCTACGCATAGACATCACCAGATTGTCAACACCAAAATCAGACTGATTATATCTTTTGCAGTCAAAGATGGAGAAACTCTAAACATTCAGCAAAATCAAGACCAGGAGCTGACTGTGGCTCAGACCATGAACTCCTTATTGCCAAATTCAGACTTAAATTGATAAAAGTGGGGAAAACCACCAGACCATTCAGGTATGACCTAAATCAAATCCCTTATTATTATACAGTGGAAGTGAGAAATAAATTT
This sequence comes from Neotragus pygmaeus, assembly GCA_006410875.1. NCBI lineage: Eukaryota > Metazoa > Chordata > Mammalia > Artiodactyla > Bovidae > Neotragus > Neotragus pygmaeus. The sequence goes on along the minus strand of SJYV01030329.1, from coordinate 2,332,730 downwards.
AAGAGACTAGATCTGATAGACAGAGTGCCTGATGAACTATGGACCGAGATTTGTGACAATTTCTACAGGAGACAGGAATCAAGACCATCCCCCCAAAAAAGAAATGCAAAAAAGAAAAATGGCTGTCTGAGGAGGCTTTACAAATAGCTGTGAAAAGAAAAGGAGAAAATGAAAGATATATACATTTGAGTGCAGAGTTCCAAAGAATAGCAAGGAGAGGTAAGAACAACTTCCTCAGCAATCAATGAAAAAAAAATAGAGGAAGACAACAGAATGGGAAAGACTGGAGATCTCTTCAAGAAAATTAGAGATGCCAAGGGAACATTTCATGCAAAGATGGGCTCAATAAATTAGAGAAATTGTAGGGATTTAACAGAAGCAGAAGATATTAAGAAGAGGTGGCAAGAATACACAGAACAACTGTACTAAAAAAATCTTCATGACCCAGATAGTCATGGTGGTGTGATCACTCAACTAGAGCCAGACATCCTGGAATGTGAAGTCAAGTGGGCCGTAGAAAGCATCACTAAAAGCAAAGGTAGTGGAGGTGATGAAATTCCAGTTGAGCTATTTCAAATCCTAAAAGATGATGCTGCGAAAGTGCTGCACTCAATATGCTGGCAAATTTGGAAAATTCAGCAGTGGCCACAGCACTGGAAAAGGTCAATTTTCATTCCAATCCTTAAGAAAGCCAAAGCCAAAGCATGCTCAAATTACCGAACAGTTACCCTCATCTCACATGCTAGTAAAGTAATGCTTAAAATTCTGCAACCCAGGCTTCAGCAATACGTGAACTGTGAACTTCCAGGTGTTCAAGATGATTTTAGAAAAGGCAGAGGAACTAGATATCAATTTGCCAACATCTGCTGGATCATTGAAAAAACAGGAGAGTTCCAGAAAAACATCTATTTTTGCTTTACTGACTATGTCAAAGCTGTTGACTCTGTGGATCACAATAAACTGTGGAACATTCTGAAAAAGATGGGAATTACAGACCCCCTGACTTGCCTCTTGAGAAACCTGTATGCAGTTCAGGAAGCAACAGTTAGAACTGGACATGGGATAACAGACTGGTTCCAAATAGGCAAAGGAGTACATCATGGCTGTATATTGTCACTCTGCTTAGTTAATTTATATGCAGAGTACATCATGAGAAATGCTGGGCTGGAAGAAACACAAGCAGGAATCCAGATTGCCGGGAGAAATACCAAAAACCTCAAATAAGCAGATGACACACCTCAAATAAGCAGATGACACCACCCTTATGGAAGAAAGGGAAGAAGAACCAAAGAGCCTCTTGAAGAAAGTGAAAGAGGAGAATGAATAAGTTGGCTAAAAATTCAACATTAAGAAAACTAAGATCATGGCATGCAGTCCTATCACTTCTTGGCAAATTGATGGGAAAACAGTGGCTGGCTTTATTTGGTGGTGGTGGGGCTCTAAAATCACTGTGGTGTTGGAGAAGACTCTTGAGAGTCTCTTGGACTGCAAGGAGATCCAACCAGTCCATTCTGAAGGAAATCAACCCTGGGATTTCTTTGGAAGGAATGATACTAAAGCTGAAACTCCAGTACTTTGGCCACCTCATGTGAAGAGTTTACTCACTGGAAAAGACTCTGACGCTGGGAGGGATTGGGGGCAGGAGGAGAAGGGGACGACTGGTGATGAGATGGCTGGATGGCATCACGGACTCAATGGACATGAGTCTGAATGAACTCCGGGAGCTGGTGATGGATAGGGAGGCCTAGTGTGCTGCAATTCATGGAGTTGCAAAGAGTCAGACACGACTGAGCGACTGAATTGAAAATCACTGTAGATGGTGATTGCAGCCATGAAATTAAAAGATGCTTACTCTTTGGAAGGAAAGTTATGACCAACCTAGACAGCATATTAAAAAGCAGAGACGTTACTTTGTCAACAAAGGTCTGTCTAGTCAAGGTTATGATTTTTCTAGTAGTCATGTATGGATGTGAGAGTTGGGCTATAAAGAAAGTTGAGTGCGAAACAATTGATGCTTTTGGACTGTGGTGTTGGAGAAGACTCTTGAGAGTCCCTTGGACTGCAAGGAGATCCAACCAGTCCATTCTAAAGGAGATCAATCCTGGATGTTCATTGGAAAGACTGATGTTGAAGCTGAAACTCCAATACGTTTGCCATCTCATGTGAAAAGCTGTCTCATTTGACAAGACCCTGATGCTGGGAAAGATTGAGGACAGACTGAAAAGGGCACGACAGGGAATGAGATGGTTGGATGGCATCATTGACTCAATGGACATGAGTTGGGTGTACTCCAGGAGTTGATGATGGACAGGAAGGCCTGGTGTGCTACAGTCCATGGGGTCGCAGAGTCAGACATGGCTAAGCGACTAAGCTGAACTGTACTGAATTAACCTTAAATGAGGCGATCTGCACAGAGTGCTACTGGTGGTTGGGTGATGCCAGGTCTTATATTCAACTTTTTCCTTTGTGTGAGTTCTCGCTATTTGATACTCCCTGGGGTTAGTTCTCTGGTAGTCTACGGTATTGGAGTTAGTGTTCCAACTTCAAAGGCTTGCAGCTTGAACTCTGGTCAGGAATGAAGATTCCACAACCGCTTTGTTATGGAATAAAGTGTGATTAAAACAAATACCCAGAAATGAGAAACCACAGATGAACCCCAGACAAATGGCATTTACAAAACCAGGCAAATAATACATAAAATAATGTACACATATACATATACACCTATAAGCAAATCCAACAAATTAAAGTACAGTAGGTTTACCTGGCAAACAAAGGAAATAAAAAATTACATTTACCAGTTAAGAAAAAACTAAGACACAAACTGGGTAAGAAAACTGAAGCAAGGTGCCAATTTGGTAATAAAGCAATGAAAACAAAACTAACAAATATATTTAGAGGAAAGAAAAGAAAGAAATAATACATATGCAAAGTTAAATAGAGGTAGATAAATAAGATTTATATACATTAACAATTAACTTCAAGGGAAAAAAAAGACAGTAGGAAAGGCAAACAAAGGAATATGTGTGGGAAAATATAATAGGTTTAAAAAACGTTAAAAATATAAAAAAGAGAAAAGAAGAAAACATAAAAAGGAAGAAGAAAATAAAGGGAAAAAAATGAAACTATAGAACTGCAAAAGCCCAAGGTAGAGGCAGAGGTTTCTAACAGCAATAAAATATGTGACTAAATATACACATATACATATACACCCATAAGCAAAATCAAAACAGTCCAACAAAAATAGTAAATAGATTGACCTGGCAAACAAAGGAAACCAAAAATTATAATGCCAGTTAAGAACAAAATTAACTAAAGCACAAACTGGAAAACAAAACTAAAGGAAGGTGCCAATTGAGGAATAAAGCAATGAAAATAAATCTAACAAATATGTTGAAAGAAAAGGAAAGAAATAATAAATATGCAAAGCTAACTAGAGGTAGATAAAGAAGATTGATATACATTAAATATTAACTGCAAGGGGAAAAGAA
>SJYV01030329.1:2308855-2327154 GCA_006410875.1 Neotragus pygmaeus | reverse complement strand
TCACTCCTCCACGTTACTCTGCTTTGCCCATGTGAAATCCTCCCTCAGACCTTCTCCTTGTAAAGAAGAGTTCCTGAGTCTGAGTGAGGAATATGCAAGTGGTATATGTACATAATCAAAGCCAGGGCCGGTTAAATGGGATAATTACAATTTGGGCTTAATCCTGGTGGATCAGCTGGTAAAGAATCTGCCTGCAATGCGGGAGACCTGGGTTCGATCCCTGGGTTGGGACGATCCCCTGGAGAAGGGAATGGCTACGCACTCCAGTATTCTGGCCTGGAGAATTCCATGCACTGGATACATGGAATTACTTTGCGTGGGGTCGCCAAGAGTCAGACATGACTGAGCCACTTTCACTAGATCAGCTGGCATCTAAGTCCAGTTTATGCAACCAAGTTGGAGGTTCCTTTAAGCTTTAACAGACAAGTCCTTTAAAACCTGTTGTGCCTTGCTAATGTATACTAAAACATAAAACGATGTGGTTTTTTGAGAGCGGGTGAGAAGGGACTGTTTATAATATGTTCATCTAAAACATTTAAATAATACAGTAAAACTGGACTAAGTTTATATCATATAAGCAGTTAAATAAGTAAGACTCGCGTTCCAGTTCCAGCGTGTACTTGCCATGTGATTTGGGGCAAGTGATTTAACCTGTCTGAGGCTTAGTTTTTTAATCCCTGCAGTGGAGATATTAAGAGTACTGACCTCAGAAGGTTGTGGGAGAGACAGGGGCCATGGGACTTGCCTGCAGCACTCTGCACCGTGCCCCTCACAAGGAGTGCTTTCTGCCGCTATGACTTGAGTACCATGTCCAGAAAGGACTCTCGTGTGACACGGCCTTAAGGGTGTTACATAAGTCACCTAGGCCTAAAACCCCCTTCTATCCTCAGGTGGCCCTCTCCTGTGTCTTGAGAGAGGGAGATACACTGAGCTTTAGGGCAAGTGTCTACAGACTCTGGAGAAACAGAGTTCTAGGAAAGGAAAACTCCAATGCCACGAGCTTTGGGGAAAATTTGGGGAAGACTTTGGAATTTTCTCCTCCCCAGTAACTGTTGTTTTAGGGGCTATCTGAGCTGGTCACAGCCATCTCAGGAGTCGAAAACCAGAATTAAACTAAATCTCTAAAGACAGTTAATGCATGCATTTAAACACTGGATGATTGCATTACTAATTCACAGAGCAGCACAAGTATCTAGCTTTTTATTCTCCAGTATAAAGAGCAAACCTCTTCAAAGCTTGGCTCAGATGGTAAAGAAGGCCTACAAGGCAGAAGACCCAAGTTCAATCCCTGGGTGGGGAAGATCCCCTGGGGGAGAGGGCATGGCAACCCGCTCCAGTACCCTCGCCTGGAGAATCCCAGGGACAGAGGAGCCTGGCGGGCTACAGTCCCTGTGGTGGCAAAGAGACACAACTGAGAGGCTTTCACTTTGTGGCATTCTATAAAATGAAATTATTTATATGACTCACTGTTTGGAAAACATAGGCATGAATACCAATTTTCCCGTTAGCTTTGAGTAAATGCCAAAAAGATGATGACTCCACAGCTTCTGACCTCTCCCTCGCCTCAGATTGAGAACTCCTTAGATTCACTTTGGGTCAGCTGCCCTGTATGGAACAGGTAGAGCTACAGGCCTGTACACAGGTGAGGTCCAAAACCAGCCACCGTGGTTAGGAAGATGCAAAATGCTGAAGGTCCTTTATTTCTAGACAATCTGAAACGGCTGTCTTGGGTCTTTCTCTTTCATGTAGGGTTTCTTTAGAAGAACAATTCAGAAAAACCTCCATCCATCCTATTCCTGTAAATATGAAGGAAAGTGTGTCATAGACAAAGTTACAAGAAATCAGTGCCAGGAATGTCGCTTTAAAAAATGCATCTACGTTGGCATGGCAACAGATTGTAAGTAACAAATTGCTTCCTTTACTTCATATTCAGGGAGTGGTGACTGGGGAAAGGGTGGCTCAAGGACAACAACCAGGCAGGAAGGAAAGCAGGAATGCTTGTGGGCAGGGGGCAAGCACCCAGCCCTTTCAGTGACCCTCACTCCCATCCATGGCTGGTCGGTTTCCATCAGACCTTCCCCATCAGCTCCTGACTCCAGAGGCATCCAGATGATGGCTGAGGGACAGAGGTTAAACTGTCCCCGTCATGCTTGCAGGACAGGCAGCCATACTCCGTTTGCACAGAGATTACAGACGAGGGGTCTTGTCCACCCACCTTGATGAGGTGTAATTTTCCACACAGCATTCATTGGTCAGAACCACATGGACTAATTCTCTCCTTTTTTTTTTTCCAAAAGCAGAGACAGGAATTTATTTTGTGGGCATTTTTGGAGTCGGGGCACTGGCAGAAAACATCGTGTTCAGAAATTTCTAAAGAATGTGAACTTGGGTCCTATTGCATGACTCATCCTGCAGTTGGTTTTTTGTTGTTGTTATATTTTTAGCCCATAAAAACATTCCAAGCTGAAGTCATCCTCCCCAGTTTTCAAAGTGCCACAGCATATGGCAGTGAGATTAGCCGTCGGGGTCTCTTCCCCACACTGTGCAAGGGATTTACACCAGTCACTTTAATTAATCTAATCATGAAATAAGAATCGTGCCATTCAGAATGTGTGCCCTCCCTTTTGCTAGGTATCTGGGTTACTAGTTTCTTCTGGCATAAATTTTTTGCACATTGGTGAAGGATTTCAACTTTTAGCTTAAAGAAAAAAGGAAGGAAAAAAGAATGCATGAAGACCTCGTGAAGTGGAAAGAGTCACAGCCACGTTTATGTGATAAACAGAGTTCTCTAAGAACAACAGCAAAAATCTCTGGAACGTCCTGGGTTTGCCCATTAAAGAAGACAAAAGGGGAATCTTTTATATAGAGAAAAAGGAGAAGGGTTGTGTCAGGGCGTGAGGCTGGAAACCATGAGTTAATCCCCACCTCTGGCGGAGGTCTTTGTCTCTGAAAGGCTTTTACCAGTTGCCAACAAAATGTCTGCTAAGATTTTGTGGAGAGAAGGGACCTGCTGAATGTCCACTGCAACGTTTATTGAAAGTTAAAGATGCAAAAGCTGATGAGCTTTAAAAACTCAGTGTTAATCCACACTAGGTGGAAATTCATTTTGAGTGCAACCTGCTTTCGTGTGAGTCATTCATTCTAAGAGCTCAGGTTTTATAATCAGAAAAACTGCTGGAGTCCTGGGTCTGTCACTTACTAGCTGTGTGCCCACTGGACTTAATTTCAGGTTTCCCTTGTGTGAAGTTATCGCTGATCTTAGGATTCAATTAGAATAATACACGTCCAATTTGCCATGACCCCTGACACCAGGGAAGCATCTGGGGAGTGGGGCTATGAGCACAGCCCTCTCCTTGCCTCCTTTTAAGGGGTGAACCATGCTGACTTCACAGGGCTCACCCAGCCTGCCCACATTTCTAAGTGCCCCCCTCACTTTAGAGATCCAACCACGTCTCCATGATCAGGGTCTCATTCTCTGTTTATGGGTTCACCAGGCACTTCTGGTTCTCTCCCTCTGCTATGCCTGCCTTTTTTTTTTTTTAGTTTCCTTTCCCTAGCAGGTCACGCCTTCCTCAGGAAATGGCCCTAGGACAATGATGTTCTAGGACTGCAGTCAAGGTCCTGGGTCTTACCTCGGCCCTGCCATGAACTTGCTGTGTGACTTTGGGAAGTCATGATCACCTTCTTCCTTCTCTGTGAAAGAGGGAGTTGGACTAGATCAGAGCTGAGATCCAGCAGTGGTAAAACACTACAGCTCTGTAGTATGAACCCGGAGCCTTTCCGTGCCACTGAGAGCTACTAAGAGCCTGGTGAAATGGTTTCCTTTTGGAAATTAACCACAGAGGTATAGGTTGCTCTTACCTGCACTTCTGATTTCCCTTTTGCTTATCAGGGCTCCTCAACCTCTGGCCCTTGAACTGGTACCACCTGTCAGATCACAGTAGCATTAGATTAGAAATGACATGCACAATAAATGCAATGTGTGTGAATCATCCCCCAATCATCCCCCAGCCTGCAATCCATGAGAAAAAAAAGAAAGTGTCTCCCACAACATAAGTCCCTGGTACCAAAAAGGTAGGGACCACAGATAAACGATACAATTCATGGCTCTATTTACGGAGCATGTGTCCTGCATCATCATAGTTATACCCTGCGAAGTAGGTCTTATTGATCCCATTTTATACTGGAAGAAACAAAAGCTCAGAGAGCCTCAGTAAGCTGCTGGAGGTCACACAGCTAGAATGTGGTAGTCTCAGGATTCAAGCCCCAGTCTTTCTAGATTCCAAAGCCTGGGCTCTTTAATCACTTTGAGGGTTGACCAGGTATACAGCAATGCAAAGAAAGTGTCTGTGAGGGCTGAGCTTGGCCTAGCCAAGCTCCTAGCCACTCTAATCAGCCTTGAGTAAACAAATGAAGAGCAAGACTCCTTTTCCCTCTGAGAAAGGGATACCAGCCTCTATTTACTGCTCCAGAATGTTTTTAACCTGAAGTCCTTACTAAGAGCCGTTTGGGGAGGAACAGACACTTTAAGAGTGAATTCAGATGACTGGCTAGACACACCCATCTATGACCCTCTGGGTGGGATAGGCTTTACCTGGCTCTGCTTCGTTCTTATTTAGCGTCCCCCACAGTGGAATTAAGATGCCCGGTGTCCAGGTGTGTCTCTCCCACCCCTCTTCATTTTGGAAAGCTGGCTAGGCTTTGGGAAATTGGTGCTGGGGCTTGTGGTGGACAATGGCTAGCCGGTGGCAGTTTGCCGCCTAAGGAGAAAGGACTCGAGGTGACCCCCTCTGAGCTGCCCAAGCCCCCGCGGCTCCGCCAGCTGTCTGGAGAACGCCTGTTCTGTGTTCCTCTCTCCCCGCAGTGGTCCTAGATGACAGCAAGCGTCTGGCCAAGAGGAAGCTCATCGAGGAGAACCGGGAGAAGAGGCGGCGGGAGGAACTGCAGAGATCCATGGGGCACAAGCCAGAGCCCACTGACCAGGAATGGGAGCTCATCAAGACCGTCACCGAGGCCCACGTGGCCACCAACGCCCAGGGCAGCCACTGGAAGCAGAAGCGGAAGTTCCTGGTAAGACCCCGCCCCTTCCACTTCCGCTTCTGCTTTCCCTCCCGCTTCGCCTCTGTGCCCTGGGTGCTCAGAACCCGGGATGCTGGTGTTCACCCGCTTGTTACTGATGGGAATGCAGGGCCAGTCTTCTGCCTGTGAGTCACTGAGTTCTAACACAGTTAGCTCTTTGCTTCTACTGTGAGGTACGTCAGCCCTGGGTCAACTGATTAGCAAAATTCTTTACCTGCCAGCTCTCCCTTTTTATACTCAGGTCTTCCCTCAGATGCCCATTTGTATACATACTTCATCCCCTAAACTCACTCCAAAATATCCCGTTTAGAATCACCCCTAGAAAGAAGTGACCCATATATCGAATGTATTTTTACATCAGTGGAAGTCAAAATGTTGAGTTTAAATTAATGCTGTCAGGTCCAGGGGGATGATGGGAATCTGGAGTAGGGATGGGGGAGCGGAGTGTAAAAAAAACAGGCCTTCCAGATCCTTGGAATATCCATGTTTGACATGTTTCTAAAACTAGCCGTTTTACGGTGCTCCAGGGGTTAGGACTTGGACTTTCAATGCAGGGAGTGCAGTTCAGTCCCCGGTCAGGGAGCTGGGATCCCACGTGCCTTGTGGCCAGAACATCAAAACATAAAATGGAAGGAAAATTGTAATAGATTCAATAGACTTTAAAAATTGCCCATGTCAAAAAACAAATGAACAAAAACTAACCGTTGTGAAAGGCCTTCCTAGCCATTCTTTCTCTGGACTTCACGACACTTTGGGTTAGGTAGGCTGGAATCACCATTCTCGTTTTACAGGTACGCAAACCAAGCCCCAGGCCTTTCCAGTGTCTCACCTGAGGTTTGCCCACCATAAAGTGGCCAAACGGCCAACTTGGGTTTTTGGCCAAGTCTTCAGCCAAGATAGCATGATTTTTAGTTATTAAAATAGCCACATCCGTAGCTTTAACTCAAAGGTTTGTAATGCTTTTCTCGATCATTTGTAGAAAGAACCAGGAAAGGCATTGCACAGAATGATTTGTCAGTAGAATTTCTTNTGATGGGAATGCAGGGCCAGTCTTCTGCCTGTGAGTCACTGAGTTCTAACACAGTTAGCTCTTTGCTTCTACTGTGAGGTACGTCAGCCCTGGGTCAACTGATTAGCAAAATTCTTTACCTGCCAGCTCTCCCTTTTTATACTCAGGTCTTCCCTCAGATGCCCATTTGTATACATACTTCATCCCCTAAACTCACTCCAAAATATCCTGTTTAGAATCACCCCTAGAAAGAAGTGACCCATATATCGAATGTATTTTTACATCAGTGGAAGTCAAAATGTTGAGTTTAAATTAATGCTGTCAGGTCCAGGGGGATGATGGGAATCTGGAGTAGGGATGGGGGAGCGGAGTGTAAAAAAAACAGGCCTTCCAGATCCTTGGAATATCCATGTTTGACATGTTTCTAAAACTAGCCGTTTTACGGTGCTCCAGGGGTTAGGACTTGGACTTTCAATGCAGGGAGTGCAGTTCAGTCCCCGGTCAGGGAGCTGGGATCCCACGTGCCTTGTGGCCAGAACATCAAAACATAAAATGGAAGGAAAATTGTAATAGATTCAATAGACTTTAAAAATTGCCCATGTCAAAAAACAAATGAACAAAAACTAACCGTTGTGAAAGGCCTTCCTAGCCATTCTTTCTCTGGACTTCACGACACTTTGGGTTAGGTAGGCTGGAATCACCATTCTCGTTTTACAGGTACGCAAACCAAGCCCCAGGCCTTTCCAGTGTCTCACCTGAGGTTTGCCCACCATAAAGTGGCCAAACGGCCAACTTGGGTTTTTGGCCAAGTCTTCAGCCAAGATAGCATGATTTTTAGTTATTAAAATAGCCACATCCGTAGCTTTAACTCAAAGGTTTGTAATGCTTTTCTCGATCATTTGTAGAAAGAACCAGGAAAGGCATTGCACAGAATGATTTGTCAGTAGAATTTCTTTGGGGCTGCAAGGTTACCCAGGCACAAGATATTGTTCAGGAAGTTGATGCTTACAGAGCCACTGCTTTACCCACCTGTCTCCCCAGCCGTCATGGAGCTGACGTGAAGTGTATATTTTTTAGATCCTTAACATGTTCAAGGAACTGTCCCTCTTGCTACAAATGCAAAGAACTGTTTCTCCAGGATATTTTTTCCTAGAGGGATGCTGGAGGAGACAGAACGTCTCCGTCATCCCGTCTGTCTCTGCAGTGAGCTTTGTTTCTATCAGCCAGTTCCCTTCTGTGCCTGGGCCACCCCATATCTCCTTGGGGGAAGGACAGAGTTCCGATCAGCTCTGTCACCTTCAGTGTGTGCCACATGTGTAGGTGAAGCTGATGGTAGCTTTTCCCTAAGGTGACTGCTAATCAAGTCTTTCCTCCCTTTCTTCACAAAGGAGTGGTAGAATCTAGTCCTCTCTCTCCCCTTGAATCTGGGCTGGGCTGTGATTCCTTAAATCGATGGATTTGGGCAGAGTGACTCTTAAGGCTGGGTCATAAGAAGCCTTGCAGTTTCCAGCTGGTTATTTTGGAGAGGGAAGCCAACTGCCCTAACAAACTAAAAGAGTGAGAGTCCCGCTACCTTGAGAACGCCATGCTGGGAGGAGGCCCCAGGCAGCCGTGTGGAGAGACTGCCCACCTGCCCAGTCACCAGTCTCTGCTGCGATTTGATGAGGGACCCCTGGAGAAGCACCAAGAACTCTGAGAGACAGTGAAAATATATTGTTTTAAATTAAAAAGTGTTGTTTCAGGTTTGGGGAGAGTTTGTGATGCAGCAGTAGATAACCAGAACTGAGCGCAATAAATATATGTGAAATGGACCATCGAGTTCCATGGATCCACCCTCAGAGACAGCACAGCTAGCCTGCTGTCTCAGCCGCCGGACACACTTACACATGCTCCCTGCAGCTGGGTGGTTGTGAATACTTATGTTCAGGATTAAAAGTGACTCTTGGGGGTTGTGAATTATTCCTGCAAGGCCATTAAAAATCCTTCATTAAAGACAGCTTTGTTTCATAAGTATCCATGTACAGAACTTGCTTCTATACGTGAGGACTTGCATCTCCTGTGTGGCCAATACCACTTTTTTGCTTACAACACCACTACATATATTATTTCATTTATTTTTATGTGATGATGGCCCATCTTGTCTGGAAAAATATTTGAGGAGGCCTATTATTGTTAATAATAGTGTAGCAAAGTCATCAGTTCAGTTCAGTTCAGTCGCTCAGTGGTGTCTGACTCTTTGCAACCCCATGAATTGCAGCACTCCAAGCCTCCCTGTCCATCACCAACTCCTGGAGTTCACTCAAACTCACGTCCATCGAGTCGGTGATGCCATCCAGCCATCTCACCCTCTGTCGTCCCCTTCTCCTCCTGCCCCCAATCCCTCCCAGCATCAGAGTCTTTTCTAATGAGTCAACTCTTCGCATGAGGTGGCCAAAGTACTGGAATTTCAGCTTTAGCATTATTCTTTCCAAAGAACACCCAGGACTGATCTCCTTGCAGTCCAAGGGACTCTCAAGAGTCTTCTGCAACACAAAGAATTATAAACTATATGTTGTCATGAAAGCTGGAATTATCCATTTATCTGGAATGGGCAAGTAGCTTACTCCCCGAAAGGAGTTTCTTCATCATTTTTTAACCTTAAGACTAGGACTCAAGTCATAAACAGAGATTGGTGGTTTGACCTGGGGTTCAAATCAGCATGTTTTTGTCTTTGGCAAGTACAGAAATTTTTGCAAAAGCCTTGCAGATTTTCAGTGATTTTAAAACCGCTCTTTACAACTGTTTCCAAAAACATTTAAGTCATTCTCCAATCCCCTCGAATCTCTGGAGGTACAGAGCGCCAATCCCTGTGTGATGCCAGTGATGATGACAAGCAGATGTGGACTGAGACGGGGACAAGAAGCTTGTGCCAGACAAGGGAAAGCGAGGTCTCCACCAAGGCGCTCACATCTGCACCTGCCCAGCATGGGCGACATTGGCTCAAAGTAAACCCCTACCAGCAACAGTATTGTCTGCTGAACACTGTTAATTTTTTTTTTTTTTAACCAGGGTTTTTGGTCTTCCTCAATCAATAGAAATTGATCAGGGGCCAGACAAGCAGTTTGGGCGAGGCTTTATCTGGGCTCCTGCAGCTGCAGTGGGACGGTTTCTCCTGCTTGCTCACTGCCCAAGGGGAGTGGGGCGAGCTGGTTTCTTGTGTGGGGTGAGAGGAGGGCTGAGTCCAGGGGTCGGACTGCAGGGTGCCGTAGGTGGTCTGCCGGCCCCTTTGCTGGTGTTGAGTGCAGAGGGTATGCGCAGTTTCCTGCTTTTGCTCGCGGCTCTTCCGAAGTGATTTTTTGGTCTTTGCGTATCTTGTTGTCCAAAATTTGCCCCAGCTGTGTATGCACACAGTTATTTTTAGTCCCTGATGGTTTCTTTTTAATTTTGTTGCTGGAGGAGAGGTGTGTCCAGGTGCAGGCACTGCAGCCAAGGGTCCCAGGCCCCAGCCTGGCTCATTATTTCTCTGCTCCTTTCATTCACATGTGAAGGTATGCCTTTGGGTGGATTTTTCCACCCAGTGTAAAATGTGACCATCAGAACCAGGGCGGGCCTGCCCTGCTTTTCCCCTGGCAGAGCTACTGTCTGACGTCACACATTCTCCACGGGAATCATCTTAGAAAGGATGAGGCAGGATGGGTGGTTTGGCCACGTGTGGTCTGAGTAGACAGGTCACAAGACAAATGTAGCAAGCCAGGAAGGCTACTGTCACTCAAAATGATTATTACATTACATCAGATGAAGGCAGTGTTGTTACGTGTGGTTGTGTGTGTAGAGATTGGAGCCAGGTAGCCTGAATTCACTGCTTGCTCTGTTGCTCTTTAATTATGTGACTTTGGGTAAGTTACTTCCTGTCTGAGGCTCGGCTGCTTTGGTGCTGTTATCAGTGATATAAAAGTAATCGGCACGAGATCTTGGCGTGTCATTAACAACCTCCCACGGGGTTACTCAGCACATCATCCACACACCACCATTCTCACCATCCTGTCCCCTGCTCATCCCAGGAGAAGGGAGCAGTTGGGTAGTAATGTCCCAAGGCCCAGAGACCTTTAATCGCCATTTGTCCCTACCCCCCACCACAAAAGACTCTGATGGTGGGAAAGATTGAAGACAAAAGGAGAAGGGGATGATAGAGGATGAGATGGTTGGATGGCATCACCGACTCGATGGACTTGAGTTTGAGCAAGCTCTGGGAGATGGTAAAGGACAGGGGAGCCTGGTGTGCTGCAGTCCATGGGGTCGCAAAGAGTCGGACATGACTTAGGGACTGAACAACAACCCCACCACAAAGGTGAGGGGAGACGCCCTGTGATCACTCAGAAGGACAGAAGAGTCCCATCTGGCCCCATCCCCTCTGCTTGTGCCAGAGACTCAAGCCAGGAAGCCCTCAGCTTCAAGAGAGCCACTTGCAAAGAGGTTAACCAGAGTACTTCCTACTCCCCTGAACGATTCCGATGCCAAAGCAGAAAACCTTGGTCCATCTCAGTTTATGTCATACCAGCCTCCTCTAGTGCTGAGCTGGGGTCAAAGCCATGTCCGCACACACCCCTGAATGTCTCGTTCTGTGCACCTCCACCCCCACTGCCCAGAGCACAGCTGCTGACCCCTCATCGGCCTTCATCCCCTGGCCCCCTAGACGGGTCTCCAGGTCTCCCCTTTCTCCGTCTCTGCTGCCACCCACTTCCCCTCTTGCCCAAACCCCCGCTGCTGTTCTCCCGTCTCTTCCTCTGGCTCCTGCATCCCTTCTCCGTGTAGCAACTGTAAGTCTCATCATGGCTGCTCTCCTGTTTAAAGCCCTTCGGCAGTGCCCCATTGCATTTAAAGTTCGCCCGTCTCCTCTCCATGGCCCCTGAGGGCCCATCATGGTGGCACCCTTGCCTGCCTCCCATCCTGTATCACATGCTATGTCTGCGCCTACCGCATGGGCCTCCTCTCAGACCTTGGGACTATGCAGTGGGTTTGCCCTCTGCCTTAAATGTCCTCTGCATCTGTGGAAGGCTGCCTTCTTGATGTTCTTCAAGATAAAGCTCACACCTGACATCTCAAAGGGGCCTGGCTGGTCACCTGACCTCCTGAGCCGCATGTATTATTAGGTCAGTTCAGTTCAGTCGCTCAATCGTGTCCGACTCTTTGCAACCCCATGAATTGCAGCACGCCAGGCCTCCCTGTCCATCACCAACTCCTGGAGTTCACTCAAACTCACGTCCATCGATTTAGTGATGCCATCCAGCCATCTCATCCTCTGTTGTCCCCTTCTCCTCCTGCCCCCAATCCCTCCAAGCATCAGAGTCTTTTCCAGTGAGTCAACTCTTCGCATGAGGTGGCCAAAGTACTGGAGTTTCAGCTTTAGCATCATTCCTTCCAAAGAACACCCAGGACTGATCTCCTTTAGGATGGACTGGTTGGATCTCCTTGCAGTCCAAGGGACTCTCAGGAGCCTTCTCCAACACCACAGTTCAAAAGCATCAAATCTTTGGTGCTCAGCCTTCTTCACAGTCCAACTCTCAGATCTATACATGACCACTGGAAAAACCATAGCCACCTCCAGTCTTATCACAAATTAACGTTCTTTCTTGAGAGCACTCATTTCATTTATTGTCCGAGTCCTGTCACCATGTGAAGGTTCTTTGAGGAAATACTGTTTCTGTAGCCTCAGTGTGTAGAACAAAGCCTGACCCCATAGCAGTTGCACAGCAAATACTGGTTGAGGACATGTAGAAACATCCACCCATGTATTCACTCCACCAGCCTCACTGCTTGGCCCAATGCCCTCTACACAGTAGACAGAGATCCTCAAGGCATATTCCTCTGTCTTGAGAAGTTCTTATTTTAGATGTATACCTATGTAACTACAGTTCCCTGGAGAAAGCAATGGCAACCCATTCCAGTATTCTTGCCTGGAATTCCGTGAACAGAGGAGCCTGGCAGGCTATAGTCCATGGGGCTGCAGAGTCAGACACGACTGAGACTAACACTTTCACTTTTCATAACTACAATAAAAGTAACAATGCCTCGATGCCTGATGAGTGGTTACCTGGGCCACCTTGTGTATTCAAATGAGGTGGACACTGTCCCCCACCAGGGCCATCTGGGAGGGCTTCAGAGAGAAGTTAGAGTTGGAATTGGCAGAGATGAGACTGAANCAGCATCAATCCTTCCAATGAATATTCAGGGCTGATTTCCTTTAGGATGGACTAGTTTGAGCTCCTTGCCATCCAGGGGACTTTCTACCCCTGGAAGAGAGTCTTCTCTAGTACCACAATGTAAAAACATCAATTCTACAGCACTCAGCCTTCTTTATGGCCCAACTTTCACATCCATACATGACTACTGGAAACACCACAGCTTTGACTGTATGGACCTTTGTCAGCAAAGTGATGTCTCTGATTTTTAATGCACAATCTAGGTTTGTTGAAGCTTTTCTTCCCAGGAGCAAGTGTCTTTGAATTTCATGGCTGCAGTCACCGTCCACACTAATTTTGGAGCCCAAGAAAATAAAGTCTGTACCTCTTTCCATTTTTTTCCCCATCTCTTTGCCATAAAGTTATGGAACCGGGTGCCATGACATTCGTGTTCTGAATGTTGAGTTTTAAGTCAGCTTTTTCACTTTCCTTTTTCACCCTCATCCAAAGATTCCTTAGTCCCTCTTTGCTTTCTGCCATCCCTTAACTCAGTATATGAGAGAGAGAGACAGGAGAGAGAGAGGCCGTGCCTGTGATTATCCTATCAATTCCACCTGCATCCGGAGAACCAGCAGCCTTCTGTGGGCTTGCTATGCTGACAGTTGCCCCAAAACATAGTCACTGATATGAAACAAGACAGAAGCCAGCTTTCTTTCCCATCCACTTGCTGTCCCCGCAAAAGTAGAAAAAACAAAAGAACCTCCTGGAGAATCCAGGATAGGTCGGTGCTGTCACACTTCGCCATGTAGTAGATGGAAAAATCCCGCCGCCCTCGACCCCAGTCTGTACCTCTCCAATCAGCCTGGGCCACCCCTGCGACCTGGTGCCCTGGCAGCAGGAGAGTGAAAGAACCATCCTTGCTTGTCTTTGTGCTAAAAAGGAGGCGAGAGCAGCAACAGGGGCGATTCGGGAGGCCGAGCAGGAAGTGGGTCCCCCGGGCTGGGCGTGGTCGCTGCTCGCGCAGGGCTGCGCAGCGCGCAGGCTCGGGCCAGCGGCACCCGGGCCCTGGGGAGCTGGTGGAAATGCACATTCTCTAGCAGGGACCTACTGAGTCGGCAGTTCTGGGGGTCACTCAGAGGCACAGTCAAGTCTGGGGCCCGCGGAGGCAGACGCCGTCCGTCCCCAGCGGTGGCCTCAGCAGCCACTCCGCGGTGAGGGGTCGGCCTTGCTGGACGGGCTCCCGGAGCCCGCACCCCCGGCCCTGTCTGCCCTCTTCCGCCTCCCAGCCTGGCCGCCTCGCCCCTGCCTGTCCACCGTGACTCTGGGCAAAGGCCGCCGTCAGGCAGTGCCGGCTCCTCTGACCCCAGGCACGGCCTCCTGGAGGAGCAGGGACCAGCCCTGGCCTCCGGACCGCCCTGAAGCTCCCTGGGCACTCCTTTGCTCACTCCTTTGCTCACCTGTGCACCAGGGATTGGGGGAGGACCACCCAAGGCGGTGATTACCATCGCGAGGACCGGAAAGGGCAGGGGGAGGACTGCTGCTGGCAGGGAGCACCAGTGAGCACCGGAGATACAAGGAGAGGCCACAGCCTGTTGCGGTCCAAGCTGAGGAGCTGGCCTCGGGCTGGCCTCTGGAGGGACCCAAGCAAAAGGCGTCGCAAGCAAGAGCGAATCCCTGGGTCCTGTGTGCGGGGCTCCCCCTCCCTGCCCACTGCCCACAGGCGGACACCCAGAGTGTGCCCTGCCCTGAACGCGGCACCCGGAGCCCGGGACGTAGGTCCCCTTCGCGCACTCAGAAACAGCCAGATCCTCGTTTCTCCTCCCTCCCTCTCTCTCACGGTGTCTCCACAGCAACAGCCGTGTGGCCGTGATCACTGGGGGCCTTTGAAAGCAATGACCAAGAACATAGATCTTTGCTCAGAGAGCTCAAGGTCTTGGAAACTGTACGGTCTCTCAGGGAACGACGTGGAAACCGTAACATGTCAGTTCAGGAGAGATTTCCTGCTGCGCGAGAACCGTGATCAGTGACCTGTTCGGTGTCTTCATTTAAATCCCCCTTGTCTCTCCTCCTCAGCCCGAAGACATCGGACAGGCGCCGATAGTGAATGCCCCGGAAGGTGGAAAGGTCGACTTGGAAGCCTTCAGCCATTTCACAAAAATCATCACACCAGCAATTACCAGAGTGGTGGATTTTGCCAAAAAGTTGCCTATGTTTTGTGAGGTGAGGAGATTGCTTTTCCTTCTTTGTTCGTATTCATGATTAGTTCCGTTAAGTTCCTGAGTATTATGTGTAATTTAATACTAACCGGTTGGGACTTACAAAAAGTCATATGAAAACCAGGGCAGGACGAAATGACAAGGCACTGTCCCGCGCGTTTCCGCCGCCTCTGTTGGTCACGATCCATCAGCTTATCCACGTGAGGCTGATGAGGGGCCTCTCCGCTGCCCGACTCCAGGCCCAGGAGAACCAGACAGCCTCACCTCCTCTCAGGCAGCATTGTGATGTCCCGGTTGCCGTGCTCAAGCGTGCCTCATGAAATCCAGTCTCTAATAAATCAGCAGGATAGCTTTTGTTAAGCCCACTTTACAGATGGGGAAAATTAAGATCAAAGAGATGAACTCTACCCACTTGGCATGGGGCCACTGCTCTTTGAGTCTCTGTCTCTATTATTTCCACTTCGTATCCCAGCAGGCTGGCTTTGTGGTGGTTTCTTCATCCTCAAGAATAAGTGAAGTGGGGTGGGGCGGGGGGGTGTCCCTAGCAGTCCATCGGTGAGATTTCTGCACGTCCCCTGCAGGGGGCATAGGTTTGAGCCCTGCTCAGGGAACTAAGATACTGCCTGGGATTCTCCAGGCAAGAATACTGCAGGGGGCTGCCATTTCCTCCTCCAGGGGATCTTCCAGACCCAGAGATTAACCCGGGTCTCTTGCGTCTCCTGCATTGGCAGGTGGGTTCTTTACCACTGAGCCACCTGGAAAGGCCCATTCTAAAGAACAGATCTCCCATAATTTAGGTTATCTGCTTTTACGGGATATCCAATTTTTCAATAATATAAATATTCTGCAACGAGCATTCTGGTGCCTAAGGCCTGTTCACAGAACAGCCTGTTTCCTGGAGCAAATCCCAGAAGTGGAATTTAAGGACCGAGGCTGCTCCTCTGAGGACTTTCCATGTGTTGCCAAATTGCCCTCTAGAAAGTGTGTCTACAGTCCCGCTGCGCCCAGAACGCCTTTCCTCTCACGCCCGGTGTGAGCTCTTATTTCGGGCGTTGGGTTGAATCTGTTTTCCCGAACCTCTGTTAGCCCTCTGTCTCCGGGCTGTGTCCTCTTTTCTTAGTCCTTGGTGTCTGAGGAAAAACTGGAGTTGGCTACTCCTACAAGGCGAGCTAGCCCATCAGTCCTGTGTTCCCCTTGGAATACCCACCAAAAAAAGTTTTCCAGAAAATGTAAGGCTTCAGGCCAGCAGCCACTGAGAGCTGTGTAGTGAATGAAGGAAGAGAAGCCACGGCCACCGCCAGCAGCATACACACCGCGCGCTGAGCCCCTGGCGAGGGTGAGAGCTCAGCCCGGAACCTTCCAGGCCCGAGTGTGGCACGCCTCTCCTTTCGAGCTTCCCTCAGGAGTTTAAGCCTGCTTCAAAGTTGTGGTTCCACCTCTCTTTCACCCTTGATATTTTCTAGTCTCCAAATTGAAAAAAAGTGAGGGGAGACAGCAGCAATACATATGTTTCTGGTGCTTTGGCCTGCTGAGGGCCTTTACCCTTTGACACTATCTTTTTTTTTTTTTTTTTAATCTTTTGGTGGCACTGTGTGGCATGTGGGATCTTAGTTCCCCACCAGGGATCAAACCCGAGCCCTCTGTATTGGAAGTACAGAGTCTTAACCACTGAACCACCAGTGAAATCCCTTTTGACACTCTGGAACCCCAAAGAGGGCCGTGAACGGCGCAGGCCGTGAGCTATCTGTGGAGTGGGCTCCAGATCCCAGGTGGGCTCCAGAACTCGAAGTTTCTGCCAGTGGCAGTTTGATCCACCTGCTGTTCAAATCACACTCAGGGCAACTTTCTCTTGAGACTCGTTCCAGCCCACCAACCAAGGGCTTCAAAAGCTCTGAAATGGCTGCTGGCAGAGCTGCCAAGAGCACACATCAGAACCGTTTCTTGAGCGCTGGGCACACACACTTCTGCCAGCCGACCGAGCGCCGCGCTCCCGGGGCAGGCGGGTCTGTGGGCGCCCCTGCCTCTCCCCGGGGCGGGTCCCTGGGGCCTCCCCACAGTGGAGGGTTCTTAGGTGACTTAGAGACTGTCTGCCCACACGTGGAAACAAACCTCACCCTAAACGCCTGTGAGGAACAGGCATCTGACCTAGTTTTTAAACCGCTGGAGACCCTTGACAAATCTTTCCTCTGCTTTTATTTACATGTGAACTCACAAATAGGAAGTTTTCAAAAGAAAACTTCTACTTCATCTATCATCAGACTTGGCTATAAAGATGGGGCCTGCCCAAGTCTATACACTCTAAAAACAACTAAAATCAATGGTTTTATCAGACTAGTCATTTCTCTATGCCACTCTATGTCCATGGTTCTCAAGAGCGGGTCCTTGAGCCAGGTGCGTGGGCATCGCCTGGGAACTTGGGCGCATGCAGACCCTCAGAGGCGGGGCCCTCGATGCATGTTTATCAAGCCCTCAGTGTTGGTGAGCGGGCTGCAGACAGGACCTCTGCCCTAGGCAGTGAAGCCAGCGCTCACCCACTCCAGCCAGCTGTCCCATTGCCTGTGGAGGCGCGAGCCAAGTTCCCGTCGCCTGTTCCCTACCAGGCCTTGAGCCCAGGAATCCAAGATGTAATTGAGGAGTACAAATCAGAAACTAAATAAAAGCCAATCATAGTCATTTTGCTTAATGAGTAGAGGGGAGAATTCACATGAATGGATTCCAGAACCAAACACAAAATGCCTTTTATTCTAGAGAAAAAGCAGAGCAATTTGAAATTAAACAGTAAGGCAAGCAGGCTGAGTTAGCAAAAAAAACAAAAAAAAATCTGTATTTTAAAGGTAATTCCATAGTACTGCTTTGTCATATGTAGTCACCTGAATTGAAGTAGTTGAGTCACCAAGACCATTTCTCAAAAAAGAATTGGAACCTGCTTTAACGAAGAGAGAAACTGTGTGTCATTTCATATCCATTCTTTACGGAAACTACACCCAAATCCCTTCAGAGAGGGAGCTCTCCTTTTCCCTTGACCTTGGATTCTGACAGAGCTGGTTTCCAACTCTCACCTCACCCACTCAGGGACCCCCTAGCATGTCTCTCAACCTCTCAAGAGCCTGAATTTTCACACCTGTCAATAAAATTGGAATTAGAATATTTACCTCACTGCATCGTTGCAAACGTTAAACAAGGTGATGCATGTCAATCTTAGCCGAATTCATCGAAAACACCCATTAACTAATAGTGTTTCAACCCACTTTGATAATGGCATTTAAATAAACATCCTCTCCCTCCAAAAAATCAAACTCTAATTTTTTGTTATTTCTCTTCACACAATTTTTTTTGAATTTATTATTAATGTTATCAGTTCAGTCACTCAGTCGTGTCCGGCTCTTTGTAACCCCATGAATAGCAGCACACCAGGCCTCCTTGTCCATCACCAACTCCCGGAGTTCACTCAGACTCACATCCATCAAGTCAGTGATGCCATCCAGCCATCTCATCCTCTGTCGTCCTCTTCTCCTCCTGCCCCCAATCCCTCCCAGCATCAGAGTCTTTTCCAATGAGTCAACTCTTCGCATGAGGTGGCCAAACTACTGGAGTTTCAGCTTTAGCATCATTTCTTCCAAAGAACAGCCAGGGCTGATCTCCTTCAGAATGGACTGGTTGGATCTCCTTGCAATCCAAGGGACTCTCAAGAGTCTTCTCCAACACCACAGTTCAAAATCTTGATTCCAGCTTGTGCTTCTTCCAGCCCAGCTTTTCTCATGATGTACTCTGCATATAAGTTAAATAAGCAGGGTGACACTATACAGCCTTGACGTACTCCTTTTCCTATTTGGAACC
>SJYV01030329.1:2256929-2303641 GCA_006410875.1 Neotragus pygmaeus | reverse complement strand
AAAAAAAAAAAAAAATAGTCTGTCACTGTTTCCATTGTTTCCCCATCTATTTGCCATGAAGTGATGGAGCCAGATGCTGTAATCTTAGTTTTCTGAAAGTTGAGTTTTAAGCCAACTTTTTCACTCTTTTCTTTCACTTTCATCAAGAGGCTCTTTAGTTCTTCTTTGCTTTCTGCCATGAGGGTGGTGTCATCTGCATATCTGAGGTTATTGATATTTCTCCCAGAAATCTTGATTCCAGCTTGTGCTTCATTCAGCCTGGCATTTCACATGATGTACTCTGCATCTAAGTTAAATAAGCAGGGTGACAATAATGTTATCACATTATCACAAATCCCAAATGAGTTTAAAATGAGATTACAACTCTGACAAAGAGATCCAGTGTGTGCAGTAATTCTGATGCTGGAGACTCTGAGAACATAATAACCCTAGGAGCCAGGAGGTCCAGATTCTGGGCCCACCTCTGCCTCTGATCCATTGGTTGACTCTGAGCAAAGTTGTGACATCTCTGGGCCTCAGAGGTCACATGTGTCTGTTAAGAGACCTTCTAGTCCACTGGCTTTTAAGAGATTCAAGGAGCAAACTTGCTTCAAAAAACATAGCAGCACAATTGCCAGTTAAACAGTGGGGTCGGCTCTTAGAGCTACCAGACCAAAACAGTGGTACATTTAGGAAAGTCTCAGTTGGTGGCTACTCCAGTATTCTTGGGCTTCCCTGGTGGCTCAGACAGTACGGCATCTGCCTGTAGCGTGGGAGACCTGGGTTCTGGGTTAGTTGCACTTTCAATGCAGGGGATGCCAGTTCAATCCCGGGTCAAGGACCTAAGATCCTACATGTCATGCAGTGCAGTCAAAAAAAAAAAAAAAAAAAAACTGGTGAAGATGATGAAGGAACAGTGTGGGTGCTCAGTCGCTCCAGTTGTGTCCAACTCGGCGCCAGCTCGTCACAACCCCATGGATTGTAGCCCTCCGGGCTCCTCTGTCCACAGGGATTCGCCAGGCAAGAATACTGGACTGGGTTGTCATGCCCTCCTCAGAGCGATCTTCCTGANAAAAAAAAAAAAAAAAAACTGGTGAAGATGATGAAGGAACAGTGTGGGTGCTCAGTCGCTCCAGTTGTGTCCAACTCGGCGCCAGCTCGTCACAACCCCATGGATTGTAGCCCTCTGGGCTCCTCTGTCCACAGGGATTCGCCAGGCAAGAATACTGGACTGGGTTGTCATGCCCTCCTCAGAGCGATCTTCCTGACCCAGGGATAGAACCCAGATCTCCTGTGTTGGCAGATTTTTACGAGTGCCCTGGGAAGCCCAGGCTTGGAGTATGGGGAGGGGCTGTGGGAGTCTGCAGCCGCGAGCAGACAGGGCAGGCTGCTCCCGTTGCCCCTGGGGTCCCGCGGGCGGGTCCTGGCAGACGTCTGTGCCCTCGCTCCGTGCTGACGTGGGCTGCTTCTTTCCAGCTGCCATGTGAAGACCAGATCATCCTTCTTAAAGGCTGCTGCATGGAGATCATGTCCCTCCGCGCAGCCGTGCGCTACGACCCGGAGAGTGAGACTTTGACCCTGAACGGGGAGATGGCGGTGACGCGCGGCCAGCTGAAAAACGGGGGCCTTGGGGTGGTGTCTGACGCCATCTTCGACCTGGGGATGTCGCTGTCCTCTTTTAACCTGGACGACACTGAGGTCGCTCTCCTTCAGGCCGTCCTGCTGATGTCTTCAGGTGAGTGCGCCCGACCGGGCCCGGCGCGCGTTCAGAGCGCGTGGGGAGCTTCCGTCGCCGGCGCTTCCGGTCCCCTGCGCTTCCGGTCCCGGCGCTTCCGGTCCGCTTCCCGCTGCGCTCCAGCGGCTGGCGGCAGGTTTCCGGTCCCCGCCGGATCGCGTCCCCGCATCCTCCAGCGGCGGGCGGGGCTTTGCGGACTGCCGAGGAGCTAAGACGGGGCGTTTGCCGGCTCCTCAGGTCGTGACAGGAGCTCCCAGAGCTCCTCTCCGAAGGCTCGGTGAAGCGGCTCCCTTCCACAGACACTCCCGGCTCGCCTCGGGGCGGTCGGCTCCCTTCTGGGTCCGCATGCTCTGCCTTGCAGCCACGGCGGTGGGGTCCCCCAGACCCGCCTCCAGTGTGGTGGGCAGGCTGTCTGGAGTGGCCTTCCCTGTCCTGCCCTCCCGATGCCTACGCCGTGTGCAGTCCCCTCCGGTCGGGAGCCCGTGGCTGCCCTGGTGGGATCCTGAGAATTCCGCCTCCGCCCGTGGCTGCCTTGTGCTCTGAGATGCTGCAGCTCCTCTTCGGAGCGGACTTGCTCACAGGGTAGGAGCCCGCTTCCAGGAAGCAGGAGGCGAGGCGGCGCCCGCGGACAGCCGGGTCAGGGCCTGCCAGTAGACTCACTATCAGTCCAGTCACGCGGTCGTCTCCGGCCCTTCGACCGCATGGACTGCAGCACGCCAGGCCTCCCTGTCTATCGCCACCTCCTGGAGCGTGCTCAGACTCATGTCCATCGAGTCGGTGATGCCATCCAACCACCTCATCCTCTGTTCCCCGCTTCTTATCCTGCCTTCAATCTTTCCCAGCATCAGGGTCGTTTCCAGTGAGTCAGTTCTTCGCATTAGGTGACCAAAGCATTGGAGTTGCAGGTTCAGCATCAGTCGTTCCAATAAATATTCAGGACTGATTTCCTTTAGGATTGACTGGTTTCACCTCCTTGCCGTCCAAGGGACTCTCAAGGCAAGCAAGCAAGCAATCACTCAGTTGTGTCCAACTCTTTGCGATTCCATGGACTGTAGTCTACCAGGCTTCTCTGTCCATGGGATTTTCCAAGCAAGTGTACTGGAGTGGGTTGCCATTTCCTTCTCCAGGGCCTCTTCCTGACCCAGGGATCAAACCCAGGTCTCCTGCATTGCAGGCAGACACTTTACCTTCTGAGCCATCAGGGAAGCCCAAGTATCCTTAAAAATAATAATAATAAAACATGTAATTTATCTAAGGACTCCCTGTGTGACTCTGAGCAAAGCTTCTAGTGCCTCTGGTCTTCAGTGTCCTGTAAAATAGAGAAACTGAGTAAGTGCAGAGTAATATCATGTTGACTTTCTGTTTGAATCAAAAGTTAAATGATCCTGTGGAGAATTTTATCTGGCACATTCAGAGAGAGAGAAGATGGGGCGAGCCACAGAGCAGCAACATCAACTATGAAGGAAATCACAAAATTAAAATGCAAAAATTGCAATCTGAGCTGGATGGGGGATGCCAAAAGCCAGGATATTTTGTCTAAGCTCAGAAGGGTGGGCTGAGACATTAACCCTGATTCTTTCTTTCAAATTAAGCAGAACTCTAGAGTTTTACTGATACAGATATTTCAATAACTAGACACTTGAAGCATGAATGTATTTATTTGATCAAAGAACTGGGCAGGGAGGTGGTAGGGCTCCCCAGAGTTTTATGAGGAATCATTCAGGTTTACAAATTTCATGGGGTTTTTTGTTTGTTTGTTTGTTTGTTTTAGGTATAACTTACATAACATTCATTAATTTCAGGTGTACAACATAATGACTGGATATGTGTATATTATTTTGAAATGATCATCAGTATTAACTAACATATCTCCCCATATATAGTTGCACAATTTTTTCTTGTGATTAGGACTTTTAAGATTTACTGTCTTAGCAACTTTCAAATATGTAATACAGTATTATTAGCTAGTTACTATCCTGTTCATTACATCTGCATGACTTACTTGTTTTATAACTGGAAGTCTGTACCCTTTGACCCCCTTCACCCATTTCACCCACCCAGACTCCCAGCCTCTGACAACCACCAATCTGCTATGCATATGAGCTTGCTGGGATTTTGTTTGTTTTTGTTTTTGAGATTCTCCCTATATGTGAGATCATATGGTGTTCATCTTTCTCTGACTTATTCACTTAGCATAATGCCCTCAAGGTCCATCTGTGTTGTTGCAAATGGCAAGATTTCATTCTTTATAACTAAATAGCATGCCAGAAAGTGTGGAGTGGTGGGGGGGGCAGACAGCTTCCTTATCTGTTCATCCATCAGTGGACACTTAGCTTGTTTCCATACCTTAACTATTATAATAATGCTGCAGAGAACAGGGGGGTGAAGATGTGTTTTTGATGTAGTGGTTTCATTTTCTTCAGATAAATACCCAGAAGTGGGATCGTTGGGTCATGTGGTAGTTCTATTTTAATTCTTTAAGGAATCTCCATACTGTTTTCCACAGTGGCTGTACCAACTTACATTCCCAAAAATAGCGCTCAAGGGTTCTCTTGTTACTTCTTTTTGATGATAGCCATTCTGACAGGTGTGAGGCGATATCTAATTGTGGTTTTGATTTGCATTTCCATTCATCTATGTATCTGTTTTTATGCCAATACAATACTGTTTTGGTTGCTGTAACTTTGTAATATAGTTTTAAATCAGAGAATGTGATGCCTCCAGCTCCATTTTCTTTTCTCAAGATTCCTTTGGCTATTCAGGCTTTTTTATCACTGAAAATACAAACTGTAGCATTGTTTATTCTAGTTCTGTGAAAAATCCCATTGAAACTTTGATAGGGATTGCACTGAATCCACAGATTGCTTTGAGTAGTATAAACATTATAACAGTATTAATTCTTCCAATCCATGAGCACGGGATATCTTTCCACTTATGTTTTCTTCAATTTCCTTCATCAGTGTCTTATTTTTCAGTGTATAAGTCTTTCATGTCTTTAGTTGAATTAGTCCCTAGGTATTTTATTCTTTTTGATGCAATTGGGAATGTTATCAGCAAATAGTGACAGTTTTTAAAAACTTTTCCCTTTCCAACTTGGATGCCTTTTCTTTCTTCTTCTTGCCTAATTGCTCTGCATAGGACTTATAATACTATGCTGAATAAAAGCCACAAGAGTGGGCATCCTTGTCTTGTTCTCTGTCTTTAAAAAATGTTTCCAGCTTTTCACCATTTAGTATGCTCTTAACTGTGGACTTGTCATATATAATTATCATGTTGGGATACATTCCCTCTGTATCCACTTTTGCAACCCAAGTCCTTGCAGCCTAGATATTCCCCAATCATCCAGCCTTCTCTTGACATCCTTTTACCATTTTTTTAAACTACCTTGAGTCTTCTATGTATTGTGGGAAGACCAGTGGTTTTCCAAGACTTGGGAAGATTTTTCTGGCCTGTACATGATCATGATCTCCTCCAGCTCCATCTTCCCACTGTGACTCTTCTCTTCTCTACACAGATGATGCTAGCGTCGGTCACGTCCCCTTTTCATTATAACTTCCCAAGACACCACCAACACAGGGCTGCTACAGAAGCAATCAAAGGTATAAGGGAAGGGAAGGAGTGGTTCATTGAAGCCAAATAAACAATTAAAATTGGATATTGTGCTGCTTTGTCTCCACCAGAGTCTCTTCCCATCGGACATTCCTCCTTTGCATCCAGGCTGCCTGATTTCCTCCCAATCTCTTTTCACATCTCTCTCTTCCAAGTCCCATGCTTGTCAGAATCCCTCCTCATTATGCAGAGTCTTTCAGTTCTCTAGGTGAGGTTTCTCCTTCTGTACCCTAGGAGGGAGGTATCACCCTTCACACTCAAGGAGGTGATTTGTGTAAGCCAGAGACATTTATCTGGACAAAGCCTTGACACCCTTCATGTAAGTTACTCCACTCCCTGGCATCTTGGTCCCTGATGCCCCAGAGTTCATACTGCATCCATGCCCATTCATAGGAGTCAGAAGTCCCCAGATTGGCCCATTTCACACTAAAGGACTTGAAGTGGATCAGGCAAGTGGACCTTCTCATTTCTGCCTCCAAATTAACATCCTTCTTTCTTCTCCCTCAGATCGCCCAGGGCTTGCCTGCGTTGAGAGAATAGAAAAATACCAAGATAGTTTCCTGCTGGCCTTTGAACACTATATCAATTACCGAAAACACCACGTGACTCACTTTTGGCCAAAACTCCTGATGAAGGTGACAGATCTGCGGATGATTGGAGCCTGCCATGCCAGCCGCTTCCTGCACATGAAGGTGGAATGCCCCACGGAACTCTTTCCCCCGTTGTTCTTGGAAGTGTTTGAGGATTAGACCGACTGACTCATTCTCATAATTCCAACAGCACTACTGGGTGTCATTTCATTCCATTGCCTAGCTCTTTTTTGTTTGTTCCTTTATTTCTTTGTGTTGGGAGGGATTGTTTTGGGGTAAAGGGTGGTAGTCCTTGGCATAGACATGGATGAAATTGCCCCTTGAATGCGGGTACTTGCTAACTATTGCATTTTGTTCTCCAGTCCTTTGATGTGAATATGCTTTGGAGGTTTTACAGTTGTGGAGGTGGGGTGGGGACAATCATTCATTCACCAGCATCAAGCCGTCACCAGCTCCCATCTGCCCCTGGTCAGTGACTCAAGCAAGCCAAATGACACAGCAGGAAACAAAAGAAGACTTAAAACCAAGACAGTGTGGTCATCTTGATCCAATCCTGGTTTTTGCAGGGCTCGAATTAGCACAGCACAGACAGCCTCTGATGAGATGTGGCTTTCAGCTTCCTAGGGAAAGTTCTGAACACATTGTTATCTCTTCAAGAACATGCTGTTTTCAGCACTCTGTTCTCTCCTAGCAGCCTAACCGGGAATATATAAGGATATTTGTTTCCCCCAAATAAGCTGTCCTTTCACTGTAATTTTCATAATCCTGTTATTTGATTCGAGTTATACAAGGGTGTGACTCAAAGATGTGCAGGTGTTTGACTGATTGAGGCCAACAAGGAAAACAATTTCCTTAAGTGAGCCCAAAGAAATTCAAAATCTTCACAGATATCAGTGACTCAGTGGTTTCCAAAAATTTACATAGTGTCACTTCATAGTAAGAAGGCTTCTCACTGCTCAGAGGACACTCCCACAAAAATCAAACCTACTTACAGAGTGATGTCACTGAACAGTGACATCTGACCCTTCATCTCTCAAAGTCCTCAAGTCATTCAACCTAACTGCATCTCTGCTGAGCCGACAACAGATTTCCCTGTGGATCGACCTTCCAGTCAAGGAGCGGTAACAACATGAAATGTTTGAGTCTTGTTCTGGGGAGAGACTAGTGACGTCATGTTCTATGTTGAAGGAAATCCAGGACCTCAGAGCCTCCTCACGCCCTGATGCTGAGGTTCCCCCCTTCTGCTCTTGGATCCTCGGGCTCTTTGCTCTACTCACAAGTGTTTCCTAATCTCCTTTCCCTCTGGCTCTGAGGCTTGACTACCACCAAACAAAGCCTGCTCCAGCCACTGACTCTCTCTGTCCTTCTGACAGCATTGCCCTGACAGATACTCAGCAGAAAACAGCTGTAGACCACGCACACAAACCCTCACTCACCTTCCCCACCCAGCCCACCTCCCCAGTGACCAGCACTGGAGCACTGTGTGCCCAGAAAGCATATGATGCCCCTGGGCGCTTAAGTGTCAGAAGATGGGCACAGAATATACCCATGAAACTGAATGTATCTCACTCTTCACCATCATGGTAGACATAAACTATTCCTCTGCCTGCCTTGTACTGCCTTATCCTGGGAGTGTTTGGGAAAATAAGCCATATCAGTGAAACTTGCCTAAAAACCATGTGGATTCATTCTTTTTTAACTGGCCCAGAAGTTGGGGTGCCTGAGTTCTAGTTTGTGCTCTCAAGTGGTAGATTTGTGACTTTGAGTCATGAACTCAAAAATCCTTCCTGTCCTTAACACTGTACTAATTTTAGAGGGTGAGAGAATCAAGTTCTTTTGATGGTTTCTTTCACATTCTAATTTCTAACTTTATTAGAAATGATGACTCTCCTGACAGCTAGGGAAAATATATTTGGTGTTGATTCAAAATAGGAGGTTGATATACAAGATATCAGTTATTTAGAGAAAGGCACGGTAGATTTGGGAGGAGGAGAGGAGTGGCATTAAAAATCCCGAGAGTGACCAGAAATAATCCGGGAGGAAAATTATGTGTTTGATGTGCTAAAGCAATTACACAGGCTTCCAGGGGAAAAAACCAAGAGCGGTGCACTGGAACTTACTACCCAGAGAAAGGAAATAGGTGAAGAGAGTAGAGTTATCAACATGAAGTTCATGGGCAGATTGCCTGCTTTGACTTCCCTCAGTTCCGTTCAGTCGCTCAGTCCTGTCCGACTCTTTGCGATGCGACCCCCACGGACTGCAGCACGCCAGGCTTCCCTGTCCTACGCAGTTTTTTGGTTTTGTTTTCTCCAGGTAGCCTCTAGCCAGTCCCCTCTGGTCCTCACTTTGTTACCATCTCAGCTTCCTCTGTTGACTCTCTTTGGATAACTGCTCTTTGAAACAAAAGCGTTTAACCACCTCTGCTCCAGGGTAACTCCGAGAAGCTTTTCCGGGTGGGACAGGTTTTCCTTTGGAAGGGAAGGCGAGCAGGCAGGTCCTGGAAGCTCACAGACTCCTCAGGCAGTAGGCTCCCCAGGAAAGTCTCCTCAACGTGTTGAGATTCCCCAGGGCATCAGCCCCAGATTCAGTGCAAGTGCAGAGCCTGATCTAAAGCCGCATCGGAATGCCTTAGGGATTAACATGATTGGCCACTGGCCAAATGGTTCAGCAGATCTACAGCAACCCAGCCAGCCCCGACTAAATGTGTCTTTGATCCTTGGCCTCTTACATGGTAGCCTTAAGCAAGCAAACTATGATCTCAAAATCTTGTCGAAGGCTGACTACTTCCTGCTGAGTAGACTAAGCCTCGAGGACTTCCGGTTGAAGGAAAGGCTGTCAAGACTGAAGACTTACAACCCCGATGGTCAAGGTGACTCATTCCTTCTGCAACTGACTGAGGTGCTTACTGCATCTCAAGACTCCATCCCCTAAAACGATTGGGAGGGACTTGCTCTGGATTTTTTTTTTTTTTACATTTTTTCTTACGTCGTCCAGCCTTTCAAATCAAATGTGGACTGACCGAAACCTTGCTCGGTGGGGAGACGTCCCAGAAGAGAACACACCCTACAACTGGGATATCTATTTATAAATCACTTAAATTTGGGGGGGGGGGGAGTGGCGTCCAGTGTGTGTGTGCGTGTGTGTGCGTGTGTGTAGCCCTCAAGTGTACTTCACTCTTCAATTAGCTGTGCCGTGTTGGTAGAAATAGTGAAAAACGTAAAGATCTTTTCTTCTTTATGATTCTGCTCCAAACACCACGCGCCGCCTCCGAGCCTTCTCGTCCCGTGAGCCTGGGTCCTCAAGGACACCGCGCCGCGGGGCAGCCTCGCCGAGCGCCGCCCCTGCCGCCCGCAGCCTGCCCGGCCCTGCCGGCGCCCCGGCCTCCGCGCTCGGCCCCCGCGGCCGCGGCCTCCGGGAACTGCAGACGCCCTCGCAGCATGGCACCGTCCGCGATTCCTTTTTCTTCTATGGAACTCGAACCCATTCGTGTCATGTTGACCTTTGGCTGCATGGTCATGACATATGAAACTGGTCTTATGGTTTTTGAAACGTAGCCAGCATTTGTAAGGCTAAACCTTTTTCACAGACTGAGTCGAATCACCCCCAGGCCACCATTCCTCTGCAGAAGGAGACTGCTTAACAGACGTTTGAATCTCTTTGCCCTTTCCGATGGGTACCGCGTCAGGTTCCAAAATAAGCTCGTCATTTTTCCTGTTAGTTTAATAATAAGGAAATATTAGCATAGTGTTTCTTTTGATAGCGATAGACTATAATCCATATTTAAATTTTATAGAGGAGAAATTTTATTGTACTGTGATGTAGATATTTATTATCCAGGTAAGGATTTGCCCGGTGTGTATTTTTTACAATTGAAACACTTAAATCTTAAAAAAAAAAAGAAAAAAAAAAACTTTAAAAATACTCACACAGAGACACAAAAACAGACTAGGGGAAAAAAGGTTTGGCCTTATCACAGAATTTTTACTGTGCTGTACAAATGTTTGCAAATGCAAAGTGTGTGCATTTCTAGTGTGTTTCTACATTCATTAACGCCGCCTTCAGGAGCAATATCGTGCAGGTAAAATGCTGTTTGTGGCTTTCTGTTGCACAGTTAAAGCTGACCCACCTTATGCACAAGACAATCAGATATAAATCCGTCCTCCTCAGGATGCAGACAGGACGTCCCGGAGCACAACCTACGACAGAGGAAGACCCTTAAGTGACAAGCAACTTGCTGACACGGACGCTAGCAGGGCGTGAACAGCTGACATCATGCCACTCCCCGCTTTTGGTTCTTCCCAATTGACGTTTTTCATTCGATTATAGAGCCAAATCAGTTATGAAGGCTTTCTTTGGAGAAAACACCTTTATTCCCCCATGATGTTTTCATGCCCTGAGAATCAGAAAAAGACAACAGAACAGGGAAAGATTTACAGTCATTGGAAGATTTGTGTTTTGCAAATGGTGTTAAGTGATATTGCTAGATTGGTAATATTTTTTTCAGCCTAAAATTCTATTGAAATCTGTGATCAAAATGTTTTAAACTATCCAAAAAGAAAATTTGTATATTTGGGAAAAATGGATTTTTACATAGCTTTTGTATGCAGATATGAAATTGTAATTATGACTATAGCAGGCATAGATAAACTGATAAGCTACAATTCTAAAAAAGAAACAAAAAAGAAAAGCTTATAATGGATATACTTTTCTGCCTCTTTCTTTAAATATTATTATTTTCTACATAGGCACAGGGTTACCTGCTTGTCTCATCTTGCTGCTTCCAAAAGAAGGAAAACAGAGGTGTAATGACATTTGTTTCATAAACATCTACTAGAATAAGCAAGTTTTCTTGAGAGGAGGGCATGAGGGGATGGGGAAATACTCGCTTTGGAAGGGGCCATAGAGATGGAGTGAGGAGAGAAGAGGGAATTTTTTGCAGCTAAAAGACTGCATTCATCTTTTTGTCTCAAAATGTCCAAGAACATTATTAATACTAATGAAATTATACTGATACCAGCTATCAATATATGGCTCACATGTTAGGAAACATGCTGTGACGGGTGACCAAAAAAAAAGCCTAATGGGAATTTATTCTCCATAATAACTTAAAAATCCCGGAGTGCCATGGCTTCAGGTGTGGCTGGATCTGGGTACTCAGTACCTCAGGATGTGCCTCTTTTCATCTTTCTGGGCAGATTTCTGTCTGTACAAATTCCCTTCACATGGACTTCATGCTCACAGAGTCTTTTGTCCTATGATGGCACCAGTAGCTCCAGGATGAGCCTTCTAGCTCCAAATCAGTGGGAAGAGAGTTTCTTTCCCCCAACAGTTCCAGTAAAAATCCTGAACCTACTCCTCATTGGTCCACATGGAGTCACGTGCCCATTCCTGAGCCAGTCATGTGGCTAAGGAGCACAGATATGCTAATTAGCTGAATCTGCTGAAATCCTGGAACTGGATGGAGGGAAAGAAGGACAAACAGCCCCATCTAAACTAGACAGAGAGTTGAGTCAGGAATGGTTCCCCAAAGAAAAGTCTGTCTTGCTGCTATAATAAATGGGAGGAATAGTGAGCAAGTAAAAAAAAAAGAAGAAGAAGAAATGTCCACACCAATCATTAAGTCTGAAAGCACATCCATTTTTGGTACAACAACAAGTCTCCTGAACAGAGAGGAAGCTCAACACCATTCGGCCAGGACATGAGCCAGATAAACACTCCAATGAAAGTGTTTGATTATATCCTACCTAGCTCATGAAAGAGGCCAAGATGGGGCAAGCATTTATCATTTCCCCAGACTAGATCAGTTCAGAGTACTATTTTGAGAGTCTCCCCACTCTCTGTTCAAAAGACTGTATAAATTTTATATCTGTCTCTTTTCTACATTACTTACCTTCTCAACTCTACCCTAATGAACATATCCATCCCCCCAAGAAATTACTTTATTCATTCTCTTTTGGAGAGTTGTTTACACATATATTCCAGCTGGGTACTGTTCTTAAGCCCATTACACAGGCAAAGCTGATGCAAAACTGACGTAGTAGCTAACAGCTTGACCTGTCTAATGGAGCTGCTGTCATGGCACAAACCTGGTTCTATTGATAATAATCTGGAATGAAGAGAAGCCAAGGCCAAAGCTGGTTTGCTTTCCCTTCCTGAGATGACAGCTCACCCTGGTTTCCTATTTAGGTACTCAGGCATGGTAGCTCTGTCAATAAGTAGAATTGTCATTAAGTTCATGAACACAAATTCTGACACATTACATGTTGTTCAAACTGAAGCAAAATTCAGTAGAACTACTGAAATGGAGAGTTTTCCAGATACCTAAGGATCTGTGAGTGATAAATGTTTCACGTTATACTCCTGAAAGACAGAATCCATTTACATAGTATAAAGTGAAGTCAGAAATGAAGTCTCTATCGGTAAAATGGTATTGCCTGAATGCTATCTCAAAATGAGAAGAAAGTTGTCTTAGCCTTGGTTCCCAAGAAAGCAGAGTTTATTTGCTACAGTTTTATTAGAGATAATAGCTCCAAAGGAAGCAGTAATGGAGGGGAAATTAGACAAGGAAGGAAAGAGAGTACACACAAGAGCTGGCCACCCTGAGTATAGCTGATGACTCGATCATGCAAGAGCATCTTCTAAGGGGCCAGACGGACCACTGCATCCCTGGATGCCTGACATGGGACTGAGGGAATCAATTACCTGCCTGCTGTCATCTCCCACTCTCTGTTCAAAGGACTGAACTCCCCTCTGCTAGGCTGGACACGCCTGGCCACGGAGCAGCTCCAGGGGTGCCTCGTGCAAGTCCATCTAGCCTGGGTGACAGACCAGGTAGCAAGTGAGGTGAAACAAATGGCCCTGGGCCCTGGGCAGGCAAACAGGACTTAGAGGGTCTGCAATGATCTGATACAGGGGGTCCTCCAGCCAACAAGTTCCAATGATTGTCTGCCCAAGTTCCAAAGAGAAACACAAAGTTCCACAAACAAACAAACCTGTGTTTCACTGTTCCGTGAATTTGAATGTGCTGTTGTATAGTCACTAAGTTGTGTCCAACTCTTTTGGGACCCCATGGACTGTAGTTCACCAGACTCCTCTGTCCATGGGATTTCCCAGGCAAGAATACTGGGAGGGTCGGGGGGTGGGAGGGGTTGCCATTTCCTTCTCCAGGGGATCGTCCCAACTCAGAGACTGAACCCATGTCTTCTGCATTGGCAAGCAAATTCTTTACCACTGTGCCACCTGAGAAGCCCTTTGGACGTGTAGGAGTTCTTAATTTCATATAAACTTGTCGTGCAAATTGTCCACTTATCTACATTTCCCTAGGATAGCTGAAAAAAACTAAGCAGACTATTGACTTAATTATACAACATTAGCTTTTCTTACAGTGACTCATTTCAAGGCCAAAATTTTTTCCATATAAATATCTGGCTATAAATTTTGTAAGAGTCAATAGAAATTTGGTATTTTTTTCTGTACAAAACTTCACTTTGGTGCAAACATTTTTAGAATCAATACATATGAAAAGTGGAATCAGATGATTTGCAATGAACACTCTTCTTTTTAGGATAATCATCTGACTTTTTTTGTACTAATTGCAACGAGAGGGAGATGCATACAGAATACAGCATCTTCAAGTTAGCAAATTTGAAAATTCTTATGCCCTTAAATCCCAACAGATATATAGACATTTAACACACCCCTCAATTTTACTATGAATCCTAGAAAGATGCTTTAGTCTTTTTGTTGTAGATATGAACGTTTATTTGGATTTCAAGGATTTTTGAATTTTTTGTAGGGGCATCTTTAGCCTTTAAGAGGGCTTTTAGGATTTCTTTCCATTACGCAAAGTCAAAGCCAAATAAAATCTTTGTAACAATGAATTATTT
Source organism: Neotragus pygmaeus (assembly GCA_006410875.1). Taxonomy (NCBI): domain Eukaryota; kingdom Metazoa; phylum Chordata; class Mammalia; order Artiodactyla; family Bovidae; genus Neotragus; species Neotragus pygmaeus. The sequence goes on along the minus strand of SJYV01030329.1, from coordinate 2,289,842 downwards.
CAAAAGATGAAGAACCCCAAACCAAGGATCATTCATTCATACATGAGCTGCTAATGAGAATCCAATTGCACATTTCAGGAAATTCATCTTCATTTTCTCCAGCACTGACAAAAATAGCACTTGTTATTTACTTTCCACTCCAGAAGTCCAGCAGTAATCCCAGAGGGTAGTCTGGGTGTTGGTGCTGCCTTCCAGAGTTTTCCACTGCTGCACGGAGTATACAGCAACAGCCCACCAGGTAAGGAAACCTAATCAAAAGCAGGAATCATACCAGACCCTCTAAATTACTGTTAATCCTCCAAATAAACCCAAAAGGTAGGTGTTCACACCCTTATCTCACAACAGAGAAATGGAGGCTCAATGTAACTAAGCAACTCATCCAACATCCTACAGTTGACAAGTGTCAGAGCACATAGGGCCCCAAGGTCCATGTCATTCTTACTACTTGCCCTGATAAGACCATCATGGACTTAGCTAATGACAAAAAAGCAAAGGAATCTCTGCTCTGGAAATGTTTTCCATTCCCCTTCCCAAGAGGCTCCTCTGCTCTAACCCAAAAAAACATGTGCCCTCTGAAGACCGGCCACCGTCTCATTAGGTTGTGTCTACTGCAAAATCATCATTGGTGTTTCAACACTGAAGAGTAATTTCTTTTCAGTTCACTTCAGTTACTCAGTTGTGTCCAGCTCTTTGTAAACCCATGGACTGCAGTACTTCCAGCTTCCCTGTCCTTCACCAAGTCCCAGAGCTTGCTCAAACTCATGTTGACTGAGTTGGTGGTGCCATCGAAACATCTCATCCTCTGTCATCCCCATCTCCTCCTGCCTTCAATCTTTCCCAGCATCAGGATCTTTTCAAATGAATCAGTTCTTCGCACAAAGTGGCCAAAGTACTGGAGTTTCAGCTTCAACATCACTCCTTCCAATGAGTATTTGGGACAGATTTCCTTCAGGATTGACTCTCCTTGCAATCTTGCAATCCAAGGACTCTCAACAGTCTTCTCCAACACCACAGTCCAAAAGCATCAGTTCTTTGGCGCTCAGATTTCTTTACGGTCCAACTCACATCCATACGTGACTACTGGAAACACCATAGCTTTGACTAGACGTACCTTTGTTGGCAAAGTAATGTCTCTGCTTTTTAATATGCTATTTAGGTTGTTAATAGCTTTTCTTCCAAGGAGCAAGCATCTTTTAATTTCACGGCTGCAGTCATCATCTGCTATGATTTTGGAGCCCCCAAAAATAAAGTCTGACACTGTTTCCATTGTTTCGCCATCTATTTGCCATGAAGTGATGAGACTGGATGCCATGATCTTAGTTTTTTGAATGTTGAGTTTTAAGCCAGCTTTTTCAATCTCCTCTTTCACCTTCATCAAGATTCAGTTCCTCTTCGTTTTCTGCCACAAGGGTAGTGTCATCTGCCTATCTGAGCTTATTGTATTTCTCCCTGCAATACTGATTCCAGCTTGTGCTTCCATCCAGCCTGGCATTTCTCATGATGTACTCTGCATATAAGTTAAATAAGCAGGGGGTCAGTATACAGCCTTGATGTACTCCTTTCCCAATTTGGAACCAGTCTGTTTTTCCATGTCCAGTTCAAACTGTTGCTTCTTGATCTGCATACAGGTTTCACAGGAAGCAGGTAAGGTGGTCTGGTATTCCCATCTCTTTCAGAATTTTCCACAGTTGTTGTGATCCACATAGTCAAAGGCTTAATTTAGCATAGTCAATGAAGCAGATATTTTTCTAGACCTCTCTTGCTTTTTCTGTGATCTAACAGATGTTGGCAATTTGATCCCTAGTTCTTCTGCCTTTTCTAAATCCGAACATCTGGAAGTTCACGGTTGGTTCATGTATTGCTGAAGCCTGGCTTGGAGAATTTTGACCATTACTTTACTAGCATGAGAGATGAGTGCAGTTGTGGTAGTTTGAGCATTCTTTGGCATTGCCTTTCTTTGGGATTGGAATGAAAACTGATCTTTTCCAGTCTTGTGGCCACTGCTGAGTTTTCCAAATTTGGTGGCATATTGAGTGCAGCACTTTAACAGCACCATCTTTTAGAACTTGAACTAGCTCAGCTGGAATTCCATCGAGCTTTGTTTGTAGTGATGCTTCCTAAGGTCACCTGACTTCACATTCCAGGAGGTCTGGCTCTAGATGAGTGATCACACCATCTCGGTCGTGAAGATCTTTTCTGTATAGTTCTTCTGTGTATTCTTGCCACCTCTTCTTGCCATATCTTCTGCTTCTGTTAGGTCCATACCTTTTCTGTCCTTTATTGAGCCCATCTTTGCATGAAATTTTCCCTCGGTATCTCTAATTTTCTTGAAGAGATCTTTAGTCTTTCCCATTCTATTGTTTCCCTCAATTTCTTTGCATTGACCCCTGAGGAAGGCTTTTTTTTAATCTCGCCTTACTATTCTTTGGAACTCTGCATTCAGATGGCTATATCTTTCCTTTTCTCATTTGCCTTTCACTTCTCTTCTTTTCTCAGCTATTTGTAAGCCCTCCTCAGACAACTATTTTGCCTTTTTGCATTTCTTTTTCTGGGGGATGGTCTTGATCACTGCCTCCTGTACAATGTCACAAACCTCTGTCTATAGTTCTTCAGGTACTCTCTGTATCAGATCTAATCCCTTGAGTCTGTTTGTCTTGGCAGGACCTATTTATAACTCAGCTGACTTCTAGAGGTGTCAGTCTAACAAGAGGACATTTTGTTTTGCTAAGCATTTGGGGGTCTGAGTGAGTTGTTAAATGTGGAGAGAGCCAAAGTGCTACATAAAATGAGAGGAGAATTTTCAACAGTGGAAGCAGAGAGGACACAGAGAGGACACAGAGGAACACTTCAGTTTCATGGTGTCATCATATGACAACTCCCTGGACTTCAAATAGAACTTCAGATGATCATGTGGCAAATGATTAGATAAGATCAGCTAATGCATGGGACAAGTGAATGCCTTACAGAAACAAATAAAAAGGGTCTTCAGTTACCATCTTGATATGGAAGAACAGAAGCCCAGGGCAAAGGGCTTCATGATAAAACATTATCCCAGAATTCATGGGAGCTCCTTTATCTGATTTCAAACATTTCAAAGAAGAATTTTCAATGCAATTTCATCTAGCTCTGAAGACAGGCCTCTACTTGACATCTGGAAAATACATTTAGTTAAAACTGCACATAGACATGAGGATAAGTTACTAAACTGAAGGCCCTTGTGGAATTTTCCACAGGAAAGCAACTATCCAACTTTCACTCTCACCTGCAATTAAAGGAAGATAACAAAAGCCTTCAACCGAATAGTAGCCAGCAAACCCAGATAACATTAGAGAGAAAATTCTTACAATATTGGCAATGTCTGAAATGTCATGGGATTAGTATCAAGAATAAACATGCGGGTTTCCCAAATCAATAAGGAAAAAAAAAAAAAAAACATGAAACACAATAGAGAAAGAGAACATTTATAGAAAGAGAAGCCCAAATGGTTAACAAGTATATAGAGATCCCCTAACTCACTAGCAATCAGAAATAAGAAAATCAACACCACTTTACATCCGCTAACTAGGTAAATAGAAATACCAAGTGTTAATAAGAATATTAAAAGATGAGGGCCTCATCTCCCACTGAGAGTGTCAATTGGTCCATTCCATTCTTCCTATAGCCAATGACTCTACACATAATTCCACCCCTAGGAACACACCCTAAACTCTCACATGGATCTAGAGGTATGGTCTATCTGAGCATCCCAGATTCTGCAGTTCAGGCTAGGGAAGACGAGAAGAATACTGGGGGGAGGGCTTCCTACCAAAGAAGTCAGCAAAGCATCAGAAACACTGAGCCAGACCTGCAGACAGAGACACGCGTGAAATGAGACAGCACCAGAGCGGGGATACGAACTACAAACCCATGCAAGGGAACGCCATCTTCACTTATATCAAGAACATTAGACTGTCTATTCGGAAGGGATGAAGAGAGATAAAGGAAGAAAGCAGGAGAAGGGTCCTGGCAGACTGATGATTTTAACCATCATGAACCAAAGAGGATGCTAATCTCAAGTCCTACACCTGAGGATCCCCTCCCCCATTCCAAACTGCCAGGTTTTAATTATCTCTTCCCTGAGTCACTCCTGTTGTGATGGGCATTAAATGATGAATCTTGGTGAGGCATACAGCTTAGAGCTTCAGAACCCAGAAGTGAAAGTAGAGATAGTCTAGAGACGACTAGGGAAAGAAAAGACAGAAAGGGGTCAAGTCCTTGGTGTTAAATCATCTTCCAGCTGCCGAGACTATTTTCCAATGAACAACATCTAACGTGAAACTCAAAAAAAGAGAGAGAGAAATGAGAGACGAAGCTCTGGTTAAACAGGTCTGTCCATTCAGCCACCCCAAGTCCCCAAAGCGGGTCTGTCTCTAAGGAGTCCCTAAATCTCCATCCAAGTTCTGGAAACCTCTGATCTAGAAGCCCGTGCATTCATAAGCCAAGCTGGAGTGATGAACGGGAGGGGCGACTTTATGTAAAGGGCCCAGTAGAGCCACTACGTCCCCTCAACAGGAGGCAGCAGTCTTCAGAGAGACGGGCCTGGCCTGCGAGGAGCCTCCTGGGATGGGAACGGGAAGCCTGAGAGGAGTCCGCTGAGCCCACTGCCCTGGCTCTTTCCTTTAAAACCAGGTTCACACACCTCTCTCATTTTTATGAGTCTGGAATTGAATATTCTATTTGCTGTGCTACATAAGGAGATTAAGCAAATTTGCGCCAAACGATTTCCATCTCTTTTGAGTTCCTCTGATTTGGAGGGCTCGTGAACCAGGAACCAATCCGTTTCAAATGGGGAATGATGCAAGGAAGCGGACACATGTACCCTGCAGAAGGCCTGAGACTCACATCCGAGACACCCCCAGTGAAACAGAAAACCAGCTGGTTCCGTGTTGCTGCTGAAGAGCGCAGCTAGAACAAATGGATGGAAATCATTCGGAAGTTTGTATCAGCCCAGAAGAAGACAGAATGATGTCACAGTTGAACTGTCAAAAGTGGAAGTAGAGAAGATTCCATCACTCAAGGAGTTCAAGCCAAAACTACACTCTCATCTGAAAGTGAGGCAGCACAGAGACCAGAGGTCAAAGCCAGTGACCCCTCAGACCTCGGCTTCAGCCCCAGGCCACATCGTGACCATGTCCTAGGGGCCGACTCCCTGCACTTGCTGAAGTTTAAGCTGTCCCTGAGGCCATATTTTAGGTTCTCCGAAAGGAAACACGTGAGATGAGCCTCAGTTAGATGCGACTTCTGGTGCCACTTACTTTGAATATATAATCATCCCCTGCAAAAGCAGATGAGCCAGTAAAATAAAGTCTACCATCTGTCTCTCCACGTTTTCTTTTTCAACAATTATCTGACTAGCTCCGGAGAAAACCTCCTCAGGCGGATCTGAAACCATCAGCAGAGGGAATCATGTGCTAGAACCAAAGAGCAACTCTAAAGTGAGAAGAAAGACAGCAAATAAATCCTAGGATCGCCTTGCACCCTAGGAACATGGTGTTGCCGGTGGCTCATCAGGATGCGCTGAGTGCCACAGTAGTTATTAAGCGTCTCCATAAGATGAGTCTTGATTTAATTGTCTCTGGCTGGGACTCTGCACACTGGTTGTCTGCCCAGGCACGAATTTATTTTGATCAAAATGAGTCTTAATCAGCTTGGCTTGAGTAACAACGTGGCCAAAAATCGCGGCCAGCAGACAGCTTGAGAGGCCTCTCTGGCAATTCAGAGACTAGAAAAGAACAGAACTTTGAAAAAACACTTTGCAAGGAGTTGATCCCCCTCCTACTTCTCAGAAAAGCATTTCTCACCCCAATCAGTGTTAGCAAAAGCCATGGTCGTCCCCTGTGGAAAGTACCGAGGAAATGAAAGGAGCGCGGTGGACAGTGGGAGGGAGGCCTGGACTGTGCTGAAGTCCTGTGGTCGGCGCTAGGCTGCTGCCTTGGGAGACTCAGAGCGAGGAAGATGCCTTACTCTGAATGTCTGTCAAAAGCAGGCACGACTGGACTCTGAGCACTCCAAATCACTGCGGGTTACAAGCAAGACTAAAAATGTGCTGGCACGACATTTTTCTTCCAAATGGAGATCACGAGTCACATGTTTATAAGGATGGGTGACGAGTTTGTCACTAAAACGTTTCCACTGCAATCAGCCTCATCTTTCCCAGGAATTCCTTCATTTCACATCCAAGTGCCAGCTTTTTTCTCTCCAGAAATGAGACCACACTCTCTCCCTGAAAGCACACACAAATACATCTCACATGGACGGGGGAACTGGGGTGGGAGCACGGACAAGCAGCACCATGATCCCAACATGATCCCAAGCCTGGTGTCTGCGGCACGGCAGTGTAAGTCCACTGGCCACTGCCTCTGTGGACACGGGTCTGAGCAAGCTCCGGGAGACACTGAAGGATAGGGGAGCCTGGCGGGCTGCAGCCCATGGGGTCGCAGAGAGTCAGATACAGCTGAGCAACTGAACAACAATGACTCCAGACATTCGAAGTTTAGTCTCAGCTTAAACCCAAGCATCCCTGGGGCAGCTAAGGACAGAGTCTCAGAAACAGACAAAATTTTTATTTAAAGAAAGTTTTAATTTCTGGTTTCATTCCATAAGCAATTTTAAAATTCCCCCTAAAGCTAGTCTGGATCATCCAGATCAGCTCAAAACCAAATACTAAGTTTCAGTATTCATTTGCCCTCATATCTGTAACATCTCTGATGTCAGATAATAATAACTTCAGTTGTTGCAACATAATTAGGACCAAAAAAGCAGACTTACTATGTGAATGATGCAGTCACCACCGAACCCACAGCATCACGGCTCACTGGCCTACGAAGGGCTTGGCAGTGGTCAAGGACACCAATGCGGTGGGTGACCTGAGTCACCAGAGTTGAGGACAGAGTCCAGGCTTCCCAGATTCGGGCATTTGAGAAGCATTAGAGAGGCATTTGGCACATAAACAGGTAAAGTTCTCAAAAGAAGAGGCATCATAGTCATAGTTCTCTTTTTCCATTAATTATTAAAAGCAACATGGTTGCTTTGTCAACAAAGGGAGTGAAGATATTATTGGCAATCTTCCCTCAAGGTGTCTTTATTCTACCCTGATGATGGATGGCTTGTGCTGTAAGTGAGGTACATCTAAAACTAGGCAGGCTTTCTTGCCTGAGCCTAAAAAACATTCCCTTAATTGCTGAGTGAAGACATGACATGAAATGCATTCAGACTCTGATGGGTGCTGAGAAATCCTGCACTTGTCCCATCGGGGAGTCCAAAGTAAGAACAGAATCTGCAGTTAAGTTTGGGGCAATCAGAGCAGAGAGGACTTGGCCTCCCATTCTTGAACGAAGACAGTGAAGTCATCAAGACCCATAAGAGAAACGGACACATGTGGACGAGTTCCCCAAGCCTCAAAGTAGCAAAGATGTGGCAGGATAATTTTGTGAGGCTGAGAGAGGCCAGCCACAAGGTAGCCTGAGTTTAGATAATGCTGCCACAAAATTTCCCATAGCCTGAGAAAAACAGAATCATCATGGACAGAGCGCATCTAAGGACCACGCAGAACTCAGCTGAGACAGAGACAGAGGTTGACTGGAAAGAGCCTGCAGAGTGGAATGAGGACCCCGCTCGACCTGTGTGGGCCAACAAAGAGGCACTGGAGGCCTCAGCTGCCCCCTTGTGGACTAAGGGCAGTCCAGACCAGCTGCCCACCCCACCCCCACCCAGGACGTGACACCGTGATGGAGTTATTCTCCAATATCAGCAGGGTTGGAATTACCCAGAGTGCCTGCTAATGTACAGATTTATGGAGCCCACCCCCGGGGTTCCTGATTCTGCAGGTCTGGGAGGGGTAGTGAAATCCTGCATTTCCAACAGCTCCTCAAGTCATGCGGATGTAGTCTGGGGATCACACTTAGAAAGTCACTGCTGGGATGTAGCCGAGCCCCGTAAGTTACATGACACCCAGATCTAAGCAGAACTGCCCGCAGAAGAGACTTCACGTGGCATATACTTGTGGGAGGAAACACAGCTCACACACCTGCACAGGTGAACTGAGGGCGTCACTTCCTATTCTGTTGTGGCAGTGAATAGAATTCTGAAATATACTCAGTAATAACATGTTAGTGACTGACCTCTTCAACCCATAATGAAATCAAGGTCATCCATGTTGGAACCCGTGTCCAGAGTATTCTGAATAAATTATAGACAGGATAGCAATGATTCTTTAAAAATACATTACATCAAGTCAGCTTCCTGCTCACAATCCCCATGGCCCCCAGTGGCTCCCGGGTCACTCAAGTACAGGCTACCCCTCCGTGGCCTGCAAGGCTCTCCAGGGCTCGGGCACCCCGCCCCGCTCCCCGTGCTCTCGGCCGGCGCCCCAGCTCACCCCCGCCACGCGGATGCACTGAGCAGCTCCTGTTCCTGGCACGGCTGGAGGCCACCCGCAGCTCCGGACCTGCGTGCACGTCCTCACCCACGCCCCCGCCACTCCCTCCAGTCTCCACTCAGACCTCACCTTCTCAGAGATGCATTCCTCTTCCCGGGTCGGACCTCTAGTTGGAGAAGATCCCACATGCCATGGGGCAGCTAAGCCCGAGGGCCGCAACAAGAGAAGCCACTGCAGAGAGAAGCCCCGCACCCCAGCTGGAGAGCAGCCCCCGCTGTGACAATAAGAGGAAGCCCGCACCAGCAATGAAGGCCCAGGGCAGCCAAAATAAACGAGTAAATTTAAAATATACACATATAGAAAACAGCATTTTGTTTTTATGAAGTAAATGTGGTTTTGGTCATAAAACCTAAAGGCACCATGACAAAAATTAAATGATAGCTCGATCTTTTGAATTTAAATACAAAAATCCAGAATAAAATCTCGGACACTGGCCGTGAGCTTAGGGGACCAACGCTACCAATGGGACTGGGTCCAGTGAGGAGGCCAAGGCACCCCCAGAGGGTACAGCCAACAAGACGTCACAACAGGAGCAGCACAGGCCCTCCCCAAATCCAGAGCTCGGTGCAGAGCCCAGGCGCCGTGCAGGGCTGGGGTCACGGGGCCACAGGGGCCCCGCACCGTGGGGCCTGCCTGCTGCTGGGCCAGAGTCCTTCCAGGAGCTTTCTCTATCTTCCCACTCATGTGCGTGCCAAGTTGCTGCAGTCACGTCCAACTGTTTGTGGACTGTAGCCCACCAGGCTCCCCTGTCCATGGGATTCTCCCAGCAAGAATACCACGCCCTCCCCCAGGGGATCTTCCTGACGCAGGGATCGAACCTGTGTCTCTTACATCTCCTTGCATTGGCAGGCAGGTTCTTTACCACTAGCGCCACCTGGGAAGTCCTTTCTATTGATAGTTCTATATATTTAAGGCAATGATACTTTATTTTGTTTACAAATAGATTATCTGTCAAGAATGCTATCTTATTACCTTTTGTCAATCTTCTTGTCTATTTTGCTTGCTTGTTCTTTCAGTTAAAATTATGTCAAATATCAATTATGGTAATAAAACAGGTTTTATTTCCTTATATCGTCTTTCACCAATAACATGGCATATTTTTAATTTTACTTAATTTTTTATTTAGTACCATATGTAGAGTCTTTGCCTTGCTGTCAACTGCATTTGCTTTTAATTTTATTGCATTGGGCAGAATTCGGGAGTAAATGTACCTTTTTGTTCTTGGTTTTAATGAGAAATGCTTTACCATCAAGAGTAATAAGTATATTGCTTTAAAGAATAAAATGAGGAGATAGCCATTTGTTAAGAAAAACAACTCAGGTACCAAACTCGAAAATGGGGGCCGTGGCCTGCTAGTGCCTGACCGGGATCAGCCCTGGGTCCCCGGGGCTACAAACCCCCACTAATGGGGGTCCTCTGCCTGGGGCCGTCCTCTGTCCGGGGCGGAAGCTGCGGGTGCCTGGGAGAGGCCCGCTGCAGCTGCTGAGCCTCCGTGGGGACTACCTACAGTCCAGCCCCACCAAGAAGCCCCGGGCCGGGCCGGAGGAGCCTGGCTCAACGCCCTCGTCGCCTCTGAGCCCAAAGCAGTTGATCCGCATCCAGAGGAACAAGGCGGCCGCGCTGCTCAGACTCGGGGCGCGTAACGTGCAGGTGGGTTTTGGTGAGAGTTGGAAGAAGCACCTCAGCGGGGAGTTTAGGAAGCCATACTTCATAAAGCTTATGGGATTAGTTGCAGAAGAAAGAGAACATTACCCTGTTTACCCTCCCCCTCACCAAGTCTTCACATGGACCCAGATGCGTGTCATCTTGGGACAGGATCCTATCACAGACCCAATCAAGCTCATGGGCCCTGCTTCAGTGTTCAGAGACCCGTGCCGTCCCCGCCCAGTTTGGAAAACATTTATAAAGAGCTGTCTACAGACATAGATGGTTTTGTTCACCCTGGTCGTGGAGATTTATCCGGATGGGCCAAACAAGGTGTTCTGCTGCTCAACGCTGTCCTCACAGTTCGGGCGCATCAGGCCAATTCTCATCAAGAGAGAGGCTGGGAGCAGTTCACCGATGCCTTGTGTCGTAGCTCAATCAGAATGCCCACCGCCTCATCTTCTTGCTCTGGGGCTGTTATGCTCAGAAGAGGGGTAGTGCTGTTGATAGGAAGCGGCACCACGTGCTGCAGACCACACTCCCCTCACCGCTGTCGGGGTACAGGGGCTTCTTCGGATGCAGGCATTTCTCTAAAACCAACAGGCTGCTGCAGAAGTCCGGCAAAGAGCCCATCAACTGGAAGGACCTGTGACCTTGTGCCCTGGATCCTGGGGGTGACATTGACCCTGGGGGTTGGGGTCTCTGAGCAGTTTTCTAGAAGCTGTGAAATAGAAGTACTGGTCGTTTATGAAGTCAAAGTAAGAAGAAAATCTCCCTCGTGATTCTCAAGCACCCTGCACAAAGAAACATGTTTCACGCGGAGCAGCCATGAGCCAGGCTGCCTGGGAGCGCGGCTTTATTCAGCTAGAGATGACTGGACCACGCCAGCTGTGGCTCAGGCTCCCCAGAAGGGACCTGAGGTCCAGTGCTGACTCTTCCCCTTTGTTAGCACCTTCAGGGTTAGAGCAGGGAGAGAGGCCCCTTCTGTCACAGCCAGCTGCTGCTTGTTTTTACTGATAGGTTAGACTTTAGATTTGGGGATGCTGCCTGTGGTCTTTCACGGAGCCCTCAGGAAGACTAAGGATGTTTTGCCAGTTTCCAGAAATTAGGGATTGATTTCCTGCCTGTAGTAGAGGTGAAAATTGCTAAGGAACCATCCTTGGTGTGAACTTTCAGTGAATAGAAGCTGGGAAAAGCAAATTTGGTCTTATCTATACAGTAATTCTTCAGGTGTTTCTAAGGAGTAAGCTATGGAGGCTGAGACATGAAGCAGAAAACATTGTTTTAAGAGGAAAGAGATGCTTTCTTCCTGGGTACCCCCTGAGTTGGAGTTTCTGAGCCACCAGAGACTGCCGATGCTGTTTCTTCATTTAGAGAGGCGGGGGTTGGACTGAAATCACTTTAGGATTTTTCTTTTCTGTGACACTGGTGAGTCTTGCTTTTTAAAAAAGATACGCAGCTATGTATATACATTTTTAATCCTCTTTTTTTTAAGAGACAGCCTTTATTAGGTGTGCACCTCCATCCCCAGATGACACGGTTTTGCTGTAAGCTGGGTTTAAAGGGTTAACCCAACTGGGTTTAAAGCTGCCTGAGTGTGATAATAAAAGACTGTTGAAGTTTCAAAAAAAAAAAAAAAACCAACTCAAATATTGGAAATAAGGCATAAAGACGGCTGCATGTCTTTTCAAAGCCATGTGGAAGCTTTACCACCACCCCAGGGGTTACTTCATTCTCCAGCAGCGTGTACTTTTATTTGGTTTATTATTTAGCACTGATAAAGCCAAGACTCTGTGAGGTTATATAGTAACTTGTAGGCTTATATCTACTGGAGAGGCGAATGATTTTTGTCTAAAACATAACCCCACAGGTCTCGGTGTTACTGCCTGGCAGGCATTAACCTCTTTTGCCTGGGAGGCAGCAAACTGGCTTCAGCAGCCGTTACCTGGCTGACAAACACTCTGTGAACAGCCCCATCCTTCTCCTAGTCTCCTGACTTAGATAAATCATTGACACAGACTCACTACACATTTAGAGGAAAGTCATGTTTCTAACTTCTTAAAAAATTACACTGTTTACACATTCATATATAATGACATATATCACACCCAATTACAATTGTGGTAAGGGTTATGAAAGAAATGGAGGTGGAGAGACTTATCTTGGACTGAGAGTCTCTGGAGGAAATGCTGTTTTAACCATGCCCTGGAGGCTGGCTGCACTTCCAGGAGAGACAGGGGAGGGAAAGAGAGGCCACCAGCTGGTTCTTCCTAGGGTGATCTTCTGACTACATCCGAAGGTTCCGAGAGTCACAGAGGAAGGTGACCAAAAATTACTCTCTACGCTTGCTAGGCAGCTGCTGCTGCTGCTAAGTCGCTTCAGTCATGTCTGACTCTTTGCGACCCCATGGACAGCAGCCCATCAGGCTCCCCCATCCCTAGGATTCTCCAGGCAAGGACACTGGAGTGAGTTGCCATTTCCTTCTCCAATGCATGAAAGTGAAAAGTGAAAGTGAAGTCGCTCAGTCGTGTCCGACTCTTCGCTACCCCATGGACTGCAGCCCACCAGGCTCCTCTGTCCATGGGATTTTCCAGGCAAGAGTACTGGAGTGGGTTGTTGCCAGGCAGAGCTATCTTGTATTTCCACACCAATGCAATTTTCAAAATAAACATAATAAACAATAGTGGTAATTATATCTAATGCTGACTCAGAATGTATTACAGTGCTCCAAGTCTGGTATTAAACACTTGAAGTGTGTTATCTTCAGTCCTCAGGACAATCCCACAAGGTGGTTACTATTAATATCTCCACTGTACAGATGAGCAAACTGAGGTCCCGAGAGGTGAAGTTATATGCCCCAGGATACACACGAAGCCTGCCTGGTATCAGACCTGAGCGCCTTTGCTGTCCCACCTCTCCCAAGGATATATCCCTTCGAGCTTGCGCTCCTTTATAGTGGGGAAGGAGCGCATGATTCTCATGTTCTAGCACCATGGCAAGGAAGCAACAGGCCGGTGAAGCAAAGGAAGGGCCCTGGGACTCAGTGTTTTCTCTGCTGGCCCAGCTCATTTTCTGAAGCTTCCTGCTGCACTGATTTGAAAGTAAAAAGCAGGGTTTGCTAAGAGTGGCTTTTCAACAAGCAGAGTGTCTTGTTGAAAACCTGTTTACTCCATGCCTCTGCTCTTATTCCCCAACACAGCCCCACCACTGTTTTCTCTTGTCTGTAAGCCCTGAGCTCTTGTCCAGAAGCTTTTAGCCCAACTGAGTAGGCAAAAAGCCTCCTCCGCCATTTACCTTACAACCGGCTTTGAGTTTCTCTCAAGCGTTTGCCTGACTGCTTAGTCAAGGATTGAGAGTCCATTATGAACAGAGTCCATCTTGATCGCGCATAAGCTTTCCAGAGTTCGCCGCTTGGTTTTTGTTCCTTTTCTTTCTCCAGTGGTTCTTTCTGCTTTTAAGCTGAGAATTATATAAAAATGTAATTTTCCTGTCATCTTCCTTTGTCTTATATTCAAGGAGAATACATGTGTCTTTTGTGTTTATTTCCCAAGTGACCCAGAGATATATTAAATGCTGTCCTGGGTCCCTGTGGCTTGGAATCTAAGACCAGTCATGGCCTTTAGTGACTTTTTAAAAATTTTAAATAGCTTACAACAAAATCACAAAATCTCTGAACTAAAGGCTCCTTAGAGACCATCTAGTCCCATGTCTATATTTTATGCAGTGGAAAAGAAAGGCTGGTAAGGCTCCTGTGCTAAGACCTCACCTGAGTACATAATAGTTACTTTGGATTATATGTTTTGCCTTCCCAAGTGTACACTCTTTGAGAACAAAGACCTCTGAAAAATATTTTTCATACATCATCTGTAACACGTGATATATTGATCCTGATAGAGAGAAGACAGTAGCATTCTCTTCACTTCAGAGATGAACGAATTGAGGTCCAGAGAGAACACCTTTTCTAAGATCACATTTCTAGCTAGGAAATGGCAGACGTGAAATTCAGACCAACCCACTCTGAATCAAAGCCTTTCTCATACCCCATGATAATCTCCCAAACCCTGGTGACTCAGACAGTAAAGAATCTTCCTGCAGTGCAGGAGAGACAGGTTCAATCCCTGGTTTGAGAAGATCCCCTGAAGAAGGAAATGACACACCACACCAGTATACTTGCCTGTAGAATCCCATGGACAGAGGAGCCTGGCAGGCTACAGTCCATGGGGTCACAAAAGAGTTGGACATGACTGAATGACTTAGAGGATACATATTACCTTGCATTAATGATGAAAAATAAATGAGATAAAATCAACAATATTTTTAACATATTGAGTATCTCATAGATGCCAGGCACCATTCAAAACATTGAGGCTAAAGCCAAGAACAAAACAAAGATCTCTGTTCTTATTCTTGAAGGCGGAGACAGTCAATGAGAGGATAAATGGGTGGAATACGCAGTGTGTCAAATGGCGGAGAGCACTAGGGAAAAAACGAGCTCGGGAAACGGGAAGGGCTGTGCCCAGGGCTAGAGGACAGAGCACGGCTTTAGATATGATGACCTGGGTCCGCCTCGTCGAGAAACTGACCCTTGAGTGAAGACCTGAGAGGTGAGAGAAGGAGGCAGATGAACATCTAGGGAGAGCCACCCAAAACCAGAAATGGGAAGTGGAAAGGCCCTAAAGTGAGAGCACACTGAAAGGTCCAAAGAAGAACAAGGAGGGCAGCGAGGTGGACCCAGAGTGAGCCGGGAGAGGGGACGGCGCCATGAGGGCAGAGAAGTCACGGGGAGCACGGTGGCTGGCCGGTGCAGAGCGGCAGCACTGGCGGAGGACCTGGAGGGCTGTGTGCGGAGGGATGCTGCGGTGTGACTTCTGTTTTTGTTTTAAGTTCTATTTTATTTATTTGGCTATGTNGATTTTCTATTTCTTCCTGGTTCAGTTTTGGAAGGTTATACTTTTCTAAGAATTCATCCATTTCTTCCAGAATGTCCATCTTATTGGCACATCATTGCTGATAGTAGTCTCAAGATCCTTTGTATATCTGTGTTGTCTTCTGTGATTTCTCCATATTCATTTCTAATTTTGTTGATTTGATTCTTCTCCCTTTTTTTCTTGATGAATCTGGCTAATGGTTTGTCTATTTTATATATCTTCTGAAAGAACCAGCTTTTAGTTTTCTTGATTCTTGCTATAGTTTCCTTTGTTTCTTTTTCATATATTTCTGCTGTGATTTTTTAGATTTCTTTGCTTCTGCTAACCTTGGGTTTCTTCATTTCTCCTTTTTCTAGTTGCTTTGGGTGTAAAGTTAGGTTATTTATTTGATTTTCCCCTTGCTTATTGAGGTAAGCTTGTATTGCTATGAACCTTCCTCTTAGCACTGCTTTTACTAAATCCCATAGGTTTGGGGTTGTCATGTNTCTTCATTTCTCCTTTTTCTAGTTGCTTTGGGTGTAAAGTTAGGTTATTTATTTGATTTTCCCCTTGCTTATTGAGGTAAGCTTGTATTGCTATGAACCTTCCTCTTAGCACTGCTTTTACTAAATCCCATAGGTTTGGGGTTGTCATGTTTTCATTTTCATTTGTTTCTATGCATATTTTGATTCCTTTTTGTGATCTGTGAGTTATTCAGAAGTGTGTTGTTTAGCCTCCATCTGTTTGTATTTTTAATAGTATTTTTTCCTGTAGTTGACATCTAATCTTACTGCATTGTGATCAGAAATGATGCTTGAAATGATTTCAATTTTTTTCAATTTACCAAGGCCAGATTTATGTCCCTGGATNGTTTTCATTTTCATTTGTTTCTATGCATATTTTGATTCCTTTTTGTGATCTGTGAGTTATTCAGAAGTGTGCTGTTTAGCCTCCATCTGTTTGTATTTTTAATAGTATTTTTTCCTGTAGTTGACATCTAATCTCACTGCATTGTGATCAGAAATGATGCTTGAAATGATTTCAATTTTTTTTCAATTTACCAAGGCCAGATTTATGTCCCTGGATGTGATTTATCCTGGATAGTGTTCTGTGTGCACTTGAGAAAAAGGTGAAATTCTTTGTTTTCAGGTGAAACGTCCTATAGATATCAATTATGGCTAACTGGTATCATTTAGAGCTTGTGTTTCCTTGCTAATTTTCTGTTTGGTTGACCTATCCATAGGTGTGAGTGGGGTATTAAAGTTTGCCACCATAATTGTGTTACTGTTAATTTCCCCTTTCATATTTGTTAACATTTGCCTTATGTATTGAGGAACTCCTATGTTGGGTGCATATATATTTATAATTTTTATATCTTCTTCTTGGATCGATGCTTTGATCATTATGTAGTGTCCTTTGTCTCTTTTCACGGCCTTTATTTCAAAGTCTATTTTATCTGAAATGAGTATTTCAACTCCTGCTTTCTTTTGGTCTCTATTTGCATCAAATATCACTTTCTAGCCCTTCACTTTCAGTCTGTATGTGTCCCTTGGTTTGAGGTGGTCTGTTGAATAGGGGTCTTGTTTTTGTATCCATTCAGCCAGACTTTGTCTTTTGGTTGGGGCATTCAACCCATTTACGTTTAAGGTAATTATTAGTAAGCATGATTCCATTGCCATTTACTTTGTTGTTTTGGGTTTGAGTTTATAAATCTTTTCTGTGCTTCCTTGTCTAGAGAAGACACTTTAGCATGTGTTGAAGAGCTGGTTTGGTGGTGCTGAATTCTCTCAGCTTTTGTTTGTCTATAAAGCTTTTGATTTCTCCTTCATATCTGAATGAGATCCTTACTAAGTACAGTAATCTGGGTTGTAGGTTTTTCTCTTTTATCACTTAAAGGATTTCCTGCCATTCTCTTATGGCCTGAAGAGTTTCTATTGAAAGATCAGCTTTATCCTCATGGGGATCCCCTTGTGTATAATTTGTTGCTTTTCTCATGCTGCTTTTGTATTTGCTCTTTGTGTTTGATATTTTTAGTGTGATTAAGATGTGTCTTGGAGTGTTTTGCCTTGGGTTTATCCTGTTTGGGACTGTCTGGTTTCTTGGACTTGGGTGGCTATTTCCTACCCCATTTTAGGGAAGGTTTCAACTATTATCTCCTCAAATCTTTTCTCATGCTATTTTTGTCTTCTTCTGGGACACCTATGATTCCTTTGTTGGGGTGTTTAACATTGTCCCAGAGGTATCTGAGGTTGTTTTCATTTAATGTTTTTTTCCTTTTTTTGTCTCTGCTTCATTGATTTTCACCTTTCTATCTTTCAGCTCACTTATGCTTTTTCCTGCTTCATTCATTCTACTGTTGGTTCCCTCCAGAATGCTTTTGATATCAGTTATTACATTATTCATTATTGATTGACTCTTCTTTATTTCTTCTAGGTCCTTGCTAAACATTTCTTGCATCTTCTCAATCCTTGTCTCTAGTCTATTTATCTGTAACTCCATTTTGTTTTCAATATTTTGGATCATCTGCACTATCATTATTCTGAATTCCTTTTCAGGAAGACTCCTTATATCCCCTTCTTTTGTTTGTTTTGGTGGGCATTCATCCTATTCCTTTACCTGCTGAATATTTCTCTGCCTTTTCATTTTGTTTAGATTGCTGTGTTTGGGGTGCCCTTTTGTAGCCAGGAAGTTTGTGTTTCCTCTTTATTGTGGAGCCTGATCCCTGTGGGTGGGGTTGGACTAGGGGCTTGTCAAGGTTTCCTGGTCAGGAGATCTTAAATCTTTGTTCTGGTGGGTGGAGCCCTTCTCTCTGGAGTGCAGTGAAGTGTCCAGTAGTGAGTTGGGTGTCTATGGGTTTGGCACGGCTTTGGGAAGCCTGTCTTTTATTGCTCAAGGCTGTGTTCCTGCTTTGCTGGAGAATTATTTTCGTTATGTCTTGCACTGGAACTTGTTGGCTCTTGGGTGTAGCTCGGTTTCAGTGTAGGTATCGAGATTTTTGGGTGAGCTCTTTTCTATTAATTTTCCCTGGAATCAGGAGTTCTTTGATGTAGAACTGTGTTTCTTAACTTGCCTTTTGTATTACAGTTAGCATTCCATTTAATAATTACAGTTCAGTTCAGCTCAGTCGCTCAGTCATGGCCAACTCTTTCTCATGGATTGCAGCATGCCAGGCCTCCCTGTCCATCACCAGCTCCCAGAATTTAATCAAATTCATGCCCATTGAGTCAGTGATGCCATCCAGCCGTCTCATCCTCTGTTGTCCCCTTCTCCTCCTGCCTTCAATCTTTCCCNGGTGGGCTGCCGTCTATGGGGTCACACAGAGTCGGACATGACTGAAGCAACTTAGCAGCAGCAGCAGCAACATCATACTCAACAGTGAAAAGCTGAAAGCAAGATCAGGAAAAAGACAAGGTTGCCCATTCTCACTATTTTATTCAACAGCCCCATCTCACCACTTTTATTCAACATAGTACTGGAAATCCAAGCCACAGCAATCAGACAAGAAACGGAAGTAAAACACAAATTTGCAAAGGAAGTAAAAATGTCACTGTTAGGAGATGATTTGATAGTATATATAGAAAATTCAAAATATGCTAGTAAAAAAACTACTAGAACTCATCAGTAACTTTGGTAAAATAGCAAGATACAAAATTAATGTACAAAATTTGTTGTGCTTCTATACACTAACAATGAACTATCAGAAAGAAAGATAAAGAAAATAATCTTATTCACAATAACATCAAAAAGAACAA
Organism: Neotragus pygmaeus; assembly: GCA_006410875.1. Classification (NCBI taxonomy): domain Eukaryota; kingdom Metazoa; phylum Chordata; class Mammalia; order Artiodactyla; family Bovidae; genus Neotragus; species Neotragus pygmaeus. The sequence continues at coordinate 2,271,063 of SJYV01030329.1, read as the reverse complement.
AATAGGATAAATCTAACCAAGGGGGTAAACAATCCGTTCCTAGAAAACTATAAGATACTAATGAAAGAAACTGAAGATGACACAAACAGCCAGCAAGATATAGCATGTTCATGGATTGGAGGATATTATTATGATAACCATAATATCCAAGGAAATCTACAGATTCAGTGCAATTCCTATCAAAATACCAATGGCATTCTTCACAGAACCAGAACAAATAATTCTAAAATTTGTATGGAAAACTAAAAGACCCCAAATAATGAAAACAATTTTGAGAAAGAGCAAAGCTGGAGGTATCATGCTCCCTGATTTCAGGCTATATTACAAAGCTATAGCAATCAAAACAGTACATTACTGGCACAAAAAGAGACACAGAGATCATTGAATAGACAGCTCAGAAATAAACTCACGTACTTATGGGCAGCTGATCTATGACAAAGCAGGAGCAATATACAGTGGGAACAGACAGCCTCTTCAATAAGTGGTGTTGGGAAAACTGGACAGCTACATACAAAAGAAAAAACTAGACTACTCTCTCATACTGCGCACGAAAATAAACTCAGATGGATTAAAAACTTACACATAAGACCTGAAACCACAAAACTCCCAGAAGAAAAGAAGCAGTAAAGGTCTTTGACATCAGTCTCAGTAATATTTTGAGGGATATGTATCTTCAGGCAAAGAAAACAAAAGCAAATAAACAAATGGGACTACTTCAAACTTAAAAACTCTTGCACAGTGAAGGAAACTATCAACAAACAAAAGAGTCACCTAATGAATGGGGAAAGACACTTGCAAACCATGCATCCAATAAAGGGTTCATCTCCAAAATACACACGAACTCACAGAATTCTATATAAAAAAAAAAATCCAATTTAAAAATGGGCAGATGATCTGAGTGGATATTTTTCCAAAGAAGACATGCAGATAGCCAATAAGCACATGAAAAGATTCTCGAAATTACTAATCATCAGGAAAATGCAAACCAAAACCACAATGGAATATCACCTCGAATTTGTCAGAATGGGCTGTCATCAAAAAGACAACAAATAAATGTTGGCAAGGATATGGAGAAAACACTCATGCACTGTTGGTGGAAATGTAAACCGATGCAGCCACAGTGGAAAACAGTGTGGAGATTTCTCAAGAAATTTAAAACACAACTAATATTGATCCAGCAATTCTACTTTTGAATATTTACCCAAAGAAAACAAAAACAGTAATTAGAAAAGATGAACATATGCACTCCAACAGTCATTGCAGCATTATTNACAGTGTGGAGATTTCTCAAGAAATTTAAAACACAACTAATATTGATCCAGCAATTCTACTTTTGAATATTTACCCAAAGAAAACAAAAACAGTAATTAGAAAAGATGAACATATGCACTCCAACAGTCATTGAAGCATTATTTACCAAAGCCATGACATGGAAGCGATCAGTATACAAAGAAAATGTGGCGTACACACACACAAGAGAATGCGCAGTTCAGTCCAGTTCAGTCGCTCAGTCGAGTCCGACTCTGCAACCCCATGAATTGCAGCATGCCAGGCCTCCTGTCCATCAACAACTCCCAGAGTTCACCCAAACTCACGTCCATCGAGTCGGTGATGCCATCCAGCCATCTCATCCTCTGNAATGCAAAGAACGTTGCAACTACAGCACAATTGCACTCATTTCACATGCTAGAAAAGTAATGCTCAAAATTCTCCAAGAGAGGCTTCAATAGTACGTGAACAGAGAACTTCCAGATGTTCAAGCTGGATTTAGAAAAGGAAGAGGAACCAGAGATCAAATTGCCAACATCCATTGGATCATAGAAAAAGCATGAGACTGTCAGAAAAACATCTACTTCTGCTTCATTGACTATGCTAAATGAAGTCTTTGACTGTGTGGATCACAGCAAACTGTGGAAAATTCTTAAAGAGATAGGAATTCCAGGCTACTGTACCTGCCTCCTGCAAAACCTGTATGCAGGTCAAGAAGCAACAGTTAGAATCAGATATGGAACAATGGACTCGTGCCAAACTGGGAAAGGAGTACGTCAAGATTGTATATTGTCACCATACTTATTTAACTTATATGCAGAGTACATCATGATAAATCCCAGACTGGTTGAAGCACAAGCTAGAATCAAAACTGCCAGGAGAAATACCAATAATAACCTCAGAGATGCAGATGACACCACCCTTATGGCAGAAAGTGAAGGGGAACGAAAGAGCCTCTTGATGAAGGTGAAAGAGGAGAGTGAAAAAGCTGGGTTAAAATTCAACATTCAAAAACCTAAGATCATGTCATTCAGTCCCATCACTTCATGGCAAATAGTTGGGGAAACAATGGAAACAGTGACAGACTTTATTTTGGGGGGCTCCAAAATCACAGCAGACGGTGACTGCAGCCATGAAATTAAAGGACTCTTGCTCCTTGGAAGAAAAGCTATGACCAACCTGCTGCTGCTGCTGCTGCTAAGTCGCTTCAGTCGTGTCTGACTCTGTGCGACCCCAGAGACGGCAGCCCACCAGGCTCCTCTGTCCCTGGGATTCTCCAGGCAAGAACATATGGAGTGGGTTGCCATTTCCTTCTCCAATGCATGAAAGTGAAACGTGAAAGTGAAGTCGCTCAGTTGTGTCCAACTCCTAGACAGCATATTAAAAAGCAGAGACATTACTTTCTGACAAAGGTCCATCTAGTCAAAGCTATGGCTTTTCCAGTAGTTATGTATGGATGTGAGAGCTGGACCATAAAGAAAGCTGAGCGCCAAATGGATGCTTTTGAGCTGTGGTGTTGGAAAAGACCCTTGAGAGTCCCTTGGACTGCAAGGAAATAGGAACCCACTCCAGTACTCTTGCCTGGAGAATCCCATGGACGGAGGAGCCTGGTGGGCTACAGTCAACAGGGTCACAAAGAGTTGGACACGACTGAGCGACTTCACTTTCACTTTCACTTTCACTTTAGACTGCAAGGAAATCAAACCAGTCAATTTTAAAAGAAATCAATTCTGAATATTCACTGAAGGGACTGATGCTGAAGCTGAAGCTCCAATACCTTGGCCACCTGATGTGAAGAACTGATTCACTGGAAAAGACCCTGATGCTGGGAAAGATTGAGGGCAGGAGGAGAAGGGGATGACCAAGGACGAGATGGCTGTATGGCATCACTGATTCATTGGATATGAGTTCAAGCAAGCTCTGGGGAGACAAAGGACATTGAAGCCTGGCATCCTACAGTCCATGGAGTCGCAAAGAGTTGGTCAGGACTGAGCAACTAAACAACAACAACGAATCCCTGGTTCTCCCTTAAACGCCCCAATTTATAAAACCTCTATCAATACTATTCTCCACATAGTTAAAGATGCATATGGTTAACCATCAGTTCCATTTTATTTGCTCTAGAAACTTCCTGTCTAAAGTCTTCCATATCCCCCTGTTCAAAGTGTGCTGACTGATTTCTAAGACTACTGATAGCTGTCACAACCTCATAAATTATAAAACTAGGACATCCTTTATTTATCTCTTATACTGACCCCCGCATTTCCCGGATGCATGTGTTGGTCTACACCCTTGTTTTGGCATACCTCCCAAGAAACTCCACATTAGAAATGAAATGCCTTAGAGTCTGCGTGTCCCGGGCCCCTCTTGGCCTGGGCCCCTCATGACCACACTTGCTGTCACCAGGAGGCCCCCAAACACTCTGCGGTTCTGTCTATCCACGTGGGCACTTGGCAGAGTTTACACAGGACAGGCCAGTGGCCAGTATATGCCTTTGTTGCAGGGACCTCCCCTACAGTCATCGCACCTGTTTCATGTTTATTCACCACAAAGGAGTCACCATCACCTCCCCCAGTATCACTCAGGATTCTAGTTTTATCTTGGGCTACTTGAGTAATACAGCCCAGATTCCATCTCCGAATAATGGAACCGAACACCTCCCTACCTCAGGGCAATGGACCACATCCTCAGATGAAGGCTCCTTGTTTCCAGCAGACTGACAGGTTACCCAAACTTCATGTGCTGACATTCCAGACGCAGTGGAATTATCCAGTTGCCTGGAACATCTGTAATGACTGAGATTTGGGACAAAGTTTGAGCCTTTCAAACACTGTGCAACTTAACAGAGACAGCAAAGCTTTGGAGACGACAGCTATGCAGCTGTCTTTGGAGACAATCATTTACTAGCTGGGCAATCTAGGACAAATTACTTAACCTCCCTGAACCTAGATTTCCTATCTGTAAAACAAGAATGATAATAGTGCCTACCTCACAGGGTTTTTATGAGGACTAAGTAAGCTATTATTTTATTTGATGTCTGGATTTTACCCGTGACATTTTCTCAGGGTCACAAATGCCTTCCCCTCTTTCCTGTCGAGAGGTGAAGTACACGTCCTCTCCTTTGAGTCTGAGAGGACTTGTGACCGCTTTACCAAGCAGAGAGCAACGGCAGTGCTCTCCTGGTCAGGAAAGGCCACCCAGGCTCCGCCTGGCTCTCTTGGGCCCCTGGCTCTTGGAGAGGTCAGCCCCCATGTAGGGAGTCTGACTAATCCAGCTCAGCATGATGGAGCCTCCACAGAAAGATGCTTCAGGGAATCAGCCCCGCAAAGCCCCCAGCACACAGCCAGCAAGCTGTCCCCCACGTGAGGGAGCCCGCGTGGCCACCCAGCCTAGGAGAGCCTGCGGACAAGTGTCCGACTGCAGCCCGCACGAGGGCCGCCCCGCTGGCCCCTTCCAGACTCCCGAGCCGCAGGCAGGGGCGAAGTGAAACAGCTTAAGGGCTGGCGTGCTGTGCAGGTCACAACACAGCGACGGCCACCAGGAGAGTGAGCGGCGGGCGCGGCAGGAACACGAATGCTGGTGCCGCCCTCGGTCCACGCAGCCCTGGCATCGCGCCTCCCGCGCCCCCGCGGGAAGGCCCGGCGTGTCCCGGTTCAGCCCTCAGGCTGCACGGAAGAGCGCGCCTCTTCAGAGCCTGGTTTCTTTCAACTCTCTGCGAGACTGCCAGTCTAACTTCCATCAAGAAAGTCTGAATAAACTTTAGATAAACACTTAAAATTATTTCCTGGAAGCTCAGCAGACTGAACATGTGAATCCTCCTAGGCTGCGCAATTGAAAACAAGTTATATAATTTCTGTTCTCGGCGGAAAGGGCTGTGTGAGACGCAGAACGCTGGGACTGCTGCCTGTCGTCTGGAATCACATTTTAAAGAAATAGATGAAGTGCACAGAAACGTGAATAATGAAACGGCAGGAACAGAAATGAAAGAGCAATGGGAATGACAGGCACTGTTTCCGTCTCTCACTGAGACTTCCGAACGACTTGGCTTAGGGGGTTCTCTCCTGGGGAGTGGGGTATTCTTAACGCCGTTGACTGTGATGCCTCCATGACACCTATTATTTCCAAATGCCTGCAACGTACTACTCAGACCTCACCACCACTGCAGGGTCAAGGTTCAAATGTGCCTGCTATTCCTTCAGCTATTTCAAATGTTCCATCCGCTATCTCAGTTATTTCTGGAATCCCTTCTTCGATGAGGAAGTTATTTTCTTTAACAACTGTTATTTTTTAAGCTTGGCTTTTTTTCTTTCTTGCTGCTTTCTTCACTACCAACCCTTTCCAGTGCATCCATTTACGATGGTATCGTCTGGGATGGCATTACAATCTTCGTGAAGATGGATAATAAACAGAGATCAGATCTGAACCGTACAAATACCGTATTTGTGGCCATGCCTGTCCTCCTGCTCCACACGCTCAGGATGTCTTGAGGCACATTTAAGGAACACTTGGTAATGTGTAAGATTTGCTATGTAAGATCTGAAGTCTTTATGGCAGTCGCTATTCTTTTAAAAATTCAAGGAAATATTTGGAAAATTCAGCTGTTGGTGCTGTGTGTCCTGGTGTCTATACTTGACTAAACAGAACAGAGAGTCTTAACCACTGAACCACCAGCGAAGTCCCTTTTGACGCTCTAGAACCCCAAAGAGGGCCGTGAACGGCGCAGGCCGTGAGCTACCTGCGGAGTGGGCTCCAGACCCCAGGTGGGCTCCAGAACCTGAAGTTTCTGCCAGCGGCAGTTTGATCAAATCAAACTGTTCAAATCACACTCAGGGCAACTTTCCCTTGAGACCCATTCCAGCCCACCAACCAAGAGCTTCGAAAGCTCTGAAATGGCTGCTGGCAGAGCTGCCAAGAGCACACGTCAGAACCGTTTCTTGAGCGCTGGGCACACGCACTTCTGCCAGCTGACCGAGCGCCGTGCTCCCGGGGCAGGCGGGTCTGTGGGCGCCCCCGCTTCTCCCCGGGGCGGGTCCCCCGGGGCCTCCCCACAGTGGAGGGTTCTTAGGTGACTTAGAGACTGTCTGCCCACACGTGGAAACAAACCTCACCCTAAACGCCTCTGTGAGGAACAGGCATCTGGCCTAGTTTTTAAACCGCTGGAGACCCTTGACAAATCTTTCCTCTGCTTTTATTTACATGTGAACTCACAAATAGCAAGTTTTCAAAAGAAAACTTCTACTTCATCTATCATCAGACTTGGCTGACTCTTTGTGATGCTGGGAGATTCTAGATTTAGGTTTAGAGATTTTTGAAAAAGTGCAAATTCCTGGATTTTGCCCGAAAAATGGAAGAAGAGACACTGGGCAAGGGGTTCAAGAATTCATCTTCCCAGTGATCTGATGGCCAGCCAGCTTCAGTAGTGTCAGCCCGTGTCAGCCCAACTGCACCACACCCTCCATAAAACACCAAGAGGAAGGAGCTGTGAGCGAGCAGACAAGGCCTGAGCCTCAGTACTGGGGTTCACCTAGAAACCTCCCAGGCCTGGACAGGACTCAGCAGACTCTCCCTCTTCCATTTGGTCAACTAACTAACAAATACCTTTAAGGATCGAGTATGAATGAATTATAAGACAGCAGGGAATAGACGAATATGACTTCTTCCCTGCCATCAAGAAACTCAGAATCCACTTATTTACCGAGTAATTACTGAGCACCAGATTTGTGCTGGGTACCATTTCAGACACTGGCAATACAGGACCCCACAGACATAGTTCTGGTCCCCGTGGGATCTGGTATTCAGCACAATCTACATTCCTTTTGTAGGAAGGCTTCCCAAGTGGCCCTAGTGGTAAAGAACCCACCTGCCAATGCAGGAGACTTAAGAGACATGGGTTCAATCCCTGAGTTGGGAAGAGCCCCTGGAGGAGGGCGTGGCAGCCCACTCCAGTATTCTCTCCTGGAAAATTCCATGGCTGGAGGGCTCCAGTCCACAGGGTCGCAAAGAGTCAGACATGACTGAGTGACTTAGCACAAACACGCAAACAGGTAACACATGAGCAGGACTTTGACAACTGCATTAGGCAGTTCATTCAGAAGCAATACAGCACCTGTGTGAACCTGGCATTGAGTGCCTCCTTAAACTCTGCAGCCTCCACACTCACTTGCCTCACCCCAGCCCCAGTCATGAGGTTGGGAGGTGTCCTACACGGGATCACGGCAGGTGCAAAGGCAAGAAGATGCTGGAGATTATTCAGAACCTAGGGTGGCTTGAGTACAGAACACACCAGGCAGGGAAATGGTTGAGAGTCTGAGAGTCTGCTCCAGATGAGGGGAGAGTCCAACTGCAGCCTACAGACAGCTGTGAAGTTCTCTGCACATCAAATGCTTCTTCTCTGTGTGTATGACAATCAGAGTATCCATTTTACTTTTTAGAAAGTTCACCTTGGGGTGGGGGTGGGGGGATGCTTGGACCAAGAAACAAAGCAGCTACTATAGCCGTGCCAGAAAGAAGGAAATAAATATTTGAATTGAAGCAACAGCCTAAATGGAAAGAAAGACTTGGTATTCAAAGCTATAGGGAAGTAGATACGAGAGGAGAAATTTAGGGCCACTCACATAAAGAGTCTAACTATATCTTTTGGTGGAAATACACAAAGAGAATAAAGTAGCCTTGCCTGGTTCATTCTCAGCCCTGCCTAATTTTTTTTTACATTTTTAAGAATTCACTACCACAGACCATCTCTCACACAGCTTTGTGGTCCAAATTCACACTAATTGTGTGATAGATCCACATACACATACACTCACACACATATCTCAAATATGGAATTTAATTTAAAAGTTAGCCTTGGATTAGCAATATGCCAAGGTAAATGGCAGAAGTAAACACAAACCCTCATTGGAGTAACACCATCATCACAAGCCTCAAGCAATTCCCACAGATAAAGCTCCAAGGAAAATGAGCGGCTTACCGTTTAAAAGTATAAAACACAGGGAAACAACACGCCATGAGTGACGAGCCAGGACAAACGACAGGCTGACTAGCGAACCCAAAAAAGACTCCAGATGCTGGAACTCTGCCCCACAAAACGAAAAACGTCCTACACGTTTAAGAAAAGCAACTTTGAAGAATATGCACCAGGATGCACTCCAGAGAGACAAAGCTAGAAATATAAATAGAGGTCTGAAAGCACAGATGATATGAAAGGGTCCAACTTAGGTCCCATTTAAGGAGGAAATAACAGAAGCATTAAAGCGGAGGCGCCAGTCGAGGAAACCAAGACTGGGAATTTACAGAAGTGGTAAAAGACAGCAGTGCTCATACCACCGGGGTTTTTAGACATTCTCACCAAGACAGACCAGTGGCGCTTCCATACACCAAAGAAAAACGATCATTACAAGGGAGGGGGAAAAATATCATCTACAGAGGAGTGGCAATTATACTTCAACTCAAAGAAGCGAAAGTGAAGCTGAAAGACAATGAAACAATGTACCTACTGTGCACAAAGGAGATAAATGTCATCCTAGATTTTTATGCCCAAAGAAGTTTCTTTCAAGAACAAGAACAATATAAAGAAGAATTAAAGTCAGTTTCTTGAAGGAATTCAGGTCAAAAGCTGAGCGAGTTTACCCCAAACAGACCTTTGGTAAAGACAATTCTAAAGGAACTACTTCAGGCTGAAGGGAACATATCTCTAATCAGAGATCCGAGACTCGGAGACAGTGGTCAAAGATGTCAGTAAACCTGCGAGGAAACCTAGACAAACACGGCCTGCTTAAAACAAAAATAATAATGGGTGAAGAGAGAGAAGGGAGGGCAGAACTAAACTGGGAGGCTGGGGTTGACTAACACACTACAATATACAAAACAGATAGCTAACAAGGACCTACTGTGTAGCACAGGGAATTCTACTCAATACTCTGTAGTGATTTATACGGGAAAAGGATCTCAAAGAGAGTGGATAGATGTAGAACTGATTCACCCTGCTGTACACATTAACACACATTGCAAATCAATCATACTCCAATTTTTTTTAAAAAACTTTTTAAGTAATTTTTTTCCAAATGAAAGAACAAAATAAAAGCCCAGGAAAAAATCCTAATGAAATGGATGTAAGTAATATACCTGATAAAGAGTTCAAAGCAATAGCACTAAAAATGCTTTCCAAACTCAGCAGAAGAATGGAGCAACGCAGTGTGAATTTCAACAAAGCATTAGGAAAAAAAAAAAAAAAGAACTAGGCACAACTGAAGAATACAACAACTGAAATGAAAAATATACTCCCAAAGAGCCAAAGCAATCTTGAGAAAGGACAGAGCTGCAGCTATCAAGCCCCCTGACTTCAGACTATACTACAAAGCTAGAGTAATCAAAACAGCATGATAACACACCAACATAGACACATAGATCAATGACATGGAGCAGAGAACCCAGAAATATAGCCATACTTACACGGTCAGCTAATCTATAACGGGGCAAGACTACACAATGAAGGAGAGAGAGCCTGTTCAGTAAGTGCTACTGGGAAAACTGGATGGCTCTATGTAAAAGATTGAAACTGGACTACTTTCCCACACTGCATACAAAAATAAACCCAAAAGGGATTAAAGACTTAAATGTAAGAACTAAAACAATAAAACTGTTCAAAGAAAATATAGGCATTATGCTCCTTGATTCAGTTTAGCAATATTTTTTGGACTTGTCTCCTCAGGCAAGGGAAACAAAAACAAAAATAAATGGGACTACCTCAAACTAAAAAGCTTTTATACAGCAAAGGAAACTATCAGCAAAATGAAAAGGCAACCAACTGAATGGAAGAATATTTACAAACAATATATTCGATGAGGAGTTAATTCCAAAATATACAAGAACTCAGAGAATTTAACATTGAAAAAAAAAACCTGATTAAAAAATGGAACGAGGATCTGAATAGAAATTTTTCTAAAGACAACACAGATGAAAAGATGCTCAACATCACTAATAATCAGGGAAATGCAAATCAAAACCACAGTGAGCGCATCAGGAGGCCGACAAGTTCACTGCTTTATCTTGTGCTGGCTTCTAAGCCTCCTGATTTAGTCTGTCCACACTCAAGGCTTATTCTAGGGCAGACTTTGAATTACAAGTCAGTCATCTACCCTCAGTAGGAATAAAGTATGACACTTAGAGATTTGAAGTATCGGTGGCAAATTGGCATTTGTTTTTAATTGCAACAACTGGAAGATTCTGTGAAAGACCAATGTTGTGAAATCCTTAAGCCTGTTAGAGTGTCTCACAATCTATTTTTACCAAGGTCCAAGCTCGTTAAGAATGCGAAATCAACAGAATCATTTCTTCCCAAGAAAGCATGATTGCACACCAGCTACAAGTTCATGAAGTTAATCTAATTGATGAAATGCTATTCCACAAACTCACTATTAAGACACTGTTTATTTGGACTAATAAAAATTTCAAGGAATAAATCAAAATTGTAAAAACCACAATAAGACATCACCTCACACCTGTCAGAATGGCTGTCATCAAAAAGACTGCAGATAACAAGTGCCGGTGAAGATGGGGAAGAAAGGGAGTCCTCAGACACTGTTAGTGGGAATGTAAATTGGTGCAGCTACTCTGGAAAACAATATCGAAATTCCTCAAAAAATTAAAACCAGAACCACAATACACTTCAGCAATTCCACTTTGGGGTATTTACTCAAAGAAAATGAAAACACTAATTGGAAAATATATATGCACCTTAATGTTCATTGTGGCATTATTTACAATAGTCAAGATATAGAAACGTTCATCAACAGATAAGTGGAAAAGAAGATATAATATACATGTATATGTTCATCAATAGATAAATGAATAAGAAGATATGATAAATATATGTTCATCAATAGATAAATGGATAAAGAAGATATGATATATTTATGTTCATCAGCAGACAAATGGATAAAGAAGATATGGTATATATATATGTTCATCAACAGATAAATGGATTAAAAAGATATATATGTGTTCATCAATAAATGAATAAGGAAGATATGATATGTAATATTACTTACATACATACATACCTAATGTATATAATGAATATTAATCAGCTACAGAAAAAAAGAATGAAGTCTTGCCGCTTGTGACAAGGATGAACCTAGAAGGTGTTACACTGAGTGAAATAAGCCAGACATAGAAAAGTACTGAGTTTTCACTTATATGTGGCATCTAAAAAACAAAACAAATACAATAAGACAGAAACAGACTCATAGATCCAGTGAACTAGTAGTTGTCAGGGGAGGTGGTTGAGGGGATGGGCCAAACAGTTGAGGGGATTAAGAGGTAAAATCCGCCAGTTATAAAATAAATGTGTCAGGAGAATATACTGTGTGACAGAGAGAACACGCAATAATGCTGTAATAACTTTGCAGAGCACGCAATGATAAAATACCCACGCACTGTGCTGCACAGCTGACGCTGGTCTAATGCTGCAAAGTCAACTATACTTCAGTTTAAAACAAAGAGCAGCTCTACTCCCTTCGTAAACTACATTCCCAATTCAGGGCAGAAGAGGCCTCACGATGCCTTCCAGGGCCTCTCCCAGCCGTCTCCTCAGGCCCGGGTGAGCTGCCCTCCTGAAAGATGGGCCACACTGCCCCACGCCTCCCCACCTCCTCTCCCACAGACCCTCGCGGGCTGCACACTCAACACTCCAGCCCCCAGCAGTGACACCAGTTGTCCATAAGGGGTCATCCAGGGACTCTGAGAAGCTGACATTAGATGGGATGTTGGAAGTCACCTGAAAATGGAGGGAACTCATCCAATTTAACTCAACAGTAATTCATTCTGTGCCAGCTGTGTATCTAGATCCTGATCCTTTTATGCCTTTTTAAACACACAACATTTAAACATTGAAAAAAATTGCAGAGAAACAAAAGATAAAGATAATCCCTAATGACTTCCATCATATATTGAGTGCTGGCTTTGTGCCCGGCTTCATATGACAAGCTTGTGTTAGTTGTCTTTGCGACCCCATGTAGCCCACCAGCCGACCATGGGATTCTCCAGGCATGACTACTGGAGTGGGTTGCCATCCCTCTTCTCCAGGGGTTCTTCCTGTCCCAGGGGTTCTTCCTGACCCAGGGATCGAACCCAGGTCTTCTGCATTGCAGGCAGATTCTTTACTGTCTGAGCCACCAGGGAAGTCGATGAAGAGCTTGACTTTCATTAATGCTAGTCCTTAAAGCAAAGCTTCAAGGTTGCCAGTGATACTGCAGATGAGTAACCCCTGCTCAAGGAGGATACGTAAACCTCTCCGATCACACAGCTAGTAAGTAGCAGAATCAGTGTCTGGACCCAAGTCTGCTAATCCCACAGCTCACACACGTGCCACTAGACTTTGGAGCTCACAGTAGAGTACGAAAACTGTCCTTGCAGCTGGAGAGTCTTCATGTAAGCGCACTCAGTGCTGCCCAGCGTCCCAAGGCCCAGGAGATCCTGCCTCCCCTCTGAATGCTGCCTGGCTTGTGGAAAGCCCATTAAGCCTAAAGTTTCTATCTGCTGGAGATTCTAGCATGACGGAACCTGAGGTCAATACTAAGATAATGGGTCCAAAATACAATCTTATACAAAGGAATATTAGTGCTATCCCTCCACTAATAAAAGGCTTTGCTCTAAGGACAGAACACTGCAAATATTTTCCTCCCAATCCTCACAGGTATCTTATTCAATTGTAAAAATGTGCTTCAGACAAAGTTTAAAACAACAAAAATCAGCTCCTTAGGTATCAAATGTCCAAACAATACTCACTTTACATTTTCTTGATTCATAATACATCATTCAACCCTTCAACTTCTAGGAAATAAAACTCAAGAAAAGAATTACTATAAAAACAACATTAAAAATTTTAAGCAGACAAACTTACTCAAGATTCAAAATATGGTTTTTTTCTATCCCTCGTCTAACTCATATTGAAATCAATCTTCTCTCCTCTTCTTTGTCTCCTTTTATTAAATCATCATCTCTCCTAATTCAGTTTCTTCCAAGTATATATTTCACCAGCTTTTTAGAACATCATTCTGGCTTGAAGTAACAAGCTGGAAATAACAATGCATTCCATGGCAGCTTAATGCAGATGGATGAAACCGCGCAATAATTAAACCGAGATCAGGGGTTTCACCTCATAATAAGCACAGAGCCAGGACAAAGCAGGCGCCAACTAATGATAGCAGGATTAACCTGCACACCTGGTACCGTGGGCAGGGGTCTTACTAATTTGGTTCCTGGCAGATGCACACTTGAGTCTTGAAAGACAGGGCAGCGGTGGAGGCTGGGGATCGAGAAAGCAGAGGAAAGACGACCTAGGTGTCACCCGCCCTGGACACACAGGAATTCCCTCGCTAGTCTATACCGTGGGGCAGTGGGGCACTCAGGGAAGCTGGAGAGAAGGATCCTTGTTCCCATTTTCTGACAGTTGAAGGAGAGTATTGCTTTGAAAGGGCTTCCGCGGTGGCTCAGCGGTAAAGAATCCACCTGGCAAGGCAGGAAGTGCAGGCTCTGTCCCTGGGTTAGGAAGATCCCCTGGAGAAGGAAATGTCAACCCACTCCAGTATTCTTGCCTGGGAGACCCCATGGACAGAGGAGCCAGGTGAGCTGCGTGGGAGCCAGGTGGGCTGCATGGGATCACAAAAGAATTAGATAGGACTCAGCAACTGCTCCTACTGCTGCTAAGTCCCTTCAGTCGTGTCCGACTCTGTGCGACCCCATGGACAGCAGCCCACCAGGCTCCCCCGTCCCTGGGATTCTCCAGGCAAGAACACTGGAGTGGGTTGCCATTTCCTTCTCCAATGCATGAAAGTGAAAAGTGAAAGTCAAGCTGCTCAGTCGT
>SJYV01030329.1:2231496-2253973 GCA_006410875.1 Neotragus pygmaeus | reverse complement strand
GGGGGTTGCTGGGAGGGAGGGATGCTCCAAGCCATTTGATTCATAAAATAACTTTCACCCCTCGGTAAAACATGGATCAGAATATCAATAGGAGGAGCTCCCTGGTGGTCCAGTGGTTAAGAATCCACCCGCTAATGCAGGGGACATGGGTTCAATCTCTGACCTGGCAACCAAGCCTGTGCACTTGGACCATTGACGTCCATGTGCCCTAGGGCCCAGGCTCGGCCACAGGAGAAGCCCCTGCTCAGCACATGGGGAGAAAGCCCAGGCACAGCAACAAAGGCCCAGCACAGCCAAAAATTAAATAAATAAAAATTTTTAAAAATCAACAGGAGATACCACTTATATTCTTGTTTCCAACAATGAAACTATATCTGGAGAAAAAGTGACTTGTTAAAGATTAATTTTAAAAAAGAGAAAAGAATGTGTCTGTTAGTTGTTCAGTCACGTCTGACTCTTTGCAACCCCAGGGACTGTAGCCTGCCAGGCTCTTCTGTCCATGCAGTTCTCCAGCCAAGAATACTGGAGTAGGTAGCCATTCCCTTCTCCAGGAGATCTTCCCAACTCAGGGATGGAACCTGGGTCTCCTGCATTGCAGGTGAATTCAAAAAATAATAATAATAATTAACAAAAATTAGATTCGGACTGCCATCTGCTTGACAACAGGGCCCACACTCTTTGCCACCCTGATTACTGCCTCTAACAGTTATATTTTAAAAGTGGGATTTTCATTCTGCACAAGGACTTGGCTATAACCCATTTCCATCTCACTGCTCCAAACATTTTTTGCTAAAATGACAACATATGGACATTTTCATGTAAAACCCTCCATGAGAGAAGTATAAACCCTTGTATGAGGACAAGCAGTGCAGAAAGGGGTCTATGTTTGGAAACAGTCCCCCAAAATAAGAAATAAATTAA
Organism: Neotragus pygmaeus; assembly: GCA_006410875.1. NCBI lineage: Eukaryota > Metazoa > Chordata > Mammalia > Artiodactyla > Bovidae > Neotragus > Neotragus pygmaeus. The sequence goes on along the minus strand of SJYV01030329.1, from coordinate 2,253,052 downwards.
CGTTTGAGAGGGGAGAGTCACTTGTCTCAGTCTGGGCAAAACTTCAGTTTCCAGAAACCCAGGAAGATTAAAATGAGGCCGCAGAAGAAGCCAACATTACTGATTGCATGAAAGCTTAGACAGCAAGGCTGATTAGGCAAAATTCCATTCTGCAAACTTTACATTCGGTGGGCAACTGGAGGGTTCTTGTCTTCCCTTAACAACTTTTTTGAAAATGCATTTGGTAGCTACTTGACACCAAGGAGAAAGCCTAGCTCAGAAAACATAACTCTCAGTGTGTTTCAATAGATTAACCACAGTTTATTCTGTTCTTAAGTATCTCCTGTTCTCACAAACAGCATAGGCTAATTTATGCCCAATTCCTTTTCACACTCACAGCAATATCTCCATGCATTTCTACATGTCTGTATGCATACATTTCAAGGCAAGTTTGGAGCTTTTAAAATTCTGCCACAGAGAGGATACTAAGTAGAAAGGCCACTAAAAGGAAATGGCAACCCACTTCAGTATTCCTGCCTGGAGAACTCCATGGACAGAGGAGGCTGATGGGCTAAACAGTCCATGGGGTCGAAAAGAGCCAGACACAATTGAATGACCAACACTATGTCACTATGTCACATTTGGTTTATCCGTTCATCCATTGATAGACACTCAGACTGTTTCCATGGCCTGAAAGTGGAAGTGAAAGTGTTAGTCACTTAGTCACGTCTGACTCTTTGCAACCCCACGGACTGTAGCCTGTCAGGCTCCTCTGCCCATGGGATTCTCCACCCAGGAACACTGGAGTGGGCTGCCATTCCCTTCTCCGGGGGAGCTTTCCAACCCAGGGGATGAGTCTGGGTCCCCCACATTGCAGGCGGATTCTTTACTGTCTGAGCCCCAGGGAAGCTGCTTTCCCTGGCTTGGCTGATGTGCGTGCTGAAATCTTCAGGGGCCTGGTGGCTGGGCCAGCCTTCAGTAGAGCCAGACACTGGAGGCCTCAGTGGCCTCCACAGCGTGGCTGATCCTGGGGTCCCTGCTCTTCCTTCCTGTTCCCAGCCACCTCTACATGTCTCAGCTTTGCTCTGAACAGGATGAAACCACAGTGCGTCCTCCACACGGTGACCTAAAAGGCTGGGGAGCTAGTAGCTCATCTTGCCTCCCTTTCTGGGTTAGGGAAACTCTTTCTGGGTGGGGAGCTCTCTCTAGGAGTGGAGCAGAGGGGAATGGGATGATGCAGGCAGACTGAAACTGCTCTTCCGTTCCTTTCTGAGCCGTTTTTCTTATGCTTTTTGATCCACTGTGTTGCTGAAGTTTCTTAAGTGGACTCCTCATCTCTTCTAGAGCTATTTCTGTTGGTGGATAGCTGTCTAACTTTTAGCCTCTGTTGGGGGACAGAGGATGGGGTCCCCCCTTGGCCATGCTCATGATGTCCTCTGTTGCCTTTTTTAATCATGTTCACAGGCTTGTTTCACACCTTTCAACACTTGTAATAAACTAAAGGCTCTAGATTTTTTTTTTTCATGAATTACTACCAAACTGGGTTTGCTTCATTCCATGCTGGTTATAATTGCGCTATTAAAGCTAAATTCCAGGGCCTATATTTATTTCTATTACCCTCAAACTGCAAAATGATCTTAACAGGTCTGAATTCTGGGCTGAAATTAACAATCAAAATTTCCTGTCATGCTGTCATGCCAGCTCTCAACTCCAGGTTATATTTTTATCCCAAGTCATTTTTATTAAAGATGAATATCTCAGGAAAAGACAGAAAGAAGATGCCATCAGATCACAGAAGGAAAACCCAGCACAATTCATGATGCCAGAGGGCTTCTGTCAAGGTGGCCCTCTGGCCCAGGAGGGCAGCTTGGAGGTGATAAAGAAAAATGTAAGCCAAGTTGGGATCTGGAGGGGGCAACTGACCAGATGCCTGGTGAGATTAACAGGTAAGGCAGCCAGGTGGGTCACCACACACCATCTATGCCAACTGGAGTGAAACAGGGATGCATGCTTGAACAAAAGGGATCACCAAGAGCCTGGGGGAGCTGGAGAGACTCAGCAGTGACATGGACTCTCACCATCAGGTAACTGGGTACCAGCACCACATCCTAACTCTCCTTGTATGACATAATAAGACAGGAAATCTCCAATATCCAGATGAGTACAGAAGCAATAATGTTCTAATATTTGTAGGAAGTGAGCATCAGGAAAAGGAGGTACTAAGTTCAATAAACAGCAGTAACACCTAAGGAAACAGAGTTAATGGAATAAACAGAAACATCAAAAGAAGTACTGGGAAAAGAACCAACTAGTGATTATGGAACATAAAAACGAACAGCACAGTGGATACAGCTGAGGAGTAATTAATAAACCAAGAAATTCTCTCAGAACGCTGCCCAAATGTTCCAAGAGATCAAAAATATGAAATGACAGTCACAGTGCTATTTCTGCTACATTCTACTGGTAAGAAATGAATCACAGGTTAGTGACCAAGCCCAGAGGGAAGAGGAGGGAACCACACAGGACTGGGAGGGATGGCCCCTGGGGAGCATCTTCAAGACATCCACCCTTCCACACCCCTATTCTTCTGTGTGTGCCTCTATTATCACTTCCCATGTGAGGTTATAATCTGTTTACAGTATCGCAGACTTAAATAACATATCCATCAGACTTAAACTAAAGGTGAAAAAAAAGAATTTTGTAGCCAATGATCTGTGTGCCAACACACATGACACATTTATAAAAACTATGTGTATCGGGCCACAAAGAAAGCCTCAAACACTCCAAAAAGCAAAAATCATCCAGATCATATTGTAACATAATCTAAAAATTCACAAAACAAAAAAATGGACAGTCCCTCCCTCCCCCTCCAGCCAAGAATCTATGCCCAGAAAGATGCAAACTCTTAAAAAAAACACCCAGGTGAAAGAAAAAATAGAAATTATAAACCTAAATAGAACACTAATCACAAAAGATAATCCAATGTTCCTGCCTTAAAACTGCATCAGGTCCATAGGATGTTATAAGTGGGTTCTGCCAAACCTTAAAGGTTATGATTTCCATGTTATATAACCAAGTTCAAATCACAGATAAGGGTGAAACAATTTTTAACTGATATTATGTGAAGTGAGCATAACCAATATCAAAACCGAAAAAAGAATATACAAAGAGAAAGACCACAGGCCAATCTCATGTATGAATATACATGTAGAATGTGTATATACTGGAACATTTAAATATTTAATTAATCAAACATTTAGAAAAAATATGACTGATTCCAGGAATTCAATGTTAGATCACATTTTAAAAATCTATTATACACTGAGCTATATTTAAAAATCAGAGAAAAAACACATATAAACATTTCAATAGATAACAGGAAAGCAGGAGATAAAATTTAGTACATATTTCTTAAAAAAAAAAACTCAACTATGTAGAATGGAAAAAATAACCCAAAATCAAAGCAAATAATATACTTAATGGTGAAAATCAGAACCCTTGGCACTCAGATCAGGTTCAACTCAAGGATGCCTACTATCGCTGCTACTATTAAAAATCACACTGGAAGGAACCTCCTGGTGGTCCAGTGGTGAAGAGCCCTCACCTGCCAATTTCAATCCCTGGTCTGGGAAGATTCCACATGACTCAGAGCAACTAAGCCTTTGTGCCACAACGACTAATCCCCCACACCCAGAGCCCATGCTCCGCAACAAGAGAAGCAATGAAGAGCCAGCACAGCCAAGAAGTAAATCCATTTAAATAAAAAATTTAACAAGGTAGCTAGATACAAGATGAAAAACCCCACAGCTCTACTGTAATCATAACCAGCTGGGGGGAAAAAAGAAACATCCCAGTTACACTCACAATTAAAACTATTCTTACTATAAATAAACAAAAAATATATAATACCTACATAGAGAAACCTATAAAATTTACTGAATTTACTATTTAAAAGTAGTCCTCAATATAGCTCTCTGAAATAACTTACAAAGAAATCTCAATTAAAATCCCCAAATGATTTTCACAGAGAAGGACACACTGATTTTAAAATTTGTAAGAAAATGTCCAAGACAAGACAATTTTGAAAAAGAGCACTGGAAGAGGATTCTCCATGCTAACTGTCAAATGTCTCTTGTGAAATGGAGTCTTTTCTGCCATGAGAAGTAACAAGCATGTCGTGGTCAGGGACTCCAGCCCTCCAGATGTTAGTCTCTGAGCCCAGGAAGAACAACGCCTGCTATCTGCCAGCCACCCAGCGGCAGTCACTCCCTATGGTGAGCAAGGAGCCAAGGCTGTGAATAATCAAACCCCAGGATGCCGGCCCCAGACAGATGGGGTGCGCACGAAAGGAATGAATCAGGGAGCCCAGACTCCTGCATCTTCCCATACAGAGAAAAGTGCTAAATTCTTAACTTGAGACATCTGGTCTTCCTTAATCGACAATAATGATGTTGATGTTCAGACTACCTGCCCCTTGCTGCAAGCTTCTATATAACCTGGCTCCTCCCTCTGCCTCCTCAGAACAGTTTTCTCAGGGTCACTTGAGATGCTGTCTTCCAGACTTAAAGTCCTAAAAATTCCCATCAAATNGGAAATGGCACCCCACTCCAGGATCCTTGCCTGGAGAATCCCGTGGACAGAGGAGCAGATGTGTATAAGAGACAGGTCCTCCTCCTAATCCCCTCCCCAGACTGTACTCATGCATGTTTGCTTGAAAGTGATTTCAATTGTTTTCCATTTTCTTTATCTTTTCTCTCTGCTGGTTTTCTTTGCTCCCTCATTTCATGGTTTTTTTTTCCTTACAAGGCGCTCACACAGCATGTGACGCCTCTACAAATGACGGGATTTTTCTTCCTGTCCTTGAAGTGACAGCTTGTCTTTCCTCTCGAGTGTCTTTGTCGAGTTGCCTGATAAACTGTTTATTTTTCCTAACAGCTTTCCTTTTTCGCCTGAAAAACAAACATTAACCAAAAAGTCCTTGTTTCACTAGTGACCCTTTCTATGCAATCCCTGGTGCTGGAGCGCCCCCTGCTGCATAAATGGGAATTAGCCTGCCTTTCGTAATCCTGCCTTTGGTCCCACAGAGGATGAGAAACTTGAACTTGGGGGGCCGTGCGCTCATCCTAGATGCAGATTCTTCAGAATAATATTCAGTGTAGTGTTCTTGATGTAGTCCCTCCTCTAATCTGCAGAAGTCACATGATCGCCAACAGCTCTCCAACTATCATACCACAGTATGATAAAACTATACTTTTCACCACTCTCTGCTCAGTACTTACTAGTCATATGTATGCCCCACATAGAAGAGAATGGCCAACAAGCAGGGTGGGACCCTTCCCTCGGAACCAGCTAATGATATGGAACCTATGACCTCCTAAGGCAGGGAGCCCAGATAATTCCAAAGGTCCTTCTTATAATAAACAACTCAGCTTTTTATGGGGCTTCCCAGATAGTGCTAGTGGTCAAGAACCTGCCTGCCAATGCAGGACATTTAAGAAACCCACGGATTCGATCCCTGAGTCTGGAAGCTTCCCTGGAGGAGGGCATAGCAACCCTCTCCAGTATTTTTGCCTGGAGAATCCCATGGACAGAGAAGCCTGGTGGGCTACAGTCCACAGGATCACAGAGAGTCAGACATGACTGAGGCGACTTAGCACGTGTGCGCACAGCTTTCTGTGGTTTTCTACAGCTTTTGCCTGTAATTGTCCAGCCCCCTTCTGAGACACTGCAGGGCTTACTTACTTTTCCCACTGTGTTCTGCGTGCTCAGTTGCTCGGTCATTTCCGACTCTTTGCAGCCCTATAGACTGTGGCCTGCCAGGCTCCTCTGTCATGGGATTTCCCAGGCAAGAATACTGGAGTGGGCTGCCATTTCCTCCTCCAGGGGATCTTCCCCACCCAGGGATCGAACCTGCATCTCCTTTGTCTGCTGGACTGCAGGCAGATTCTTTACTCGTTGAGCCACTGAGGAAGCCCCTTCCTTTTTCTCAAGGGTGGTGGTTCAGCCACTCAGTCGTGTCTGGCTCGTTGCAACCCCGTGGACTGCAGCCCACCACGCTTCCCTGTTCTTCACCATCTAAACATTTGAAATGTGTTACCATGTCCTCCTAAACATTCAAAATACTTCTCACTCCACAGTTAACATAAACCAGTGTCTGCAGGCCAGATAGTGGGGCGCTCACCAGAACCCAACGATGCACACACTCTGATCTCAGACCTCCCAGCCTCTGGACTGTGAGAAATAAAATGCTACTGTTTAAGCCAGTGCATAGGGCTTTCCTGGTGGTGCAAACACCGAAGAATCTGCCTGCAGTGCAGGAGACCCAGGTGCAATCCCTGGGTCGGCAAGATCCCCTGGACAAGGAAATGGCACCCCACTCCAGGATCCTTGCCTGGAGAATCCCGTGGACAGAGGAGCCTGGAGGGCTACAGCCCATGGGGTCACAGAGTCAGACTAACTTTCACTTTCACTTTTCAAGCCAGACTATGGTATGTTGTTATAAGTGAAGCTCCTCTGCAGAGTTCTGCTATCTCGGTGCAGTCGTCCATAGTATATGCTATACAGGTTTTGTTTCCTGGTAGTTATATTTCCAAGTAAGCTAACCAGACATTCCTATCCCACAGCTGAGATGCTGAAGATATATCATCTCACAAGGCAAATGATCTATTTTGTTTATAATCTCACTAAGGCACGTGCCCCAGCAAGTATTTGCTGTAATGTGGGGTTTTTTGGGGTTTTTTCCCATTCTAAAGGAGAACAGTCCTGGGTGTTCACTGGAAGGACTGATGCTAAAGCTGAAACTCCAATACTTTGGCCACCTCATGCGAAGAGTTGACTCACTGGAAGACCCTGATGCTGGGAGGGATTGGGGGCAGGAGAAGGGGATGACAGAGGATGAGATGGCTGGATGGCACCACCGACTCAATGGACATGAGTTTGAGTGAACTCCGGGAGTTGGTGATGGAAAGGGAGGCCTGGCGTACTGCGATTCATGGGGTCGCAAAGAGTCAGACACGACTGAGCAACTGAACTGAATACATTTTTTTTAAACCCGAACATATTTTCTTAAGGGTTTTCTCCTTTATTTCTAAATCCAAGTGCCTTATCAAGCAATATGGAACCCACATGCTGTTGAATGTATTTAAACCTGTTTGCTACAGGTATTGCATTGTATGACATTGACATTCTTTTCTGTAGGAGTTCTTTCAGGGCTCGAGTGATTCTGAGGCTCAAATGTTAGAGAATTTTCTTCTCTTGGTCCCTCAAAGAGTCCCAGAATTTGTAAACCATACTCTTGACTCCTTACTGTACATCAGGTTCTTTTGTTATTATTATTATTGAAATATAGTTGATTTACAATGTTGTGCTAATTTCTGCTGTACAGCAAAGTAATTCAGTTGTACATATATATACATTCTTTTAATATTATTTTCCTTCAGGATTACCCACAACATTGAATATAGCTCCGTGTGCTATACAGTAGGAACCTTGCTGGTTTTCATTCTATATATAATACTTTGCATCTGCTAATCCCAACTCTGGATCCATTCCTCCCCCAGCCCCCTCCCCCTTGGCAACCACAAGGAACTTCCAGTTCTTAAGTTTTTGTCCACGTTTGATAGTCATGTGATGGAAGGATTTCCCAGTTAGTAAAACCAGTCTTTCCCCCTTCTTTTTTGTCCTTTGTCCTTGATTCTAAGACAAAGTAGATGTTAGTAAAACCAATCCCTCCCTCTCTCTCCTTGCCCTCTGTCCTTGATTCTAGCTGCTTTGGATAGAGAATGAAATGGCTTCTCTACGAGGCAGTAGAGAGTACAGTCTATCAACCCTCTCCGCAACTGAATGGAATAGGAGGACACTGGAGAATCCCATAGAAGGAGAGAAAAAGCATCATGTGAGTGCAAGGCGCCACTGGACTCTTCACAAAGCCCCTTTCAACATATTGCCTCCCATCATGGCAGCCTCTTCAGAAGACAGCTGGAGGACTGCTGGTGGTGCTGCCCGAAACACCCTCCAGTGCGCACCCCCGGCTTCCACAGCCTGCTCTGGGAAGGGAGCACCCCCGGCTTCCACAGCCTGCTCTGGGAAAGGACAGGCTGTGCCCCCAAGGAGCCAGGCACGCATTATCCCACTCACTATGATGGCGTCACAAAGTACTTCGATGTCAGCGTGTAAAATGACAATCATTTTATTTTGCTCCCAGTTTCTGTAGGTCAGGAATTCAGGCAGAGCTTGACGGGGATGATTCTACTGGGGGTCCCGCAAGAGGCTGCAGTCAGATGCTGGCTGACACTGCGATATCTGCAGGTCCCACAGGGCTCCACGGCCAAGGTGGTCCCCCCACACGGCCAGCAGCTGGCCCTCGCCATCAGGTCAGAGGGGCGCTCAGTGGGGGCTGTGGACGGAGGGGCTCCCCCACGCCCCTCCCTCGTGGCGGCCCCAGGAAAGCTGGGCTCCTTACATATTCACCGCCCCGAGGGCAAGCATCCTCGCAGCCAAGGCGGAGGCGTTGTGGCTTTGGATGATGTAATCTTGGAAATGACACAGATTGTGACTGAGTGGGCCCCTATGGGGACTTCCCAGAATAGACCTCTCTCTCCACCCCTGTCCTCCACCTGCCTTTTGTCTTCAGGAAAGCTTCAGGCAAAGAATAATCAGAGAAGTGAGAAAATGCAGAGAGAAAGGAAGACAGGCAAGCAACACAAATTAATAATACTTTAACCATTGACTAAAGTCGAGGAGCTTTAGCTCTTCCCCAAAAGCTACAGATAATATTCTGAGCCATGTCCTTTGAGCTGTTCTGCAGACCCCAGACGGGTCGGAACCAGAAGGCTGATGATGCTGACTCCCGACGGCATCATCACCAGCCAGTCAGAAGAGCATCCACACCCTGCTCCTCGAACACCATGACTCTCCACTCCGCCCTCTAGGGTTGGGACGCTTCGTTTTGAGGGCATTGGCCTGCTGTGGCCCCCTCTGCCTGACAAAGCGATAAAGCTATTTCCTCCTACTTCACCCCAAACTGTTTCTATTTGGCACCGGTAAACAGAGGCCAAGTTTTGGAAACAAGTTCACTTTGTTCTAGTCTCCTGACGAAAGCAGTCACAAGCCTGCCTGGATTCTGGGGAGAGAATCCATTGAGCCCCCACCTCTCGATAGAAGGGATGCCAAGGATTTGCAAAGGAGACTAAGACCAGCCCAGGAACTCCGGATACCAGGCTGCTCTGTAGCGGAAAGTCACCCTGGGGGCCGCCGCTGCTGCTGCTCTTCCTGAGGCCCCTTCCGGCTCCAGAGGGTGGGCGGTTTGGGGGGTTGCTGGCCGTGGCCCTCCGTGGGGGCTCAGGCCACTCTGTCTCACNGTAGCGGAAAGTCACCCTGGGGGCCGCCGCTGCTGCTGCTCTTCCTGAGGCCCCTTCCGGCTCCAGAGGGTGGGCGGTTTGGGGGGTTGCTGGCCGTGGCCCTCCGTGGGGGCTCAGGCCACTCTGTCTCACAGCCCAAGGGGTTTCCCTGGGCTGGGGAAGGAGCTCAGTCCTAAGGAGCAACCCCCAACCAAAAGAGATGGCATCAGTGGGTAAATCCCCAACTTCCTCGCCCCTTGCGGGGACAGCGCTGTAGCTGCGTCAGGCGGTGCTGCCACGGTGGGGCGGCTGGCCTGGGGGCGGCCAGCTCCTGAGCACAGCCTCTCCGGCTCTTCCTCCTCGCTTCTGCTTCCTGACCTCCCTTCCCAGCACCCAGCGTCCTGTCCTCAGCTTTTGGTCTAGTCTCTGAGTCCTGTCTAACTCTTAGGTGACCCCACGGACTGCAGCCCTCGAGGCTCCTCTGTCCATGGAGAATGCTGGAGTGGGCTGCCGTTTCCTCCTCCAGACAATCCTCCTGACCCAGGGATCAAAGCCCTGTCTCCTGCATTGGGGGGCGGATTCTTTACCACTGAGCCTCCTAGGAAGCCTGTCATCAGCTTATAGGAGGATGCAAACTCAAACACCCATCACACATGTCCTGGCGAGAGAAGTCCCGGGGCACTGTTGCAGCAGGTGGTCTGAAAGCCCTTCCCCAGCCTGAATTCCTGCTCTCGTCATCATTCATTTCATGAATGGGGCCAGCTGAGAAGGTCTGAGATCACCCTGCATTCTCAAAGAAGTCACGGGTAAAGCCAAAATTTCCCCATTGCAGGGGGTGGGGGTGGGGGGACAGTCAGGGTTCCCTTAGAGGCTCCCACTTTCCCCATGAAATAAAAAGCACTGCTTGCACCCCAAACCCCCTCCTCCCAGAAAGCAGCCGTAAAAGTCAGAAGTGAACAATGGTTTGAAGCCTGAAAATAAATTAAGCAAGACTGAAAGCAGAAAGATCCCAGTAAAATCTAAACTTCCATAGCCAGCAACCCTCGGGCAATTACAGTTTCTACAGAGAAGGGTGGGATTTAGGAATGAATGTTGTTTTATTGCATTCTTCATCCTCCCCTCCTGGAAGTAGCTTATCAGGTGATCAGTCTCCCCTTGGCTCTCAGGATCTCTTATAATTAGTTCTGTGACATGACACATGTGACTGCGGGAAAGCTCAGAAGAGTGGAAAATCTATTCAGAGCAGTTGCCAGAAGTCCCAGTGTTTTCTCAAGCCTAGCTGGCTAATTCAGTTTCTTGGCATAGCCAAGAATGGATCCCCAGATCCACCAGGCCGTTCTGGCTCCCCAGAGTGTGAAAATGTCTCAAGAACTCTTCTTTCGCTTCTCTGGATCCTTCTTTTATGTCCTACCTGAATGAAGAAAGTGTGGTCACAGAAGTTTATCACGTCCAGCCTTGAACTGGAGCTGGAGTTTAATACCTCCACGCCAGCCACCCCTAGAACGCCTCAGCTGCCACGTGGTATCTACCAACAGAAGGAACAGACCTGCCTGGAGACGGCAAACTGGTTGTTTTCTTGAAGGAACTCCGGAGACCAAATTATACAGTTTCTAACACTGGGCTATTCAGGGGCCTGGTAAACATGGAAACCACGAGAGGGAAGGGAAGGAGAGAGGCGAGAGCAGGATAGGATGGCTGCCCTAATCCCACATTTGCCTGGCTCTGCTCTGTTTTACAACAATGTCCACTCTATGGGATAAAACCAAATGTGGTGTCTACGTCTTTAAGACCCAGGCAGTTTGGGCAACTGATAGGTTACCATGGCAACCTGTAATTCTGCTGTCAACTAAATGAAAAGCAACAATAGAAAATCCCTATCAAATAAAGTGCTACCTCTCAGTGACAATTATTTATTACCGACTGGCTTTTTTTTTTTTAATTTTATTTTTTTTTTNCGGAGTTCCAAAGAATAGCAAGAAGAGATAAGAAAGCCTTCTTCAGCGATCAACGCAAAGAAATAGAGGAAAACAACAGAACGAGAAAGACTAGTGATCTCTTCAAGAAAATTAGAGATACCAAGGGAACATTTCATGCAAAGATGGGCTCGATAAAGGGCAGAAATGACAGGGAACTAGCAGAAGCAGAAGATATTAAGAACAGGTGGCAAGAATACACAGAAACTGTACAAAAAACATCTTCACCACCAATATAATCACGATGGTATGATCACTCACCTAGAGCCAGACATCCTGGAATGTGAAATCCAGTGGGCCTTAGAAAGCATCACTAAGAACAAAGCTAGCAGAGGTGATGGAAATCAAGGTGAGCTCTTTCAAATCCTGAAATATTTATAATACTTGCAAGGGGCCAAATGAGTCTTTTTAAAGTGAACTGTAGAGATTTAAAACTGCTCCTTGAAGAATGAAAAGCAGAAATTTAATAGAAGACCATTAATTTTGCATGACAACAACATCACAGAAGAAAGTGAATGTTATAGGTACACAATAAGAATCAAATTCCAAAGTATCAGAGAAACAATCAAAGAAGTTTGTGTTAAATTTCCAGTCCTAGGTACTCATTCTAAAGCAACAAATCATCTCCATTACTGTCATTTAGCCACTTCCTCTTGCTGTTTTTTTTTCCCCCCATAGAAAGAACAGTTTCAAAATTTTTTTTTTAATCTCCAAGATATGATAGAATATNAACAATCAAAGAAGTTTGTGTTAAATTTCCAGTCCTAGGTACTCATTCTAAAGCAACAAATCATCTCCATTACTGTCATTTAGCCACTTCCTCTTGCTGTTTTTTTTTCCCCCCATAGAAAGAACAGTTTCAAAATTTTTTTTTTAATCTCCAAGATATGATAGAATATGTTGAAGTATGGTGATACATAAAAGGCAAGGAAAACAATCCAGAAGAAGCAAAGACATCAGAGACCAAGACAGAGCTGCACTACCAATTTCTAGAATTTACTATGAAATGGGAATTTAAGCAATTTCTCCCAAGCTCATTTATATATGATTTTGCTATTCATTTGCATATCAGTTTCTTTTCTGCCAAAAATATCCAACAATAATTTTTTTTTCAAACTGTTCTTTGATCAACTATTAGTGAAGATGGAAAAACATGCAAACTATATTTTCTAAGAAACATGAATATTTGAAGATCATTGGAAAATTTACAGAAGTTTTGAAAACAGAAATTATATTACTGTTAATGACAGATGATTAACATACCACTGTTTCCTTTTTACTTTTTATCAACAAATCTTCATTCATGTGTTTTAGAACTAGTTCATTATTTTTAGTATTTTATATTAGTTTTTATTTACCTACATGATTATACAAACTTCAAAAAAATTGTCTGAACTCTCTTTTCTGATCATTATATTATTTACTTCATTATTATTGGCTTAAAAGATATTTGTCACATAAAAGAAGGGATATTAAAAATGAGTATTATGGACGTTTGAATTCTTCTCCAAACTCCTTTAGTAATTTTTTGTTATTTCATAGTTCCAATGCATGTATATTTAAATTGAAGCTATGGCTTGTTACTTTTTCCTTTATTTCATTTTAGCCTTTCTTTGGTGATTTATTTTTTTCTTCATGGTGAAAATCTCCAAAAAAAAAAAAAAAAAGAAAGAAAGAAAGAAAATCTTCAAATTTATTTATCTATTATTTTCTTGTGCTTCTATTTATTATTTTATTTTTGCATCAGTTTCTGCTATACAACTAAGTATCAATTATACATATATCCACTCTTTTATGGAGTGTTTTCCCAGATAAATCATTACAGAATATTGAGAAGAGTTCATTATGCTATACAGTAGGTCCTTATTAGTTATTTTAAATATATCACAGTGTATGTCAATTCCAACCTTCCAATTTGTCCCTCCCTCCTTCCCCCATAAGTTTCTGCATATGTGACTCTAGTTCTCTTTTGTAAATAAATTAATTTGTATCATTTTTCATTTTTTTCAGATTGCACATATCAGTGATACCATAAATTTGTCTTTCTCTGACTTCGCTCAGTAGGACAATCTCTAGGGCCATCCATATTGCTGCAAATGACGTTATTTACTTTTAATCTTTAAAAATACTTTGCATGGTCATGAATGTTTTAAAAACATGTATCCATAGTTAAATAATTCATATCTACCTGCTTAGGACCTTCTGGATCCCTTGGAGGAGGAAGGAAGAGATATTTAAAGATCTCAAGAACTTGTTCTGCTGCTCACGNAGCGGGATTAGGCACTTCAGAGATCCACGTCCACAGGAAGAGGTCAGACCTCACCCAACAAGTGCCTTCAGGAGGCCGCCTTGGAAAAGTCTAAGACCCAACGAAGCTTCGACATGTGTGCTCTGCACAGCAAGAAGTGTTTTTTTAAGATTATAATCTCCATAAAACATCAAAAAGCTCCTCCACCAATAGTCAACCAATTTAAACAACCTTTATTTAAAGACGACTGGGGCATTTTGTAAGACACTATAGCTGTGAGAGGGCTTCCCTGGGGGCTCAGCTGGTAAAGAATCTGACATGCAGGAGACCCCAGTTCGATTCTTGGGTCGGGAAGATCCCCTGGAGGAGGGAGTGGCAACCCACTCCCGTACTCTTGTCTGGAGAATCCCCAAGGACAGAGGAGCCTGGCATGCTGCAGCCCGTGGGGTTGCAAAGAGTCAGACACGACTGAGTGACTAAGCGCAGCACAGAGCTGTAGGAACAGGGAAGCACTTCCGTGGGGGTCCGGTGGCTAAGATGCTGCACGTCCACTGGACAGGATGTGAGTCTGATCCCTGGTTGGGCAACTAAGATCCTGTATATCACGTGGTGGGGCCAAAACACAAAAATGCAAGAAACAAAGGCCATCCCGGACCTCTGTGTGTTGTGTGTGTTCAGTTGCTCAGTCGTGTCCAGCTCTTGTGGCTCCCTGGACTGTGGCCCACCAGGCTTCTCTGTCCGTGGAATTCCTCAGGCAAGAATACTGGAGGGGGTTGCCATTTCCTCCTCCAGGAGGTCTTTTAGACCCAGGGATCAAACCTGTGTCTCTGCGTCTTCTGCATTGGCAGGCGGATTCCTTACCACTAGCACCACCTGGGAAGCCCTCTGACCTCTATAAGCTCGAATTTGGGGAATGGGAGGTTGTGGGGTGGGGGGTGAGAGTGGTAGATACATAAATTATATGACAAGTTTTCCCAAGTGCTATGGGATGAATCATGTCCCCCCAAAAATCCATCCGTTCCATCCTAATCCCCAGTACCTCTGAATGTAACTGTATTTAAAGATGAAATCAAATCAAATGAAAGCAAAGTCATTAGGGTAGAGCCTAATCCAATCTGACTGGTATGTTTACATGAAGGAGAAACTTCAGACTCAGCCAAGTACAGAGGGAAGCTGGCATGAAGACACTGGGAGAGGACAGCCGTCTAGAGCCCACAGGAGCGGCCTGTCAGATCCTCCCTCACGGCCCCGGAAGGAACCAGGCCCGCAGACACTTGGAGCTTGGACTTGCCCCCGGAACCGTGAGAAGGAAGCTTCTGTGGGTCACCGCCCAGCCTGTCATGCTCTGCTTCAGCAGCCCTGCAGACTAACGCACCAGACTGTACTCTAGAGCTGTGCTGTGCTCAGTCGTTTCGGTGGTGTCTGACTCCGTGTGACCGCAAGGACTGTAGCCCGCCAGGCTCCTCCGCCCAGGGGGTTCTCCAGGAAGGAAGACTGGAGTGGGAGGCTGAGCAGCAGTACTCCTTCAACTGCTGCAGAGTCGCCCGGAGGATTTCTTGACACAGACTGGTAGGTCCCAGCTGGAGTTTCTGGTCCAGGAGCTCTAGGGGCGACTCTAGAAACCACCTTTCTTTTTCCTTTTTTGGCTGTACTCTGCCGCTCTGCGGGGTTTCAGTTCCCAACAAGGGATGGACCCCAAGCCCTGGGCAGTGAACATGCAGAGTCCTGGCCACTGGGCTGCCGAGGAATTCCCTGGAATCTGCATTCCTAACATGTTCTCAGCTGATGCCGGTGCTGCCAGTCTGAGGACTGCGTCGGAAGAACCACTGTCCTAGGGGTACAGAGTCAAGATTAAGGCTATCTCTAGTCAGGCAGAATCAAGAGAGGAGGCCTCCTGCTCCCTCCCCCCGAGTCTAAAATGGGAAGTTTTCAAGCCTGAGTGTCACTCGGGTGCTGGAACAGGAGGTGGGCTGCCGGGTGTGCTCGTCCCAGGGGCAGTCACAGTCACAAAGGTACAGCGTCTCAGTCCTGAGGACACGCGGCCATGTCCATTCCTAGAACCCGGCCATGGGCGACTCTTGGTTCTGAGCAGTAAGACCAGCAGTCTTTCCTGCATTGACAAGGTCATGGGGGGGCAGACGGGGGCTGAGCTCAGTCCTCCCCGTGCCACCAAACCCCAGCTCATGTGCCCAACACACAGCGAGACCAAACTAACCAAAACGATGGAGTTCGGAGCAGAGAAAGGTTTTATTGCAGGAACATGCAAGGAGACAGCGAGCTCATGCCCCCCAAAATCCCGAACTCCCCAAAGGGTTTCAGCAAAGCATTTTTAAAGGCAAGGTGAGGAAGAGGCACGGTTGGTTTCTGCAAATTTCTTTGTGTAGGAATCCTTTGTTCTTGCAGCTGTCCATGTAGGGCTGGCCACGATGTTCCTGTAGACCTCCACCAAGACAAATGTTATTCTCCATTCTGAAACTTTTTGTTGCTATACCAATGGAAAAGTGTTATCCCCTTAAAGGTCAGAGCCTTGAGAATGGGCTGTCCTGTCTATTTCAGGCTCTAGGCAACTTTCTTAACCTAAAGCAAAAGCAATAGAATACAAAGGTTAGATGAATGGATAAAGATGTGTTACACACACACTCACAAACACACACACAGAGAGAGAAAGGAATATTACTGAGCCATAAAAAGGGATGAAATTGTGCCATTTGTGGAGACATGGATGGACCTAGAGTTTGCCATAGAGTGAAGTAAGTCAGAAAGAGAAAAACAAATACTGTATATTAACACATGTATGTGGAATCTAGAAAAATGGTACAGATGAACCTATGTTAGGGCAGGAATAGATGTGGATGTAGGGAATGGATGTGTGGACACAGTGGGTGGGGGGTAGGATTTGGGAGAGTGGAAGTGACATGTATACAGCTGTATGTAAAATAGCTAGTGGGAATCTGCTGTAAATCGGAGCAAGCTCAGCTTGGTGCTCTGTGATGACCTGGGGGGGTGGGGAGGGGCAAGGCGCAAGAGAGAGAGGATTTATGTGTACATATAGCTGACTCATTTCGTTGTATAGCAGAAATTAACACAACATCGTAAAGCAATTATACTCCAATAAAAAAGAGAGAAGCAGAGCTCATGTGGACTCAGAGTTGTTCCTCCCCATTATTACACCGGCTTGAGGAGGTCATCATGAGGTGTTGCCCCATCCAGCCAGAGACAGTGGACAGGAGGGAGAGGACAGAAGGATCGCCCTCTCTTGACCTCCCTACAGCCCAGGTGACTCTGGGCCCTGCCCTCGAGTCACACTCCAGAAGGCCCAAGCCTGTCCGTCCTCTGGCCCCTCCCCTGCCAAGGGTGCCCACTTCTAGATCAGCTCCAGATCTGAGCCCCCCGTCCGAGTGGCCTGGACTGCTTCCAGGGCCTGCACAAGCCTCTTTCCTTGGCTGTCGTAGTTGAACCACACGGCCAGTATCCAAAGTTCTGAGCAGTGTGTTGCTACCTGGGGTGGAAGGAGCCCTAATCTGTAGTATTACTGATTTCCACAGTATCAACACTCCCACTGGGGCCAATTTCAAGACACCAGTGTGAAATCAGCAGGGTCACAAAATTCCTTTAAAAAAAAAAATTTTCTCTTGCTATGGAATAAAAGCAGAGTGCGGAAAACAGGGAGCAGGCTAGTGGCCATCATTTGTACTTGTGCCTCAGTCCTGTGTTTATTAGCAGTGAGCCAAGAGCACCATCCTAGTCAGAGTATTGAAAAAGCGGAGACATCACTTTGTTGACAAAGGCCCATATAGTCACAGCTATGGTTTTTCCAATAGTCAAGTATGGATGTGAGAGTTGGGCCACAAAGAAAACTGAGCGCTGAAGAACTGATGCTTTTGAACTGGTGCTGGAGAAGACTCGAGAGTCCCTTGGACTTCGAGGAGATCCAACCAGTCCATCCTAAAGGAAATCAACCCTGAATATTCATTGGAAGGGCTGATGCTGAAGCTGAAACTCCAATACTTTGGCCACGTGATGCGAAGAGCAGCAGAGGATGAGATGGTTAGATAGCGTCATTGACCCAGTGGACATGAATCTGAGCCAGCTCCAGGCGAGAGTGGAGGACAGGAGAGCCTGGCATGCTGCAGCCCATGACGTCATAAAGAGCTGGACACGACTTAGCAACTGAGCACCAGCAACACAAGAGCATCACTCCTGCATCCACAAGGAGGCTGGTCTGGTCACCACCGACCGTGGCCGTCACTGATGAGCTCACAAAGGGGGGCCTTCCGCCCTAATAGGCCTCCTTGCAGAAGCCAGTACTGTTGGTTTCCTACCTCACAGCCGCCCCCCAGCCGCTTGTTCTTTCCAGGAGAGCCTACTGCTCTCCACAGAGAGTCAAAGACACTATATACATGTCCATTTTCCAGATTCTCTTGCCAAATGAGACGCAACTGGCCAGTGGCAGAGACACATAGTCTGCGGGGACCTCCTTCTGAAAGAAATTTCCCCTCATACACAAGAGGCAGGTTTCTCCTCTTCTCCTCTGGACATAGTAATTCTGCCGTGATGCCTGACAAGGTGCCCCCTTGCAGTGTTACAAACATGCGCAAAATGACAAAGAAACTTCTTTTGTTGTTTTGTTTTTATTAATTGTGATAAAATACACGTCATAAAATTAACCATTTTCAAGTATGTAGTTCAGCAGTGTTAAGTACAATCACATCATTGTGCAACCAATCTCCAGAACTGTTTTGGTATCCATTTTTTGAAGTGTACTTGCTTCACAATGTTGCGTTAATTTCTGCCGTACAGCCAAGTGACTCAGTTATAAAAATACATACATTCTTCTTCGTGTTCTTTTGCACTGTGGTTACCCACGGGCTACTGAATATAGTGCCCTGTGCTCAGCAGTAGGACTTGGTTTGCCCTCCTGTGTAAGGAGGTCACATCTGCTGACCCAGCCCCCCACTCCATCCCTCCCCCGCCCGCTTTGGCAACAGCAGTCTGTTCTCTGTGAGTCTATTTCTGTGNACCTCCCTGGGAGGGATGTCTGGGATTTAGGGGCACACACTGGGACTCCTCCAGGCCTGCTCCATTTCAGGGCCACCTTCGCCTTGACGTCCGCTGGAGCGAAGGGCTCTGGATTCAGAGTTGGGCAGCCAGGGGCCTGGTCTGAGATATGTCTAACCCTGATGATGATGATGGTGATGATCGTAATACCAGTAATAGTCAAACTAGCTGTCATTTACTACTCTCCTGTTTTGTGCCAATATAGACCCCATGTCATATAATTCTGGCAATGTCCCTGTGAGACAGGCATGATAGTCACTTTATAGATAAGAAAGTTAATGCTCAGAGAGGCTGAGTGACTGCCAGCAGTCAGACAGTGGGAAGATGACTGAGTCGCAGTTTATGCCCACATCTCTTTGACCCCAAGCCCAGCTCTGTCCACTGGGGTGTTCTGACACATGACTCATGGAGCCCCAGGGTCACTTACTCAGAAGACCCCCTGAAAGTGGCAGGGCTTCAGTTCCTTCCAGCTCCCCCTTCTGGCAGTGAGGAGGCTCAGACCCCTGACCACACTAATGCCCTGGCGCCTTAATTCCTCCCACACTACCCCCTACCCCCACGTTTCTGCACGGAGCCCCCTGTGTGCCATTGTCTGAGCTGATCTGCAGACTCTAGAAAGTGCTGGACATGAAGAGGCTTGAGGCAGCCTGACCCAGCTACTCCTAGTTTTTGTTTTGGAGGCCTGAGAAACACATCTGGGAAATGGATAGGAAGGTGAGAAGAAGCAAAAAAAAAAAAGGGGGAGGGGAAGAAGACTAAAGACTGCAAAAGTGAAGAGGATGCCCATCCCCGCCACCCGGTGCTCAGAGAAATATCCATCTTAGGGTGGCCTGAGCGGGGCAGTGTGCCCACCCTGGTACCTCAGAGGTCAAGGTAAAGTGAGATTCTGCTAGCCTTGACTCCATACTTGCCTGAGACCATCAGATACTTGAACCAGGAGGGCTTCCTTAGCCTGGACAAAGCCTTATGCTCCACCAGGAGCTGGGCTTCCCCGTCTCTGGGAGGACTGGTAGGCCAGCAGCTCTCTGGCCCCTGGGCCTACAGAGGGGACAGTTCTTGGAATCTGCTCTGTCTACAGTGGCTACCCTGCTTCTTCCCCAGGCTCTCATCCTTCCTCCACTCACTGTCACCTCCTCTGGGAAGTCTTCCCTGCCTGCCCAGTATCATGGCTCCGGACCTTATTCTAGAACATCAGCTGCATCACAGTCTCCCTACAACTTTATACATGTCTTTCTACATGTATACGTCTTTATACGTCTTTCTCCTTTTTTCTAAGATAAGACTGAGAACTCTCTTAAGCATAGGATGATTTCTTCTGTGCTTAGTCCCGTGAAATATTTTTAAAATACCACTGGCATAATTCAGCATACACAGTAAGTTTCTGCTCTTGCATACTTAGATCAGATTATTCTCCCTTTCCTTGCAGTGGGAATTACTAATTATCCCTATTATCTTTTGCCCATAGTTTCTTTTTTTATAGCTTTGCTTCCCATTGCTTTTCCCTCCTTGGCCTTTTATTTGTTTATTCAGTAGTCAGCCATTGAGCAACAATGGGCGCTCGTCTAGGTGCTGGATGTGCAGACATGAGCATATATGTAGTTTTAATTGTCTTATGCAATTGAAAAGCACAGAACTAGGGCTGACTTAGGGTGAGGCTCAATTCATTGGCTTAATGATGTCACCCCTGGAGCTGAGATTCCCGTGGGAACCCACTCAAGGGTCGAGTATATGAGGGGCCCTCGCCTGGGTACACCTCAAGTCTTTCTTGAATGAGTAGTTCATCTGGTAATGAATGAGGCCACCTAGGCTCACGCACACTTGTTCCTGGAGTTGTCACTTCTCAGGTTTCATAATGAGAACAGGCTTTTTTTAGGGGAGCAGGTGTGCGGTAGATTCTGGATCCCTCCACGCTGTCTTCTGATGATTCTCAGAGAATCGCATGTCTCCAGTCTGATTTGGCTGAGCCCATCGGTGTCACTCCCACAGGGCTGTGGTGTTTGTTCCTGGAGCAGAGAGACATCTGTCATCCTCACTGAGCCTTGACAGATGCCACATTCAAATAAGCAGCACCCGTTGGAACACTCACACAGCAGAAGCAGCTATATCATTACCGCCCTGGCTCAGACACTGCACCCTCGTTTACCTGCCTTTCCTCCTGCTGGGGATGCCTTCCTGCTGCTCCCACGCCGCAGGTACAGGACCAGGTTACCTCTCTGTGCCGTGATGCCCAACAGACTTGAGCAAGAGGATTTGCACCCAGGAAATGTGAAGAAGGCTCTCACTGCAGAATTGCGAGTTGTAAGCACCTTCTGGGCAGTGAACACATTTCTGCCTTTCAGGTTGGAACAAGTCTTGAATGGCTGATCCTGAGCACAATGGGAAAAACACACAGAACATCCCCTCCTCCAGGATATGAATGAGTCTTTCTAGAAGTGCCTCACTTGGCCCCTGTTACCTTCAGGAGTGATAGCTTACGGAAGTGGTGTGGGCACATATTGAAAATGGGGCTTACTTTTAGTATTAAGGGGGAATGGAGGATGGGCTGCTCATATTCTAAAGGAGGGGAGGCTTAACTTGAGGATGGCTTTAAAACAAGACTTAGATGAAGCAACTCAGATGAAGAGACGGATGAGGTGGTGGGATGAGAGGAGAAGAAGCAGGCATACATTCATGTCCAAGTATATGAAGGTCCTGCAAATATTTTATAATGATGTAGAATATTTCATCTTTCTTTAAAAACTCACTCTAGTTTTTGGTACCTTATCATCCCTCCATGTGGGTGTAGCAGTAACAATCCTCAAAGGTGTTTGTGGACTTGTCTTGGAGAAATCTAGGATGAGTGTTAGGGTGATAGAGAGTGTCCTCCTTGGTAGGCTCCTGGAGGAAGAGGGCTATCTGGAGAAAGACGCTGGAGGGCCAGGTCCCTGGGGCCTCTGAGAGGGAAAAGAAGAGATGAGTCC
>SJYV01030329.1:2195257-2231274 GCA_006410875.1 Neotragus pygmaeus | reverse complement strand
CGGGGGGGGCAGTAGTGGTGGTGGTGGGCATAGAAAAGGGGGGAAGGAGATTGTTCCCTGTCTTTAACCAGATCTATTGCAGAAGGTCAGTAAGAGAAGTCCTACTTTTGACCATGCGTGCCTACAGAAGATTCCAGTGGAAGAAGACTTGTCTCATCCTGAAAGCTTCCTGGAAGAGTGTCTGACGAGTGTGGCTGCATCTCAGCTAGAGTTGGGGGGCGGGGAGATGGAGAGCACTGGTATGAGGGGAGCACTGGTTCTGTGACCATCAGCTGGGCTGCAGGGAGTCCTGGGGGCTGGATCTCAGCTGATCCTCACTGTTCCTCCTTAGACTGCCCCCCTCTTGGAGAGAGCTCTTCTACTTGCATATTTTTTCTCATCTTGTGCTTAAATGTTTCATTTGGAAAAGAGACTTGGGAACTAAAACATTTCTTTCTATCCTGCATCTGATCATCCTGCAGCTCTTGGACTCAGCTGATTTGGGGACGTTATATTTTCAGAGACATCAGTCCACTTCACCTCATCTTGCTTTTTATCTTTAAGTTCCTCTTTATTTCTTTTTTAAAGTATTTATTTATTTTACTTGTCTGTGCCAAATCTTAGTTGCAGCATGTAGGATCTAGTTCCCTGACCAGGGATCAAACTTGGGCCTCTTGCATTGGGAGCATGGCGTCTTAGCTACTGGTCCACCAGGGAAGTCTCTCCTCTTTCTTTTTTTTCTTTCCTCTCTCTTTCTTAAGCTTTGAGTTCCTAGGTGGTTCTTTCTGTATTTCTTCAGGTTATACTTGTGATTCATCCTTTGCATGTTGTTTTAAGTAATGAAGAGAATCTGAACCCAGGAGTAAACCCGAGAGCCGTCTTCATAAGTTTGGAAGTTTCTGGAATCCATAAAACATCCCTTTGGCTACAGGAAGCTGAAGTTGAAGAAATACTAGCTTTTCCCTTAATTTAAATGACTGCATCCCATGGGGAATTTAATTTTTAAAATAAATTGCGTTTTCCAATAAGCAGTGAAGATGTTTACTTATGAAATGATTCTTTATTCAGCTCAAGAGAAACCTACAGGATAGAGAAGAAGTGCTGAATGGAACCTATAAGACCAGATTTTTAAATCAAGGCTGAATTTATTGTGTCTCCTTTTCAATGAGCTCTACTTAAGCAAAGCCAAGCAGACCCCCTCTGGACGCTCCCAAAACCCAAGAGTGTCAGGGTGCAAATCCTGGGAGCAAAGGGATGGGAAGTCTTTCCAGTGTGAGAGCATGTATCATCTGGGACTTTTTTGTATGCAAATGAGAGAAATCTGGTTCAAGCTGCTTAAGCACAAAATAAAAACAAAAAGGAAAGGCTGAGGAGGGATTGGATAACTCTGGTAACTGAAAACCTCAGAGGTTAGGTTTGGCTTTCTGTCTAGCTGACCCCAGGCACGTGAAGGATGTCTCCAAGTCCCTGTTCTTCCTGGCTCACTCCGTTTCACATTTGTACCTCTGTGTTGGTTTTATATTTTCTGCAGCAGAGTCAAATGCATTCCATATTCACTTCTTACCCTTAACTCTCAGTGAAAAGGCAATTTCTTTTTTTAAATACAGAAGTTCCAGCAAAAATAACCAAAACTGACTCTTACTAGAACAGGTTGGTTCACACACTTGTTTTTGAACCAATTACCGTGGCCGGGAAGATGGATCTGCTGGTCTCATTGGGTCAGCCTAGTGTGCACCCACTCCTGGAACTGGAGAGTAGGGGCGGGGCCCTCACCGAACCACAGAGATTGAGAGTGAGGGATTGTTTTCTTACTAGAGGGATCATGTATGCTAGGCAGGTAAAGAAATAGCTATCCACTATGACATGACTTAGTCAGGTAGATTTGAGGGGTCAACCCTGGCGTGATCGGTGTTTGCCAACTGATCCTGTTAGGCAATGTCTTCCTGTTTGGATATCTACAGACTATCTCAATTGCTGGTGCAGTCCTGCCATCTTGTTTCTAGATATTGGAAATTGAGCACGCAGAGCCTAATATACCAGGTTGATCTGGTGTATATAAGGCAAGGCAATCTCTTTGTCCACATTTCTTCCCCAACTGCAGCTAACAAATCCCTTCCACCCAGTATGATTATTATTAATTTTAAACTATCAGTTGAGAGCTGATAACTATTAGAGATTTAAAAAATTATCTATCTCTCTGTCCGTCTGTGTCTGTCTATCCATTCAGTTTTACAATTGAAATTATTTAATTTTATTAATTGAACACATTTTTATGAAATACCTATACATGCCTATTATCGAGTACTTACTATGTCCTGGGCAGTATTGTATATGCTCTATAAACATTAAGTCAGATCTTCCCCCCAAATCCTGTGAGATGCACATTTAGCCCTGTTTTTCTGGAGAGGAAACAGGGTCAGAGTGTTCTGTGACCTGTCAAAGGCCACTCAGCCTGGAGCAGGCAGAATGCTTGGGTCTTGGCCTAGGCTTGATGCTTATAGAAGGGATATTTAAGCCATGTTCTCTGCCCTTGAGCAAGCAGTAAGGAACTGCTGTGCGTTTGCAGTTACATAAAAGAATGAGTAATATGCTTCTATGGGAATAAAAAATAAAATAGAAGGAAGTGATTAATTTTGCCTGAGTGTAGTCTTGGAGGCAGGAAGGGACATTTGAGCTAGGTCTTGATGAGTGAGTAGGAGTTTCCCATGAGGATACAGTACAGAGGGAATTTATGCTTTAACTAAGTTATGCATGAGTTTTATATGAGTTGGAGCTGCTAGTTTCAGGAAATGTAATATCATCTTGGACTCCCTTCTCATTTTACTGCAAGGCCAAAGTGATATACATTTGTATTAGTTCAGATGCTTTCATTTGCAAAGAAGAAGAATCACTGTACGAGGTAGCTTAAACAATAAAGGGGATTTAGTGTCTCATCTCATTGAAAAAAAATCACAGAATTAGGGCTGGTATAGGGTGAGCCTTGATCTGTTGGTTGAGTACTCTCACCCTGGGTCTGGTTTCTTCCATCTCCCCATTCTGTCTTATGCAATGATTTTTTTTTTTTTTAATCAAAGGCTGGCTCCTTTTGGAGCCCTAAGATGACTGACAGATCTTCTAGGGCTGTGTCTTCCTTGCTTACACCCACCTGGAAGGAACGGTGGTTTTGTTCCAGCTTTCCCAGCCAGAGACCCGAGAGTCACTCTGATTGGATTGGCTTATCACTGGCGCTCAGCCCTGCACTCATTGCTATGGCAAGAGACAGCGCCACTGATGGAGTCAGTTTTTCTGGAACTACATGAATCCTCAGATGGAATTTTGGGGACTGGTGGAAGAACGAAGTGGACAGTGGATTCTGGGAAAACTTTAAAGAATGTTCTCTACAGAACTCAAGTTTGTGCATTCTCTATCTTTTGATCAGCGAAGGTAGCATATACCTACTGCTCATAAATCTATATGCTCTAACTCTAGGCCCGACCTTGGGCAATCCAGCCACGAACTACTTCTTCTTTCTGTTGTCTCATCCTAGTTTGTCCTCTGACCAGCTTGGTTTGACTTGATCTGAGGACACCCACTCTCTCTTAGAATGAAATGAATTTTGTGGGCAGACCAGGGTTCTGTGAGTAGGAAGGCAGAAATTACACCCGGAATGGTTTAGAACTTCATAGCAACTAATTTTTGAGGCCATCATCAGAATGTCTTTCTTTAAAAAGGGTTAAAAAGAAGACTGACAGCATTTTCTAAAACTCTTCCCAACCCCCAAGACCACCACTCTCCCCTTCCTAGTGGAGGAACTAAATTTATTCTCAGTCGTAGAATGGCGAAAAAGAGGGCTTCCCAAGATGTTTTGCAGTGATGAGAGGAAGGAACATGCAAGGCTATTAGCCAGAAAACGGCAGATCATGGATTATAACCAAGGCAGGGTGGCTTCAGAAAGGCTGAGTAGTTGGAGGTGGGCAGGCCCAGTTTCAAGTTGGTGGTGCCATCACTTTTTTAAGGAGTACGGGTGTGATGTGGATGTGAGGAATCCCAATGTAGACAGACTGTCTTGAGTTTGAGCCTGAGCCTGTCTCCAAGCTGTGACTGTGAAATAGGAGGGAAGGGGGCAAGGCACAACCTTTAAAAGAATGACATAGCCCTAGGACATGACATACACTGATTAGAACCAAATAGGTCCAAGATGGGGGGTAAGTTGACTTCCACTGGACCTTGAGCCTCAGTGTACGCTCATTGTCTCACCTAGGTTCACGTCCCAGCTCTGCCATTTACTAGACCTGGGTCAGAAATGGTCACCAAGTTCTAATCTTTCATTCAAGGGGTTGTTTTCTGATGTGTCCGTTCGTCAGGTGGCCCTCTATTCTACCTGGGAGGCTGAGGTCTTTCACTTTATCTCTTTGGCCTCAGTTTNTGTATTTTCACCTCATACAGAACATTCCACATCTGTGTGTTACCACCGGGGGAAGGCACCCGGGACCCACGCGTGGACCCCTCTCCCCGTGAGCAGGCCAGGCTCACTACTGACAGCAGTATCACAGGACAAGCCATGGCTTCCACCTCAGACAGTCTCTCACTGCTCGCTCTGAGGAAAGCCAGATGCCCTGTGAGGCGCCTAAGATGTGGCCCAGGTGCTCAGGAACTGAGGGCTGCCTCCAGCAGCCGGCGACCAGGACACCCACGAGGACAACTCACAAGGAGCTGGCTCCTGCCAACGACCACGTGAATAAGCCTGGGGGTCGATCCTGCCCGAGCGAAGCCTTCATATGCTTCACTGGATGCTTCACTTCAATGGATGGCCGACAGCTTGAACACGACCTCCTCAGAAACCCTCAGCCAGAGGCACGCATAGCCCAACCCTCAGAAACAGAGAGAGGATAAATGTGCACATTTTTATGCCCCGGAATCTCTAGGTGACTCGTTATGCAGTAGTAGTTGTCTAACATAGCACACAACTTGATCATCTATTCAACTCAGTTCAGTCGCTCAGTCGTGTCCAACTCTTTGCGACCCCATGTACTGCAGCACGCCAGGCCTCCCTGTCCATCACCAACTCCCTATTAATAGTTGTATTAAGTTGCATTTACTTTCATTTATCATACTGTGTTTATTAAATTCATCATACAAAATAAGTTAGTGATTTAATATAAATCAGCAGTAAAGGAAACTACCTTTAAAAGAACCAAACCATGGACTTTTTTCACCAGCAAGGGCTATTTCTTCCCTTTACAACAGGAGACAGTTGTACACAAGAAATATTCAATGGCTCCAAGAAGAGGGGGTTGTAATTAGCAAGAAAAAAACTTCGAGGAAACAAAATTCTCTGGCCATTTACACCCTTGTTTCATTTTTTTAAACAAGGAAATCAGGGAGGTCTTCCATTGTGACTGGTAGCTGAAAAAGGCTACTTGGAATGGGAACACTCAAAACAAGGACTAAAATTTAATAGTAAAGGATGGGAGGCTGATTAACTCAATGCAGGAAGAAAAGGATGAAAACAGTTTCGTATTACATTTAATAAAATTTGGATTATTGCTACAACTGTGCTAAGTATTAAAGGAACAGAAACAAACTGAATGCTGACTACTGGATGAGGGTGGCAGGGAGGAAAACCAGCTTTCCACACAAAACTGTAAGATGGACAAAAGATCTCTTCTCTCGACACCTGACTTTGGTCATACAATCATAGGATCATCTCTGGAAAACTACTTAAAGCTTTGTAATAATGCTTCAAGACCCTCCCTTGCCTTTAATGTTCAAGCAATTGTTTTCTTTAACAGTCTTACAATTCATTAATTCATTCACCAAACACTTCTGAATGAGTGTGGTTACCGGCGTGTGTGTGAGTAGTTGCTCAGTCGTGTCCAACTCTCAAGACCCCATAGACCGGAGCCCGCCAGGCTCCTCTGTCCTGGGGATTTTCCAGGCAAGAATACTGGAGTGGGCTGCCATTGCCTTCTCCAGGCTACTCGTACGGTGCTAGGGAATAAGCAGTCACCATGACAAACTGCAAGTCCTCGTATTTAGAGAGCTGGTAGAAGAAAGAACACTTCTTTGACAGAAGAAAGTAGCTGGTTTACACTACATCTTCTGTAATTTACAATAACAAGAACCGGGAAAAAATGAAAATGATCCCCCAAAACAAACCAGTCTAGATGGCAGTAGTACCAGTACCAAACAGTAAGTGGAAAAGGACATCTGAATTAGTTTTATCTGTGGTTGATCCTCTAGTGATTATCTTGACTTTCTGTGGCCTATGCCTCTCTATTCAACTCCCTTCACTGTACCTAAGAATGTTAATCATAAAAAACCACGGTTTCGTGATTTCGAGGCCAGAGGACCTAACTAGAAACCCAGCTGATCATAAACAATCCTCTAGCAACTCCAACACTAGAGGCACAGCCTGAAGTGGAAACTCACCTTCCAGACAGTGCACTACGAGCTGTACTGCCGGTCAGGACACAGCTTCCCGCGTCCTTCACCATTTCGCAAGAACTCCTCCTTGACTGTCCACCTATAGATGGACGTGAAATCCCCTCTACCCGCACCCCAACAAGCCCAGCCAGACACCCGCAGGCCCGTCTGAGCTCCCCCTGGAAGGGACTCTGCCCTTCCACACAGCCTGAGAAAGAACTAACCTTCCGGGCGCAACTGCTCTCCTCACGGCATCAAGGCCCTCCCCATCACTCGGGCAACTAAGATTTTGAGACCTCTCTCTCCCCTGGCAGCTAGAGCTGTTCTGTTAACAAGCAGTAGGGGGACGGCTTCTGAAGCTAGACCAGTAGGGGTGCAAATGCCTGATCAGCCGATTATTAAAAATGTAACCTCAGACAAATTATTTAAGCCCCCGCCCCTGCCGTTCCTCAACCTCCTCGCCTGTGTAACTGAGGATAGCAAGTCCTAGCTCACAGGCAGGGTCTGTCGTGAAGACAAAATTACTTACGTCACGAGACCATTAACCAGCGAATCGTCTGACAACAACCAAAACAAAGCAAAAACCAGAAGGCAGGGGCAGATTCCAAGAAAAACAAAACCCATTTTGAATATAAAGCAAACCGTAAGGTTGCTTAATTCTAAGCAGTTAGCAGAAAATACAGAAAGACAATCCATCTGTTGCCTGACACCGGAACGTTCCAGTTAGGAAGCACAGGTTTAGGGGGAGTCTACGCCGCCTCGTGCCCTTTCGGCCCCACTGAGGGGACACTATGAGCACTATTCCTGTAGTCATAACACGTAAATACGGATGCTGTACTGCTCAATTTTTAGGATCAACTAATAAAGCACGGAAGACAGTCACATCTCTAGAACAGAATGTAAATGTTTTCATTCTTGACGACACAGAAGAAAACGCTAGGACAAAAAAGTTAGGACGTGCCTCCCTGGACAGCAAGGATGCGTGAGCCAAATTCCTGAGGGTCACGGACAAGCAAAGGAGCAGCGTGGGGGGAATATCACAGTCATTAAATACCTAAAGTAACCAGGGAGAAAAACAAGCATAAAAACACAGACGGAAAAATGAAAAGGTGCTTTCATTTATCAGTTGAAAAGTCAAAGTCGCTCAGTCGTCTCTGACTCTCTGCAACCCGATGGACTATACAGAATATTGGAGCGGGTTGCCTTTCCCTTCTCCAGGGGATCTCCCCAACCCAGGAATCAAACCAGGGTCTCCTGCATTGCAGGCAGATTCTTTACCAGCTGAGCTATCATTGATCCATTACATCTACTAAATAAAAAGGCATAAGGATAGTATTTTGAGTTGGATCAGCAATCGTCAGAATAACCCTGAAGAATAGGCTAGCAAGAGAATAAAGAGACTTTCCATTTTATACCCTTCCACCATTACTGGATTTTATTTTCCTGCTTTAAAAATAACAATCGTCCTTTTTTAAGTGACAAAGATTTACATTTGATATGAACATTATCAAGTGGGATAATGTGTCATTTTAAGATGCAGGTATTTTTGTGTTGCTTGTATATCCTCATGTATAAACATAACAAAAATAAGAAGGCTGCATCTTCTTTTACAATTTGTCTTTCTCCTTTAGTACTGTCATGCGAGTGTGTGTTCCTCGATTCTTTGTCTCGTCACAACAAAGATTTGGAGTGATGGCCATTAAAGCCCCTCGGCGTGTCGCAGCTCTCGGGCCTTGGATAGACCGTGCTACAGCTCCCAGGTCTCGAATGGACCGCGTTCCAGCTCTTAGACAAGTCAGTGTTACAGCTCAGTGTTACAGCTCTGTTTCATTTAGAAGATAGCAGGAAAATCCATCTTCGAGTTTCGAGGGCGTGTCAATCTAAAGACAGGAGGAGAAGAGCGCCCCAGCGCACGGTGTGGGGGGCACGGGCGGAGAGAGAGGGCTGGCTCTGGCTCCTCCTTTTATATGCTTCTCTTGCCCTGGGCCTGTCCTGTGTAAATCGGGCCAGCCAGGAGTGTTGTTTGTTTTACCTGAGGTCCTCACTCCTGTCCTCGGACTTTCTTTTGTTTCATTTCCGCGGGCTTTTCCCTTCCTTGTCTTGTGGCCACTGCCATTTTGGACTCCTTTTCCCTGTTCTGCATACCTAACGGTACTATATATCCACAAGCAGGCAAAGGGACAAATGGGTTGGTGGGTAAATGGCTAGAGAGAGATCCCTAAGGTTAATGGTGCTCTTTTTTGGTGGTGATATTATCACCCCTTATTTTCATCTTAGTATTGACACTGTCTCATTTCTCAAAGAACCTGTATTATTCTTATGATCAGAAGACAAAACAAGGCTTTCTCCAACTTAAAATCTGAAACAACAGAGAAATCACATTCCTGGTGGAAACTACGAAGGAGCACGGTGCCTGGCAAGCACTCCTGCGCCCCCAGCCGCATCCCCCTGAACTGCCCCAGGGAGCGCCCCCCGACTGGCCTCATCCCCCCTGACCTGTCTGGGGAGCGCAGCCCTCTCCTCCCCGCCTCCTCCACCACGACCACCTCCTCACTCCTCAAGTCGCCAGCACAGCCTGTGAAGCCACCCCTCCAGCTGACAGCACGCCGATCCGGCGCCCGGGTAAACACAGGACCCACGTCACAGTAGCTCAGCACTCACGCCTGGGTGCCCCCCACCGCGGAGTCACACTGCCGCCCAGGCCGGGCGCTCACAGCGGTCACTCAGCCCAGGGCTCCCTGTCTCCCACCTCCTGCCCCTCGGACCGTCCTCACCTTCCTCTGGGGAGGCCTAACAGTCCACCCGCACAGTCCCGCTCCACCACAATCCTGCCCGCAAAGCCTTCTTCCTTCGCAAGACGCCCATCTACCGCAGGCAGAGCCTCCCAGGTTAGAACACAAAGCTCTCTGCATTGGTTCTGTCTCTCCAGATGGAACCTACGGTGCGTGTCTTCAACCTGGTCCTGTCACCCTGAGCACCTCGCACTCCAGGCCCATTCACTAGATAAAGAAGTTAACCGGTATGGATCACCTGTAGTTTCACGATTATAGATTCACTAACCTGATGCCAACTCAAACTATTACTAATTACTTATCAAGAGACTCTGCAAAACGGTGGGTTATGTGCAAGAGGCTTCCCAGGTGGCGCTAGTGGTAAAGAACCAACGTGCCAATGCAGGAGATGCGAGAGACAAAGGTTTGGTCCCCAGGTCAGGAAGATCCCCTGGAGGAGGAAATAGCAACCCACTCCGGTATTCCTGCCTGGAGAATCCCATGGACAGAGGAGTCCATGGGGTCGCAAAAGAGTCTGACGCAATGAGTGACTGAACACACACATCAGCAAGAGGCATTGAAAAGCTACTGAGAAACCAGGCCTCCCTCCCTGACATGGTCCATCATATTATCCCGTAAGTGCAAGTAGGGCAGGTCAGAAAAGTTGGCCAAATAACGCTCGCAAATGGCCTAACCACTGACGTGCAATGGGCCCTTCAAGACACACAAAGAACTTACCCTCTCCAGGGATCACTGGTGTCACTGATTGACAGCTCAGCCCATAACCAGGGGCCATACTCACATTTCACAACCCTCCCTGTGCTCAGCACAAGGGCTTTTACACAGCACGAAGTCAATGGGAAACTTAAAGTAAGTCACGTTAAAATACTGTCTAATTCTCCACGAATGGTTTAAAATAAAGCCAGGGATACCTAAAAATGGCTGGCACTTTTTCACACATTCCCAAGGAAATCACCATCTCGGTCCTGATTTCTTACTGGGGGTAATCCCTCTCTTACTGTCTGAGCTGAGATACATGGGTCAGAAACAACCGCAATGTAACACCAGGTGGCAGAGAAACTGGGAAACACCATCGGTGCCTCACGAGCATCAGGAGTGCGGGGACACAGCAGCCGCAGCACTCACTCCGGCAGAGACTCGCGTCTGCCCTGTGCCAACGGCACATGGGGCTCCCACGCACAATCGCCTCCCTTGCCAGGCGGAGGAGGAAACCAAGACCCAGAGAGAGATGGGTACTTACCGAGCCACCCAGAGAACTCAGGAGCAAAGCTGAGTGAGAGCCTACAACTCTTAATTCTGATTTTTGTAACAAAAGACAGTAATAGCGTACATCCTGATACTTACAACACTTTCAAGTAACCCACATGGTATTTTTAATTAAAACTTAGATTTGGATTACCAACACCTACCTGGTGATATACAGTCTTGCAAAAAATAAATCCATGAGATATTAAGACTTGTAAAAAAAAATATGAACAAAAGCTAAAGATTAAGAGAGGTAGACATGAGGCCCAGATCTCAACATCCGTTTATCACTGTACACAGCACTTCTGACTTTCACTGTCATGGCAAAAAAAAAATTCATCATGCAAAAATAACAGCCCTCTAGTTCAGCAGCTTCCCTAAGGCCTTTGTCCCTCTACACGGCCGGCCAGAACCTCGGCCAGTGCAGCCTTGTCCCCAGGCTGCTCGCTGCGCTCCAGGTGTGGCACGACTGTGGACCGGCTTCCTTACCTGCAGAGACCAGAACAACCGCTGTAAACAGACTCATCTCTTCATCGCTGAGCTGGAGGGCGTTGAGCTTCTCACTAAATTCAAACATAGAGTTTAGCAGATCCCCTGCTCCCATTGAGTGTAAATCATCCACACTATACTTCTTTCCACTTAAAAAGGTGACGGTACGTTCCTTTGCATCAAACAATGACGCAAACCGTACCATTAAAACCTGGAAAAAGAAAAAGACTTAAATGTATATGGGGAAGTTCAACCGTAATATGAGAAAATAACTCAATATTCAAGTCAGTTAAGAGATATCCTACGTATTTTAAAAAGCTGTAGAAGAAAAACTGAGTTTATTTTTACCCAGAACCATTTGCTTAAGGCAAATTCTCCATCAAAGCAATACTCTAGGAAGAGCATGAAAAAATAAAATTCTAGTCACCAGTGGCAAAATAGTCAACGCCTATGGTGCTCTGAAGCTATTAACAAAGATTCTGAAATGCAGATTCAAAATTAAAGCATGCCAAAAATCCCCAAATTAAAGCAGGCAATAATGCTAAGAAGTCTGAAACTGGGCCTTGGGCAAAGGTATTAAAGAAACTCTATTAAGCTATCAAGTACATCACACGGTCTCTAAGCCTGAAGTAAAAAGGACAGTGTTTCAGTGCAACAACACTTAGAAACATCCAAACACCAAATGCAGACAAGCAAAGATGAACTCTAGTTAGTCTATTTCAAGAAACGGTAACCCAAAGAGACACAAACTGTTACAGCAGGTGTTCTAGAGATCAAGTTATGATGGAAATCCAAACCAAGAGTCACTGCAGACCTGCAGGGCTCGCTCCACCCTAGTCAACACTAACGACTATGTCCCTTATTTCTTGCGTAGCCAGAGGGACGCTGAACTAACACCTGCCCTTTGCAGAGCTCCCAAGCAAAGACGTGCTTCACCCAAGACAGCCCGAGAGAGCGGGAGCCTTCCAAGAAGACAGCCCGAGAGAAGGGGAGCCTTCCAAGAAGACAGCCCGAGAGAAGGGGAGCCTTCCAAGAAGACAGCCCGAGAGAGGGGGAGCCTTCCAAGAAGACAGTGCTAGCTCTGCAGCCAGCTGTCTCCAGATAGATCATAAGGGGAACAGAATGCACGTCCTGGACTATGAGATCTGTGTTCTAGTCCTGACTGACATGAATATACTGGTAACCCAGGAAAGAAAAGTCTCTTCACCTCTCTGGGCTATAGTTATATAACCTCATAACTGGGTGAACTGAACTTGATCTCTGACATCCCCTTCTGACTTTAAATCTGGAGGTACACTGGTCAAGAGTCTGTCTTCCAATGCAGGGGGCACGGGTTTGATGCCTGGTCAGGGAAGTATGATCCGACATGTTCCGACTAGAGGAACCCATGAGCTGCAACAAAGGCCCAACACAACCAAAGACCCTTAAGTCTAATGTTTTCCTTTAAACTGAAAATTCTAACCTATAGGTGTTTCTTTGGAATTACATCACAGCTATTTTATTTATGAAAACATCATCTTCTCTGTTCTAGTCCAAGAGGCCCAGAGAACAGAGCCAAAGGCAAGGGGTTTTGTGGGGGGTGCATGTGTGAAAACAGGCGTGAGGAAGAAGGAAATGCGATAAAAGGAAAGTCAGTAGCAGAGGACGTGTCTCCAAGCTGGACACCACCTGACGTCAAGCACAGCCGAGATCTGGGCCACCTGGGGCCATCCAAGGACATGAAGCTCCTCCCAACTTCCTCTGCTGATCAAAGGCTGGGGCTGCCCAACATCAGCTCCCACCCTCCCCTGCATTTCAGGACAATGCCCACGTGAGCTCCAGGCCAGTCCTGTGCCTTCGCCCGCCTCGGCTGCGGCAGGGAAGCCCCAGGCCAACAGATGAGAGGCACCGAGCCAAGCACAGGGAGCGGCTCTGTCTGGGTCCTACTCAAGTTGGCAACAAGAGCTGCCCCAGGCCCAGGAGATGGCATCCCAGAAAGAGAAGCTGGAGTCAAAAAAGCAGCCAAGGATTCTGACGAGGCCAAGAGGATTGTGGTAGTACATATGAAACATCTGCTACATCGACCAAATATTTCACCATCTCTTAAGAGACAAGACCACGATCTGTTTGCCCTTTGGTCTGGTACTGAACCCAGGAGACGCTGGGCTGGGCTTCTGGTAGGTGTCTAACTCCGGAGAACCTGCCAGGTTCACACCTGGAGGCAGTCCCAGGAATTGGAGTTTCTGTGCTGCGAACCCAGCACGTTTGAGTTTCAAGCCTTGAGTCCCGCAGAGTTTACCTTGTCTCTCCCCAAGATCCTGGGATGGTCATGCTTTTGTTGGTAGTTTCAGCCTCTGGACTACAAACACTTGTTGAGAAAAGAAAGAAAATAAAATACTACCCTGCCCTGTATCAACAACATTCAAGATAAACAAAAACCTACCTCAAAAGTCCCAGCCTTTAAAAGGTTGACCTGGTCATGCTGCGAGAGATCTCTGAACCCAGGAATGCGCTTTGCAAACTCCACCACTTCCTTCACTGCGGGGGTGAAGCTCATGGAAAATTCTTCCCAGATTTCATGCCCCGATTTATGAGGATCTACGTACGGAGACTTACTCATCGGACAAACCTAATGTGCACAAAACAGAAGAAATCTTCGATTATGAGAGGTGGGAAACAAACTTCAAAGGTAGTGTATCAGTCAGTGGAAACCCCAACAGGAAAATACTCTCCAACACCACAGAATCTACTGATATTAGCTAGCACTTTCTCTACTGGCTGCTCCCCTTGTGACAGAAAGGCTCAGAGAGGCCTAACTTAAACAGCAGTCAACTTATCGTAAAAGAAGGAGCCTAAGCGAAAAGTTCATCTGTAACAAGCTGGCTCAAAACCCTGGTGGCAATCTATAGAAACAAAGTAGCTGAGCGGCTGGGGCTGGGCCTGGGGCAGGGGCTATTTGCCAACAGGCACAAGGGATGCTTTGGGGGGTGATGGGGACACCCCTGCACACCACGCAGACACGAAACACGCACTGTGCACGCTGACAAAATCAGCCTTCATGTGCCGACCAAACCCAGGAGATCCAGAAATGGGGCAGCTCCATAACCATGGAGAACATCACAAATGAGAACCTAAACTTTACATACTTTCCCCTCCTTACGGCAGTCA
Source organism: Neotragus pygmaeus (assembly GCA_006410875.1). Classification (NCBI taxonomy): domain Eukaryota; kingdom Metazoa; phylum Chordata; class Mammalia; order Artiodactyla; family Bovidae; genus Neotragus; species Neotragus pygmaeus. Next base: position 2,217,217 of record SJYV01030329.1, on the reverse strand, counting down.
CTAAGCCTGAAGAAAATGAGGTTACCTTCCAGATCCAGGGAATCAAATAACTTCAAAGGACAAAAAAAAAACACACTTAACATTAGGATTAGGGTAGAGTCAACTATTTTGAAAATGAAAAAAGAAAATCTGAATTACCCAGCTGTAGAAAACACCAGGCCCCATCAAAGGACCTGATGGTGTACACAGACAGAGCCTTGGGACTGCTGCTCTGGATCAAAGTCTGGCTGAGCATAAACAGCGTGCTTTCACGCAGACTACTGGATTTGATGAAACACTTAAATGACATTAACACTGACTCATCCCACAGGATGAAGTCTGAGAAAATTCTTAGAAACCAGCAGATTATCTTAAACTATTCCCAAGTTCTTATGAAACACTCATGCTCTATATCCAAAGACCTTTTTATATTATGATGGTTAAAGAAGACACTTTCCTAGTCAAGGAATTACTGACTGTGGCAAGCTAAAGGATCAGTCCCTTGAGGAAATCCCAATGCTAGTAACGCCAAGACTGACTTGAACACCTACATTTTGAAAGGGCTTTCTCAGAATTAAATGATCGATTCTTCATAACCCATATTTTACATAAAATCCTAATTCTGATCATAATATCAACCAAATAACATGCTTGTGTACCTAGCTCTATATGCAATCAGGTCATTCCATAAATGCTGTTTATTCAAAATATTTGATCTAAAATACCACGCAAAAGGGATTCTAATAAATCTCCTAGCCTCCCTGACCCTTACCCCCTGCCTCTGAAGTTGGAACGGCCTCCGAATAAAAGCAAGCCTTCACAGTTTTCCTCGACACAAAGTGAGCAAAAAATGTGATTTCACCATACCAGGTGCATTCTCGCTCCAGTGTTGCACAGGAAACCGTTCTTGTTCTCATTCTGAGAAAACCCATCTATGGAAACTCTATCACACACTCCTTGAGTATAGGCGCCGGAGAAGCTCACGCAGCGTCCGCCGGCGACACAGACGCCGTGCACGCCGGGGTAGTGCACGCCGCTCCGGCCCTTGTAGTGTCCGCTGAGATGCTGCGCACTCTCGGCACAGGGGAAGCCGCCATGCGGCCCGCCCACACAGGGCTCGGGGCTGTATTGCTCCAGGTTCTTAGCGAGCCGCTCTCGCGGCGGCACCGCGGTCTCCGCTGAGCTTTCGCGCGGCTCCTGATTATACATGAAGGTGTCTTTGTGCGCTCTGGTGACCATGCCGATCACTTCCTCCTTCGCAAAATCGGAGGAGGAGGGAGAAGAGCTTTTGCTGCTGTCTGGCTCCAGCTGGGGTTTGGGTCGCGGGTGTTCCTGGGCTGGCAAGGTGATCTGCTCATGATGGTCTGCTAAAGGGTCACTGTGCAAACGGCCACTGAGCTGGCTGTCCATCATGGTCCTCATTGCACTCTGCATCTCGATCAGCATCCGTTGTTTTTCACGCTTAGGAATACGCCCAAACCGAACAGCTATTGCAGAAAAAGACATTCAACATCTACATGTTAAAGAAGACCCGTTTATTCCAAAGAGTAACACAGAATTGGCTCTGACAGCTACAGCTTCTGATCACACAAGAATGCCCACTTGAGTCTGGCCAAAAATCATTCTAAACTTGCCAGTTACGTTTCTGAAGTACCACAGGAAGTGGGAGTGGGGAGAGAAATTTTTCACTTTTCCCTCAAAATAAAGCTAAAGAGAAGACTTCTTGGGTATTTTATAAGCAAAGTCTAAGAAAAAAATTTGAAATTAACTAATGAAAATCAGTTTGAAACAAACCAGCATTACCACACAGCACCTTACTAACAACTGTGTCCTCAGGAAGGCATTCAGCTACCCACATCCATCAACGCTGAATGGATAGGTACAATCCTTCCTGACCTCTGTCCATTCATTTCTGTAACCTTATCCTCAAGACTCAACTATTAAGTGATCACCTTTTCCAACTTCTTAAGAGACAATCTTAAAAGAAAAGAAAGAAAAAAAAAATCACAGTCAATAGAAATATAGTTGTTGGAAAATAAACTGGCTGGATTTTAATTAAAATCAATGAAACAAAAATAAAAGCATTCATTTGCAGTATCTTAGAGGCTAGTCTGAGTCCTGTCTCCAACATTCCTATCCCTGAGGGAAAGAAAAGCTTCTTTCTATTCTAGTATTTATACACAGATAATAAAAATTCAATATATCCACCCAGCAAGGAGGTCTCACTGCTCCAACTGCAGCCTCTTACACTGTCGCAAACACAAACATGACTTTATCCTTTTGCACAGTCTACCTTCGCTCCCCTCTGCACAACTGATGACCATTTTTACTCTTGTGGAAATCACAATATCCATCAAGTTTGGATTAGTATTTCTAGAACCATAAAAAAATATTTTTTTAAGCACCTGAAAACATAGAACATCAATTGGTGAAACCTGTCATTCAAGAAGCTACTTATTACAACACTGTATTTCTGTGTCAGTAGATACTAGCTAGAGTAACCTAAAGTGAAGCCGCTCAGTCGTGTCCGACTCTTTGCGACCCCATGGACTGTAGCCTATCAGGCTCCTCCATCCACAGGATTTTCCAGGAAAGAGTGCTGGAGTGGATTGCCATTTCCTTCTCCAGGGGATCTTCCCAACCCAGGAATCAAACCTGGGTCTCCCGCATTGCAGGCAGACGTTTTACCGTCTGAGCCACCAGGGAATGGGGGCTAAGGGACTGCTTAAATCACCCTTCCCTAGATAAACACAAGGCTCATTCTTAGCAGTTCTCAATGAACTCCTACCCTGACCCCTCTGAAAGCCTCACAGTCCTCAGTTACGTTACTTGGAAGACAATGAGACTCCCCAGGCACTGCAGAAGGGCCAGGTCTCCCAGTGAGGCCGCTCACACATGACACTAAAGGTCCCGCCAGCCACCACCACCTCTGCTTCCCACGGGAGTGGAGCACGCCGGATCGAGCAACCACCTCCACACCAGACCACAACGTGCCTTTCAATCCTGCATCCCTTCGAAAGTACTCACAATCGGTGCAGAAAAGCACGGCATCATCTCAGGACTGAGAAGTCACAGAGCTAATTCACAGAGGGAGAAATGGGTTCCTCGGAACGACTAAGAAAGAAATCAGGGGGAAAAGCCAAGAACTCCTCTATCAAGAAAAACTGCACCTTTATTTTCTGAAAAAGTATTCACATCACACGGGAAAAGTGGGTCTTTCACAGGCAAGAAACAAAAAAAGAAGTGAGTCAAAAGCTGTTTCTGAGATGATGATGCTAAAATTTGACTTGAATCAATTTGGCATCCTGTAAGACAACAAGATGTGTTTTTGAAAACCCATTTCACCCTGAGCACAAGGGGGCCTTTGGTAATTGACTCACGGCTCTGGTTCACGCTGAAGAATAAAGCCAAGCCCCATACGCTTTAAGAGGAGCACTCTTTAAACTGGGGACATACCATCTCTCGACATTCCAACAGACAGACACTTTTTGAAGCGACACTGCTGGCATCTGTTCCTATTCATTCTCATTATAGAGCAGTTTTCATTCTTCAGGCACTTCTTGTACTGAATGTTTTGCTGAATGCTTCTCCGGAAAAAACCCTAAGAACAAAGGGAGATGTAGGGATCCGATTAAAAACATCCAGGGGAACTCCTTCTAGGTGTCCCCCACACCTAATTAGCCAGCACGCTACCGGGGACCCAAGAAGCCATTCTGGCTTGGAGCAGTGGAGAGACAACACCGACACTCAGACCATCACCGAGCTCTCAGCGGGGCCTGCGAGCGCCTGCCGGCCACACAGAGCACTTTCCCCCTCCCTCTCAGTCTTAGTGCTGCCAAAGCCCCCGTGTCCTTCACTCCGATCACCTGTTACCAGCCAGGCCTGCAGCCACGCTTTCCAGCTCATACTGGAGTCACTTACACATTCCCAAACTCTTGCAATATGAAGGACATCCTCAACAAGGTGACAGAGAATGGCATTCCATACCACAATTCCCTTGCTAGATCTAAGGATCACGTTAGGAGAACTTGGTCTTTCCTGGATTATCATCTGCTGACACCTCCGTATACGTTCCAGATGTTCCGGGTTACTTATCAGCTACAGGTTAAGTGTCTCACACATATACACACAGCTCCCAGCTGGATGAGCACACACAGCTGCCCATATTTACTATACAAACAGTTCAAGTTCATGCCCTGTGAGTGGTCTGCAAAGACCTCCACTTGACTTTTTCAGGAAAATCAAAATCACCAAAATTATTTTAAACTGCAGTTTCCTTGACTGTCCTAACTAACCATTATTGGATGAAGCTGTATTAGTGATTGTGGGATATAACATTTTTATACTTTGTTACTGTAATACTCTACTTGGGCACTATGATACCTGAGCTAGATCTTTAAGAGCAATTATGTGTGGCATTTATCAAGAACATGCACTTAGGTTCATTTGCTTGTGCTTTGGTTTCTCTAGCTATAAACATAGTTATTTCATATCGTTTATAAAAAGAAAAAAAAAGACAAACTGTTTATCGAATTTTTAAAACAATGAAAAAGTGCTATTTCTGAATAAAGTACAGTAGTCCTGTGATGTGATCAAGCCATTAAGAGCTACAAAACTCACAGCTCATCCAGAGCCAAATATTTTCTTTCCCCTTCATCATACATAGTCATTGTTTCGCTCGCCCACCACATCCCACCAAACTGGGTCCCTGCTTCCGCCTTTCAGGCAGAGAAGAGCGCGAGCACAGCCTTGGCCGCGTTAGTTTTAGACACTCAGGAGGAAGGACCAGATGAGGAGAGGTTCCTAGATGTGAGCAGGAAGTACAGACTTCTCACTTGGAGCTACTTGACTCAGGAATACTCAATGCAACTTACAGATGAGCTTACCCAGGGCTCAATTTATACTTGAGACTCTTTCACTTAACGTGGAATTGCTTCCGAGGGTATCACATTTTTACAAGCATCTAGGAACTGCTCCCCCCGTTCCCAGCACCTGACAGGTCAGAGTGTCAAAGGACCTGATGAGATCTGTTCCGAGCCTGGTTTACTCTAAGTCTCGAGAAGGCAGCAGCCCCGTCCGCATGCTCCCTGCCCTCTGCTGCCACCCGGACAGTGCCGGACACGCCGGTGAGTGAACACTTCACTCCAGACTCAGGTTTGAGATAACACATGTATTTTGATCAAAATCTTAAAGGAAAAAGAAATACTACATATATTTAAAATGTAGTTTTAAAATATACTTTTCAAAATGAGTTATGTTTGTACACAACATAAAATGCTTAAAACTTCAAGGAGCAGCTGACTTCTCTCCTCCTCCTGGTTTATCAACCACGTAATTTCTTTAACCCCAAAATCGGCAGCTTAAACAAACGAAAGCCGGCATTACCTTACAGCCTTCACAAGCATGAACGCCATAGTGGAATCCTGAGGCCACGTCCCCACAGACTTTGCACAGGAGAACCATGCCACTGAATTCTGAAGCACAAATAGACACAAAAGTGAAAAGCTAGAAGAAAAGCTAAAACTGTTTCTTTCCAATGGAGTACTGTATTTTGTTCAACTTGTAAATACTTTTAAAAATATACAAATATATAATGTCGGAGAAAAATCTTTATACCAAATTGATGAATCAAAAGAAACCATGCCTTATGGCACTGCCAAAACTCTCTCAGAGAGCTGAAGATCTTGGACAGACACTGAAATTTTATAAATCTAGAATTATTCTACATCAGATATGCAATCAGAACTAAGAAACCAATTCTGCAGGGTTAAGAGTAAAGAAATGAGGGCCAGCAGCGTCAACCAACAAAAGGTGCGAAGTGGGGTCTCCACAGGCTGAGGCCCACCTGTGGGCAGAGTCCAGCCCACCTGGGGGCAGAGCCAGGGGCCAGCCCTTCTTAACCCCACCCTGAACCAGCCCGTGACCTCTGCACTCCCAGATCCACATTCCCGCTGCTCTGCGGGATATTCCAATCCTCCAACATTCCCAGCGCCAGCTTCATGAAGGCAAACCCCTTTCCCTGAGTGAGTGCTCCATTCCAGAAACCAGATTCAGCAGGAGGAGTGCAGCAGAAAGACCACCGTGGAAGGTAAGAGGGCGCCGAAGAGGAAACACGGGCAGATAGAGCCCCTCACCAGAGAACCGATTAAGACAGGCCCTAGGCTGTAACTTTTAATTAAGGTCATCACTGATTTCTGATTATTTACTGAACTATAATTACCCAGAAGGGGGTGAAAAGTATATACCCAGAAATAAAATGGTCCCCACCCAATGAATAGGTGATAAAGTAAGCCCCACCTGCAATTAGCAGCATCAACTGTCAGGAAACTAGACAACTCACTTGTCACTCCACTGTGACTCTTTGTCACCCCAGGGGCGCTCGATTTGCTGGTTTTCATAGAACAATCGATTCGATCATTCTTCAGGATGCCTTCAATACTGGAGAGATCCCCATTTCTGGGGTTCCCATTGCTATCAGAATGAGTGCTGTTTGGAGAAGACGGGACAGAAGAGGACGCGGACTGGAAGCTACTCTCGGAGCCCTCACTGTGGCAAGAGGCTGGGCTGGACGCTGAGCTGGAAGAGCTGATGTAGGCAATCACACCTCCTGGAAAACAGGGGGGAAACCAGGTAATCAGACACATGATAACGCATATTTTCTATTTTTGCAAATCTCAGCAGTAAAGTCACTACTTTGGAAAACAGGTTAATGATCAAAATTATCGCAAAAGGGAAAAATAGCTTATTTTCTTCCCTATTTCCTACTATTCCTGCTTCCACAAAGTTCAAAGCTATGAAATCCCCACTGGTTTAAAAGTGGGCTGGCTCTCACTGGCTCTGTTCTTCTCAGCATGTGTCGACCCAAACTTAAAGGCTTTTCATTTTCCAAACTGCTCCTAAAAGGGGATGCAAGACCTTCCTGAGTGACATAAAGCCAGTCGTTGCGCTGCCTGGGCCACGAGGAATCTGGTTCTGGCCCCCTCTCTGCTTCTTCACTATCCCCTCACATGACACCGTCCCAGAACAACGGGCTCATCGCTTACCCACCCCACGCCCCAGCATCTGGCTAAAGCACAGGTCAGTCAAGCACAGATGTAACATCTGGAACTCCGGATGAAGGACTCTATCTGGAAACACAAAGCCTTTCACAGCTGTCGCTCTCACTCACAGTCTTTGTGTTCTGATGCTCCCTAAAGACTCCACCACTACCCACTGAACCCCAGTTCCACCCCTGCCTTCTCCCTACTCCTGCCATAGGACTTGCAGACTCGCTCCTCTCCAAAGCAGCTCTTGAGAAACCCGGACGTACCGCTTGTTCTCCTGACTCACTGTTTACAGTGAGTGTCCAAGAGGCTGGAAGGCGGAAGGCATGCTCTGAGCTCCCTTCAGAACACGCTGTACCGCTTCATTAAGAAAACTCCACAACTGCCCCTGAAACTGGCTGTGACCTCTTAAGAGACTGCGAACCTTCCACCTGAAGAAATAGCAGGGTATAATTTCAAACTTCTTCCCTGAAAGTGATAAAATGCTGCAAGAGTAACCTCGTGGCCAGAAGTATTATTTTTCCAAATCTCAGGCCAAACAAGTAATTTTCATCTTCTTGCCAAGGCCTCCTGTGGTTTCTTTTCTTCTCTCCTCCATCATCAGCCAACATTTATTGGCTTTTTTCAATGTGCATCACATACAAACGTTAATTATCTCTCTTCCGTCACTGTCTTGAACTCTTATTTAAACCTACTGTTTACCTGTTTCCATCTACTTCTCAACAAGAGAGATTACAAACCCCTAGGTGCAGAGTGTCTTTTAAGTCTCTATACATACTTTACAGATATAAGTCTGACATAAATTTTTTCTCTTTTTTTGGCTGTGCCATGTGGCATGTGGGATATTGGTTCCCAGACCAGGGATCAAACTGGTGCCCCCTGCAGTGGAGGAATGGAATCCTAACCACTGGACCGCCAGAGAAGTTCCAAGACATAAATCATTTCTCATACCTACTTTTCTGCCTTTGTAAAACCCACAGTTAATATCATGGACAGATCCGAAACAGTATAAAGTATTACTGTTGCTGTTGTTGAGTCTCTAAGTCGCATTTGATTCTTCTGAGACCCCATGGCAGTAACAAGTAAAACAGACATTTCTGAGAATAACCTGAGATGACTATTCTGAAATGGAGGACTTTACAGGTTTCCAAAGTAACAACTGCAATTTAAGCATTCACTCTGAAATAAAAGCTTTGTCTGCTAAAGGGAAAAGACTCCCCAGTCTTTTTTTAAATAACAGCCAGACTTTATAGGTCATTCACGTATACACACACACACACACACACACAGCAAAATGCTAAGGCCAAATCAATTCCAAAGAACAGAAAGTCATTTCCACTTACAGAGAAGGAAAAAAAAGGCAGAGGGATAAGTCACTTTTAGTCTGTCGTGATGACGTTAGGAACCAGACATGTATTTAAGTACCAGCTACACAAATCCAGACTTGGAAGCCCCTAGGAAGCAGAGCCACAACCACAGTGCTCTGGTTATAACCCAGAAAAGAAGTGAGAACAGGCACCAGCTGTGTCATGAGAAACACAACAGTGTTCATCATACACTAACTTAAAACGCACAATGCAGCCAAAGGCACCTGAGTCTTTAATCATCTTGCTCGTACAGCTTTGAAATTTATTTTTTATTGAATATAGTTGATTTACAATGTTGTGTTAATTTCTGCTATACAGCAAAGTGACTCAGTTACATACACATACACACACACACACACACACACACACATACATCCTTTTTCAAATTCTTTTCCATTACGGTTTACCCCAGGATATTGAATATAGTTCCCTGTGCTATATACAGGAGGACCTGGTTGTTTATCTGCACTTGAGTCTTAAAAAGACAAAAAATACAACGTGGACAATTCCATCCACTTTTACATTCCAGCAGCATACGCTTGACATTGGCACTGAAGCTGGAGGTGTGAGTCCGCCTTTCCTGAAGTCTGACCCACTTCCAGATGCCCTTAACCTGCGCTTCCCACCTGCCTGGAGTGAAGCCCGAGCTTTAGATCGATACCTGTCCGCAACCTGGGCGCTACCCATACACATCAGTCACTCTCACAGCATGGTCCTGCACCAGTGGCTTCGGCATTGCCTGGAACTCGGTTAGAAACGCAGGTTCTCAGGCCTCCCTCTTCCGATGCACATGGAAGTCTGAGAGCCACTGTCATAAGTCAGTGACTTCATCTGTGCTCAACGGGAGAAAAAGCAACCTAGGGTAATCTCAGTAACAATAATTTTATCTAACCACTGATTTTAAAATCTGAAGACTCTTCAATACTCCAAACACAAGAAAGAGTCCTAACTTTGAGTTTATTCTCACTATCCAAAGAGATTATGCAGAACACGCATCATCAGAACCGCCTAGTGTTTTTCTCAAAATACACATTTCCAAGACCCTGCCCCGACCGGAGAAGGCACCCTCAGGAACGCACTTTCGGCGGTGCTGCACTTGGGCGTCCTCGAGTAGCAGCGAGCAGGGTCTACTCCTGGTCGCAGCGTGTGGGCTTCTCATTCCGGTGGCCTTTCTGGCTGTGAAGCACAGGCTCAGAGCACGGGCTCAGCTGTGGCAAGTTCTTAACCACTGGGCCGCCCAGGAAGTCCAGAAATGAGCATTTTAAACAAGCTCTCAAGGCAAGTCCTTGCAGGCAGAAGTTTAAGAATGGTTACAATTAGCAAATTCAAGCACAAATTGGCCCATAATTTTCAAGGCTGGTTTTCTCACTGACTGCCTGAATATCCCTAACATACTGTGAATCCAAAGAAAAAAGATTTCAACCTTGAAGTCTCTCAAATGTCATGTGGCTAGGTAAAATCACCACTGCTTTCATAAAATTTTAGAGATTTGAAGATCACATTAGAAATCCCAGGTAGCAGCAACTGATATTTTTTTTCATATTTGTCTCCACTGCGAATAGGATACAAAGAAAAAGATTATCCTCATTCCTCAACAGATCCCCAAAGGAAGCTCTCACAGCTATTTATCTTTTCTAAAGGACTACTTTAGGTAGTGGGAGACTTCCCTAGTGGCTCAGGGGTAAAGAATCTGCCTGCCAGTGCAGGAGACATAGGATCGATTTCTGGGTCAGAAAGATCCCCTGGCGAAGGAAATGGCAACCTACTCCAGTATTCTTGCCTGGGAAATCCCATAGGCAGAGGAACCTGGTGAGTTATAGTTCCTGGGGTCACAAAAGTGTCAGACATGACTTAGGGACTAAACTACTACTTTAGGTAGCAAATTCACTAATGTCTCAAGAGGATAAAAGGTCAGGAAGTTAGACCTTTCCAGGGCCAGGATTTCAGAAGTTCTTCCACAAGTTCTGAGTGGAGATCTGAGCTGTTCTGACGGCTTGAGCAGTGTTTTAAAGCTGACTGTGCAATGGAAGGCATTAATTACTCAAAACACACCTTCCTTTGCAAAAGTTCCAAAATCAAACCCAAGAAAAAGTACTGCACTCTTATCAATTTAGTTAAGATCCAACTCCTGTCTTTTAGGGAATCAATAATGTTTTACAACCAGCAATTGTGCCAGGAACCATGGAACCAAAGATGACCCATCAAGGAGCAGCTACATTCTCTGAGCAAGACCTTCAACACTGACACAGTTGTCTTAGCATCAGCCAGACACCATGCTACCAACCCGATGATTAGCAACCCAAGAAGGTTAAAATTCAATTTCTTAGAAGGTAAGATGTACATCTAGCAGCTCCTCAATCCAATGAAGAAGGGAAATGAAGACTACAAGTCAGCAAGAATACTGAAAATAAGGACTTCCCTGGAAGTCCAGTAGTGGAGAATCCACCTGCCTTTCAGGGGATACGGGTTCTATCCCCAGTCTGGGGAGAATCCACTTGTCGCAGAGTAACAAAGCCCGTGTGCATGACCACTAAGCCCATGCACCGCAGCGAGAGAAGCCGCCACACTGAGAAGCTCACGCACCGCAACCGAAAGTGACTCCCACTCGCCACAGCCAGGAAAACTCCACGCAAAAGCGGGATAAACGGAGCCTGGCCAAAAGCAAATAAAACGTCAAGAATGAAATGACACGATTCCACACCACGATTTAGTCCTCATAAGAACCCTATACAACTAACTTCCATTATTCCATTCTACAGAAGAGGAGAGCTCAGAGAGGTTAACACCGCTTCCAAGTGGCAGGGCCAGGGTTGAACGTCAATTCCAGAGCACAGACTATTATCTCTTACTGAGAATCCTCGGCATGGAAGTCACCTTCAGTCTCTCTAAACCTGAGTCATCTTCTATTAATATAAAATGGGAATATCTGCCAGAGTTAGTATAAGACTGAAATGAAATGATGTTCATAAAAGGGAACTATTAAAGTAAGTGCCTTTTTACAGAGAGAGTTTTTAACGAAAATGCAAGAAAGGTAAAATCCCTGAACCAGCAAGTCCCAACACCTCCAAAAACAGGCAGAATATACTTCTCAGATGCCTCAAGCTAAAATTAGCTGAGGCTGAGTTGTCTCTATTTTTAGTTGAAAAGAATCCTGGAGTTGGGCCAGGTTCCCAGGCTAGGGCTTACCCAGTGGTCAGTTTCAGACAATCCAGAAGTCAGCATCCGACTCCGAACCGCTGGGAGGCACTTGCTGTCCTCACACAGCCTGGGCTTGTCTCACCCGGATTCCAGGCTGGCCCAACGTCACCACCACCCCACTCCCTCTGCCCACCATCCTGGAAAATACACGCTTGAGATCAGGTCATGACTGGACTTTTTTTTTGCCTTGTGACTTAGAACAAAACATGTTTACTCAAGAAGCTTTATGAGTTCTCTCATTTTAAAAGCAGGTTTTCAATAACTTCTACTCACGGTATGACAGAGTGGACCTCTCGAAGCCCTAAGCTTCCGGTTGGGACCCACTGTCAGGGCCCCAGAGAGCAAGATGGTGCCCTCCCTAGAGCACTTCACAGGCCCGGGGAGACAGCTTGGTCAACTTTCGTTTCAACACAACGTGAGCCCCAGTTCACACGAAGTACTGAGAGTACAAGGGTGCTGTGGAGCCAGGGATCAAGAGCTAAGGCAACAGGCAATACGCGGAGTTTTAAAGAACATGAAAGTGATTAAATGATGTACCACATGAGAGACCACTTAAGAAAACAAAAACAAATAGGTCTTATTTTGAAAAACACAGTTCTTATCTCCAAGTAAATTACTGGAAAGGTGGGGAGGGGACAAAGGGGACAAGAGCAATCTAGAGCCTGGGGGGAAAGCCCTATGGACCAGCAACAAGATTACAAGAGGAATGATGAAGCTGGGAGTCTCTGCCGGCCATTATACCATGCAAACTGCGGGCATCTACGCAGTGTCCCCTCACCCCCAGAGGCAGGACCCCCAAGCCTCGCATACACCTTTAGGAGTGACGGGGGCTTCATCCCCAACTGTGCCTACAGCACAGGCATTAGTCTGTGCTCCCCACGGGGATTTCACGGACCTGCCCCTAAGGGAACAGTACTCACGTCACAGAACTTAGACCCTCCCCTTCCACAGTGCCAACAGCACCTTCCGACAGCGTTAAGGGGCAGCTGAAAGTAGTAGAACATATAGAACAGGGCCCATATAGAACATGTAAATGCTCCACAGACACTGCTGATCATTATTTCACCACCATTGTCCTGGGAGAGTCGGATCCCAACAGTTCAAACAACTCTAACCCTCCCTATCCATTCTTCGTCCTTCAATCCTGAATATGTCACATGGACCCAGATTTCTCTGCAGGTTCTTATTTCCAGGCCACCTTCTGAATTCCTCCACTCCACTGTCTGGTCAGGCAACTTCCTTCTTCACTTAAAATTCTTCCCATTATCTTACTGTTTCTCTCTCGAAACAGAACGGTAGCATGCAGTTACATTTACAGTGAAAACATCACGTAGAATGGTATTTAAAGAACGTCACTCAAAATCTGTGACAAAAATGTATCAAGTCAACTTCCACGGCTTCAGTATTTCTTCTCTGTATTTGTCACAGAAAGGGTCACACAATGAGTCATGATATATAGGGCAGTTACACCAAATGGTCACTGGGTGAATATGCATTGACTAATAAAATGATATCAACCCAAAGGGAGGGGACAGAGGCCTGCCACCAGCACTGAATTTGGCCCCACCCTGGGCAAGCTATATGTGAAGGAAATGAAAGGGAATGCTTATTTAAGTTCCCTTAGAGGGATGGCCAGAGAAAGCAATGGCACCCCACTCCAGTACTCTTGCCTGGAAACTCCCAGGGATGGAGGAGCCTGGTGGGCTGCAGTCCATGGGGTCGCTGAGTCAGACACGACTGAGCAACTTCACTTTCACTTTTCACTTTCACGCATTGGAGAAGGAAACGGCAATCCACTCCAGTGTTCTTGCCTGGTGAATCCCAGGGAGGACGGAGCCCAATGGGCTGCCGTCTGTGGGGTCGCACAGAGTCGGACAGGACTGAAGCGACTTAGCAGCAGCAGTAGCAGCAGAGGGATGGCAGAAACACTAAACCAGATAACAGCTTGAACTTGGAGCCAAGTGGAGAAAGAGAAAATTTAAGAAAGATAATTGCAAGTTCCTACAGTTCAGGTCAAACAATTATCTGCACAGGGGATGAAACTTAACTGCACAACAGTTCACATGAAAAGGGTCTAGTTGACGGCAGGGTTACTGTGAGTCAGCAAAGCAGCATGCCACAAAAGCCCAACCTGCCAGACAATCCCTTTACAGCAGTCATTAACCGCTCTACGACTTCCACCTCTGGATGCCACATCCCAAAGGGCAACAAGGATGATGATCAGGGGGAGAAGAAAAAAAAACACGGAGCTGGGACCAGGGGATGTGAACTGGATATGGAAGGGGGTTGGGGGAGTCAGCAATCATCCCAAGAAAAGGTTAGTTTGTAATCACACTGTAAAATCAAAATTAAGATCAGTGATAATGTTCCAGGAAGGTTCAAATCTGAGAAAAACTTTCTAACCTTATCTGATCTCAAAACTATGAGAATTCATTCACGCTGAGATAGATGAGGATGAATTTCGTAATCTTGAAATCCCTAGCAAGTAAAAGTTTTATTCCACCACAGAGTTACTCAAATTCTTAAACTATCCTCAAGGTTATGTAGGCCCACAGGTAATTAAAAGACAAGAAAATGACTTTATTATTTACTGTTGGTGGAAAGTTCACAATTTGTTACCAGGGGCATGGTTTTTCGAACATAACTTAATGCAGCCTTACTGGATTGAAGCAAACGGCTCTCCTTGGGGCGGGGGAGTGGGGGGGAGAGACACAGACGAAAGGGCCGGAGGGACCCTAATATCGCTCCCTAGTGGGGAAGCAACCGGAAATGGGGCAAGAGAAGGATTTAATAAGGCCCTATCTGTTACCACGGGAACTCCCAGGCGTCCAGCGGTTAGGGCCCTCACTGCCCGGGCTGCAACCCCGGTTGAGAAACGAAGATCTCCAGCCCTCGGGGACTGGGGGGCGGGGGCGAAATCTGTTATCGGATTCAGCAAAGATCAGCAACCTGGGGGTCACCGGGCGGGACCGGCCAGGGAGAGGCTCCCGGCCCGCAGGCGCCGCGGGCGTGTTCGTCACGGGAGGTGTTCCACAAGGTCGACCGTGTCCCCGAGGAGGTCGTTCAAACAGAGGGTTCTTCTTTGTTGCGGAGATGAGGCAGCGCCACCCGCGGCGAGCCGTCCCCGGGCGACCCCGGAGGGTCCCCCTCGGCGCCCGCCTTCTCCGCCCCGCCCCGGCCGAGGCCACTGCGGCATCCGCGCCCTCCCGGCCGCCGCGCCGCGGGTCCCCCGGGCGCGCGCGCCCGCGCGCGGCCTCTCCTCAGCGAGCGACCCCGCGGGGGAGGGGCGGCCACGTCAGAGCCCGAGGGCGCGGGGGCGGGGCCTCCCGCGGGGCGGGGCCTCCCGCCGGCGCGCGCCCGCCCCCAGGGGCCNCCTTGACGTACTCTTTTTCCTATCTGGAACCAGTCTGTTGTTCCATGTCCAGTTCTAACTGTTGCTTCCTGACCTGCATACAGATTTTTCAAGAGGCAGATCAGGTGGTCTGGTATTCCCATCTCTTTCAGAATTTTCCACAGTGTATTGTGATCCACACAGTCAAAGGCTTTGGCATAGTCAATAAAGCAGAAATAGATATTTTTCTGGAACTCTCTTGCTTTTTCTATGATCCAGCAAATGTTGGCAATTTGATCTCTGGTTCCTCTGCCTTTTCTAAAACCAGCTTGAACATCTGGAAGCTCACTGTTCACATTTGTTGAAGCCTGGCTTGGAGAATTTTGAGCATTACTAGGTATCATCACTATGTAAATCATGTCTTCTCATTTTATATCTTCATAAAACATTCAGTTAAACACATTACAGTATTACATTGTGCATAGAAAAAAGTCACTCAGTCTGAATTAATCCATTGACACCAAGATGAGTGAAGTGTTTATGCACGATCCTAGAAATGAGGTGCACACCCAACACCCTCCAACGCAGTAACAATAACTTATGAGATGCAATAAAACAAAACACAGTCTACCAAAACAGTCAAGTTTGTGTTGAACAGAAAAGTACTCTACGCTATTCCAGTTTTTAAATTTGTTAGTTAAAATAAAATATAAAATTCAGTTCCTCAGTGTCATTAGCTATGTTTCAAGGGTCAAAAGCCACATGTAATTCACGGCAACCATATCCATCATTACAGTTTTAGAGACTTTCTTATTCTTCCTGAGTCAGTGTGAGGAATTATTATTCTAGGAATTTGTCTATGATGTTTGTTTTCAAATTTATTTAAATTTATTTAAGTTTTCAAATTTAAAGTTGTTCAATTATTATCTTTCAAACCTCCATCAAGTTTGTGGTTTCTCATTCTTAATTTTGTTTGTTTGTGCTTTCCTGCCCCCCACTCCCCATTAGTCCTACTAGAAGCGTATCTACTTAACTGGCTTTTTCGAAGACTCAATGTGGGGCTTTATTGATCCGCTCTACAGTGTTTGTCTCCCTTCTACTCTGATTCCTGCTTTTTGATTTGGTTGCCCTCCCTCTGTTCTATTTTCGTCTGCTTTTTCTAACCTCTTAGTTTGGACCTGTATCCTGTTAGAGGCTCCCCAGATGGCTCTATGAGTAAAGAATGCCCTGCAGTTCAGGAGATCCAGGAGACGCCGGTTTGATTCCTGGGTCAGAAAGATCCCCTGGAGCAGGGCATGCGTCTCTTATTAAGTTTGCTTTGGTTGGCCAGAGCCTGTCTCTCCTGTTAGTGGCTCAGGACCCCCTCACTGATAATGCTTTCATTCATCCTTCCCTCCTCCAGGGAGTATCCGATTACTACCGCAGTGCAAGAAATCCCCTCAGAACGTGGTGGTTTTAAACGGAGCAACCACGTCATGACATTGGGTGGTGCCTGTGGGTCGGGACTTGCGGGGAGGGCCTTCTGGCTGGGCGTTTCGGGCTGAGTCTGTCATTCCTGACGATCAGACAGTGGGCAGGGCCTGAGGACCCGGCCCCCTGAGGTCCAGCCCAGCCTCTCTCTCGGGGGTACAGGGCACCCCGTCCATCAGGCCACTCAGGGCTCCAGCACAAGTGCCTCAAGGACAGGGCAGAAGCCACATCACCTGTTCTGTCTGAGCCTCAGAAGTCACGCAGCACCAATTTGGCTGCATTTTTAGTTACAAAGGAAGTCAGGAGCACACCCAGATTTAAAGGACCAACACGCACTTCACTTCTTCATAAGAGGACCATCAGGGTCCTATGTGAGCCGCGTGTGAGATGCAGACTATTGCGCCACTATCGTTGTTCAAACCGGGAACAGGGACACACACAGTCCACCCTGACTCGAAGACCTTGTTCCAAGGGTCATCCGTAGGACGCTGTACTTCTCGAGGTGAACATTTCCACAACCTCTGCCTGGCGGCCGTTTCTGAGGCTCAGCATAAAGAGAAAGGAACGAATGGGGTAACAGGTGGGCCTGGAAAGGCTCCCACTCCGAATAATGGCTCAGTTGTTGAGGTTAGATTCCTCATGACACAGCAAAGACCCCATATGCCACAAGTGAGACCCAACACAGTCAAATAAATAAGTAAATATTTAACAAAAAAATAATGTCTGATGGCACTGGAATGGGAGAGCGCCCTCAGAGAAGAATCTGGTAGGAAGAGTGCGATCCACACACAATGGGTGTAATCTATACAACGTTACAGAAAAACCCAAGACCATCCTCAACAGAAGTCATCTGGCCAAGGGGCCTCACTGAATACAGTCGGAAAATGTCGAATGCCATCTGGACACCCTAGCTGAATTTTGTTAAGTACTCCACTGATTTAATAACACACTAAACAGATTTTTTTTTAAGTAAGAAAAAGTTGCATGACAGTTCAATAAATAAAAATGCCCAATCATCTTCAATACTCGCTATCATAATTTGAAAAGAAAAAAAACCTACAGTAAGGAAGCAGGGGAAGAATAGACTGGGGGTTTGGGGTTAGTAGATATGAATTATTACATACAGAATGGATGAACAGTAAGGGCCTCCTGTAGAGCACAGGGAGCTGTATTCAATACCCTGTGATAACCGTAGTAGAGCAGAGCATAAAAAGTATGTGTATGTACAAAGCTGTGTCACTTCGCAGTGCAGCTGACATGAGCACATTGTAAATCAACTGCACTTCAGTTAAAAATGAATTTAAAAATAACAGAAAAATAACCTACAATAATTCTTCCTCAGGTGGGGGTGAAGAAAGCAAAAACATCAGGTACGAAATATAGCTCTAGGGCTTCCCTGTGGCTCGGTGGTGAAGATTCCACCCTAATGCAGGAGACGCGGGTTTGATCCCTGATCTGGGAATATCTCACGTGCCGCAGAGCTAAGCCCGTGCGCCTCAGCTGCTGAGCGTGCGCTCTAGAGGCCGCCGGGCCGCCCTGAAGAACGGCGGCATCCCACTCCCTTTCCAGTTACTGGATCGGGGCCACGTGCTAACAAGGGCTCCCGGTGACTCGCACACTGTGAAGCTGGGGGAGCCGGCCCTCTGCTACAGGAAGCAGAGGCTTTGCAGCAGAAGCACTCTTTGTAGGGATAGGGTAGGCAGCCTTCTGAGACAGTCCCCGGTTCTCCCTACCTCCTGGTATTTACCTCCTTGTGTAATCCAACCTCCCCGTCCAGTAGTGTGAACTGGACAGAGTGACTTGCTTCTAAAAATAGAATACGGTGGGAATTCCCTGGAGGTCCAGCGGGTTAAGACTCCTTCCACTGCAGGGGGTGTGGGTTTAATCCTTGGTTGGGGAGCTAAGATCCTGCATGCCTCAAGCCTCCCAAAACTGAAACAGGACAGGGAAACAATGTTGTAACAAGTTTAATAAGGCCTTTAAAATGGTCTACATTAAAAAAAAAATCTTTTAAAAACTTAAAATAGAATAGGGAGGAGGGATAAGTTGGGAATTGGGAGTTAACATAGAAACACTACTATAGAAAAAGTAGATAGCCAACCTACTATATATAGCACAGGGAACTCTGCTCAATAGTCTGTAATAACCAGAATGGGAAAAGAAACGTAAAAAAACAATGAGTAGACACATGTATATGTGTAACTGAATCACTTTGTGAAAATAAAGTCTCCTGAAAATAACACAGCATTGTAAATCAACTGTACTTCACTATAAAATAAAAAGAATAGAATATGACAGAGCGATGGACGCCGCCGCTGAGATTCTGTCATCCAAGATGAACATGTCTTCCTCACACTCTCTCTTTCCAGCTCTTCTTACCTGCTCACCCCGATCGATGGTTAGCTACATTAGGAGCTGCCCTGTGGAGAGACTCCTGTGGTCAAGAACTTGCTGGCTGAACAACCACCAGCCAGGAACTGGATGCTGCCCCCACGCAGTGCGCGAGGTCAGAGCGGATCTTTCCCCTAGCTGCGCCTGGAGGTGACTTCAGCCACACCCAGCACCTCGACTGCAGCCCGCGGAGACCCCGAAGCAGAGAGCCCGGCTACGCTGCATGCAGACGTCTGACCCGCAGAAATGTGAGATAACAGATGTCGTCATTTAAGCTGGTAAGTTTTAGGGTAATTGGCTACTCAGCAGTTGATGACTGACTGATAAAGGAGGCAGTCAGCAGACCAGGACACTGAAAATTCATACATGTCCAAATTCCCCTAACGTCACAGGGGCCTAACAGACCTGTGGATAAATAAACACCACCCCGTAGAGCCGACAGGCTTCCCAGTGGCGCTAGTGGTAAAGAACCTGCCTGCCAATCCAGCCAATCCAGGAGACGTCAGAGACTGTGGTCCAGTCCCTGGGTGGAGAAGATCCCCCAGAGAAGGAAATGGCAACCCACTCCAGGATTCTTGCCTGGGAAATCCCATGGACAGAGGAGCCTGGAGGGCTACAGTCCATGGGACGCACAGAGTCAGACACGACTCAGCGCACACACTGTGAGCAGTAGAGCCAACAGCTGGGAATTTCCAATGGAAATCTGAGTCCACGGTGAGTATGAAACTGAAAACAATGGGACTGGTTCAACGTTTGCCAGTAGGTCCCACCCAGATCCCAGCCTCCAGTGAGGCTTTATAACAATCAGTGCCGCTCCCTAGAGCTTCCCAACACACACACACACCCCCCTCCAACCAGCTTTCTAATGCTTCACTCAGATATAAACAGACGACAGTGGATCACTAGACTTGAGGGCAGAGGCTACCATATGGAAAGGACATAGAAACTACGAACAATACAAGAAGCAAGAAAAGCACTTTATCATAGGAGAGGTAAGGGAAGACAGAGCACCCATGAACCAGGATGCTACAAAAAAGAAACAGAAGAAGAACGACTGAGTAATAAAGACAATATATAAAATTTTATTGGAAAAATTAAAAAACAAAGAAACAATTATGCAGAACAGAAATACCAAAAAAAAAAAAAAAGGACTTTACAAGCAGTTTTTTTTAAAAAGTTAAAGATTAATCCAGGAGGGACTTCTCTGGCGGTCCAGTGGCTGAGACTTCACTTTCCAGTGCAAGAGTTTTGTCCCTGGTCGAGGATCCAAGATCCCAAAGGCCTCGCAGCCAAAAAACCAAAACATGAAACAGAGAAATATTGTAATAAATTAAATACAGACTTTAAAAATAGTCCACATCGTTTGGCAGAAACCAACACAATACTGTAAAGGAATTATCCTTCAATTTAAAAAAATTCTTGAAAAAAAAAAAGGTTAATCCAAGAGATGTAGTAGGAGTTCTGGAAAGAGAATGATCAAAGAAATAATTCCAGAGAATTTTCCTGGAATTAAATGAAAGAGTTTCCAGATTAAATACTCTCAGATTACGCTGCACAGGTAATGAAAAAAAAAATAACTTCAAGGCACATCATGGTGAAATTTCAAAGCATCAGGGATAAAGAAAGAATAATTTTAAAACATCCAGAAAGAAAGATCAGATCACATGCAAT
This sequence comes from Neotragus pygmaeus, assembly GCA_006410875.1. Lineage (NCBI taxonomy): Eukaryota > Metazoa > Chordata > Mammalia > Artiodactyla > Bovidae > Neotragus > Neotragus pygmaeus. Next base: position 2,196,767 of record SJYV01030329.1, on the reverse strand, counting down.
ATGATCACATAGAAATCAGAGTATCATGAGACTTCTCAACAGTGGCACTGAAACCTGAGGAATGCCTTCCAATTTTTTAAATAAAAATACTGCAAAACCCAACTGAACCGTCAGTCACATGCAAGGGTAGGATAAAGATAATTTAAGACAGATAACTTTTCCAAAAACTCCCTTTCTAGACATCTTCTCTAGAAGGTTACTAAGGTGATGTAACATAGATTAGGAGGATGGAGGGAAGAGGAGTGTATTACACGTGTGTTGTGGGCGGAGGAGTAGACCCAGACATGTCAAGGTGCGGGAGGAAGAAAGGTATGTGAAAGAGAAGTGTTATTTATTTCCTTCTCGTCTTTACAGAAAAAAAACACAAAACTGTACAAACTTTTTGGCCAATTCAATAGAAAGTCAATAGATAATGCCTGAAACTTGTGAGCAAAAGCAATAGCATTGTAAGGATATCATCTAGAAATACTAAGGAGATACTGTACAGTGTCATGAACCTCCATCCATAGTTCATCAGGCACTCCGTCTATCAGATCTAGTCCCTTAAATTTATTTCTCACTTCCACTGTATAATCGTAAGGGATTTGATTTAGGTCATACCTGGTCAAGTGCTTTTCCCTACTTTCTTCAATTTAAGTCTGAATTTGGCAATAAGGAGTTCATGATCTGAGCCACAGTCAGCTCCTGGTCTTGTTTTTGCTGACTGTATAGAGCTTCTCCATCTTTGGCTGCAATGAATATAATCAATCTGATTTCAGTGTTGACCATCTGGAAATGTCCATGTGTAGAGTCTTCTCTTGTGTTGCTGGAAGAGGGTGTTTGCTATGACCAGTGCGTTCTCTTGGCAAAACTCTATTAGCCTTTGCCCTGCTTCATTCCGCATTCCAAGGCCAAATTTGCCTGTTACTCCAGGTGTTTCTTGACTTTCTACTTTTGCATTCCAGTCCCCTATAATGAAAAGGACATCTTTTTTGGGTGTTAGTTCTAAAAGGTCTTGTAGGTCTTCATAGAACCGTTTAACTTCAGCTTCTTCAGTGCTACTGGTTGGGGCATAGGCTTGGATTGCTGTGATATTGAATGGTTTGCCTTGGAAACAAACACAGATCATTCTGTCATTTTTGAAATTGCATCCAAATACTGCATTTTGGATTCTTTTGTTGACCGTGATGGCTACTCCATTTCTTCTAAGCAATTCCTGCCCACAGTAGTAGATATAATGGTCATCTGAGTTAAATTCACCCATTCCAGATTATTATCACCCTGCTTATTTAACTTATATGCAGAGTACATCATGAGAAACGCTGGGCTGAAAGAAGCACAAGCTGGAATCAAGATTGCCGGGGGAAATATCAATAACCTCAGATATGCAGATGACACCACCCTTATGGCAAAAAGTGAAGAGGAACTAAAGAGCCTCTTGATGAAAGTGAAAGAGGAGAGTGCAAAAGTTGGCTTAAAGCTCAACATTCAGAAAATTAAGATGATGGCATCTGGTCCCATCACTTCATGG
>SJYV01030329.1:2166767-2181130 GCA_006410875.1 Neotragus pygmaeus | reverse complement strand
GGTTTTTTTTTTTCTTTTTTTTTTTTTTTTTTTTGCACCTCCAAAATATTTTCATTTTAGAGAAATGAAGTGGTTTAACTCTTTTACACATTCTGAGTTGAAATGGGGCGCAGGTGTAGGAGACTCCTTTGTCGTCTAAATTAACGGATTTGGTTAGTTTCCAGCCCCCTTTCCGATCTTACTTGTTTTCTTCCCTAGTTGCAGCGGTACCCTTGTAAAAGCCTGACGGGGGCTTTGATTGATGAAGTGCGTCGTGTGCGCCCTGCGGCTGGGAAGGTGGCTGGGGTCGTGGCAAAGATTCTAGCTTCTTGGAATAGGGCAATCAACATACATATATTGTATTCTGTGGTAAGTGCTAAGGACAGACGTTGACGGGAGCGAAGCCGCAGGGAGTATTGGGATGGGGGTAGAAATTTCGGCCAGAATCTTCAGGGTGACAATTGAGGAAAGGCTTGAGCCCCGGGCCCGATCTCAGTCAGAGGGAACAGTGCCAAGCTGGCGAGTGCCTGCGTTAATAGAACAGCCGTGTGGCTGGAATCGAGCCACAGGGGAAACTAGCAAGCGACATCAAAGAGGTGAAGGTTCTTATGAGGATTGTGGGTTTGCAGACTTTCTGAGATTGGAAACCGCTGGAAGGGTTTGAGCAGAAGAGTGACTTCATGTGACCTACATTTTTAAAAAGATCGTTTGGGGGGATTCTCTGGCTCTGCAGTGCTTTCAATGCGATGGCCCGGGTTCAGTCCCTGATTGGGGGGAATTATTAAAAGATCCCACAAGCAAGCGCAGCCAAAAAAAGAAAAGATCATTTGAGGCTAAAAGGAAGAAAGGAAAAAGTGGCCAGTTAGGAAGTTGTATTCATTTTCCTATTGTTGCTGAAACAGATTACAGCAACTTTACAGACTTAAAAGGGTACACACTTGTGTTAACGGTTCTGTAGGTCAGAAATCTCACTAGGCTAAAATCGGGCTGTCTCTGGGGGCTGTGTGTTCTTTTAGGGGCTCTAGGGGAGAGTCCATTTCCTTTCTTGTCCAGATTGTAAAGGCCACCTGCATTCCTTGGCTCCTTACTCCTTCATTGGCAAAACCAGCATTGTAGCATCTTCAGATCTCTCTTTCTGACCCTCTTGTCCCTCCTTGTAAAGACACTTGTGGTGACGTTGGGTCCACTCAGATAATCTGCGGTGATCTCCCCCTCTCAGGTTCTTAATTTAGTCACAACCTCAGAAGTCTTGTAACCTAGAAGTCCATGTAAAGTAGAATATTCACGGATTTGGGGAATATGACACGGGCATCTTTGAGAGACCACGTGAGAGAAGATGGTGCCATGGGTTACTTCATTAGTGATGGAGGTGCTAACTGGTCCAGCCATGGATGCATGCCAAAGGTAGAAGGTTTATTGATCAGATGTAGGGTGTGAGAAAGATTAGTCAAGAACTATTGATTGCAAAGTAGGACTCATCATTTGGAAAGAGGATTCTGGCAATGTGGTTCAGTTCAGTTCAGTCACGTCCGACTCTTTGTGACCCCATGAATCGCAGCATGCCAGGCCTCCCTGTCCATCACTCCCAGAGTTCACTCAGACTCACGTCCACCGAGTCAGTGATGCCATCCAGCCATCTCATCCTCGGTCGTCCCCTTCTCCTCCTGCCCCCAATCCCTCCCAGCATCAGGGTCTTTTCCAATGAGTCAACTCTTCTCATGAGGTGGCCAAAGTACTGGAGTTTCAGCTTTAGCATCATTCCCTCCAAAGAAATCCCAGGGCTGATCTCCTTCACAATGGACTGGTTGGATCTCCTTGCAGTCCAAGGGACTCTCAAGAGTCTTCTCCAACACCACAGTTCAAAAGCATCAGTTCTTCGGTGCTCAGCTTTCTTCACAGTCCAACTCTCACATGCATACATGACCACTGGAAAAACCATGTGATTAACGATTGCTGATTTCTTAATTAGGTTTTGCAGTTTTGTTTCTTAATTTGCAGTGTCTCGTGTAGTAATTTTGCAAGATTTGGGTTGGTCTTTTCAATTGATTTTGAAATTTCTGAGGGCATTGATCATTTCTGGTTTTGCCCTCTGCTTTATCCCTAATGCTTGTCATTATGGTAATCCCTCAGTAAATATTTACTGAATGAGTAGAAGAATGGTAAGCTGGAATGTGCTTATTGTAGTTACTATGTGTAATGTTGTTTGCAAAACTCTTAATATATATTTGTGTAAGTAAAATATATTCATATGTGGGTAAGTGGAAGTACTGCACACAATCCATTATGTTTACATAAACCAATGCGCAGGAGTAGAAATTTTCCTCCTGCTGTGCTTACATGATAAGATCCATAACATCTCTTTATGAAGTCAACAGTGTTTCAGTGTTAATATTTTTCTGGTTGCATAAAAAAGTTGCCTTTTACTTTAAAACTAGAATGATTTCCTTAAAACAGCGGTACTCACCATTTCAGGTTGTCAGCTGTCTCTGATGGCTGTTCAAAGAGAATACTGACAGGGCTTTGTTTTCAACAGAATGGATTAGATCACATTTTTATTCTCTAACCACATTATTGATAGCCTGGAAGGCAAACCAATATGTATTTAAGACTGTATCGGGTTTTGTCTGTTAAGCACATTTTCTTAGTCATTTATTAATCCATCAGAGTATCAGGGATGCATAGATCCCAGATTAAATTTTATTGTCCAGCAGTTTCTTAGGGTAGGAACTGTACAAGCATCCTTAGCTACCGCTTTTGGTGTTCACCTCGTGTTGACATGATTTCTGGGTAAGTAGTTTCCACGCTTGTAACTTCAGAGTGTTAGGAGGAGCCTTCGAGGTTGGCTGTCTACTCTGGAGCCTCTCAGACGTTCAAAACCTGGTTTTAGTAAGCGGCTTGGCCATCCCGTCTCTTCCTGTGACTCCCGGCCCATTTACGGCATTGGAGAGGACCTCCTTTTATATTTGGAAGGAAATGGTGCATATCTATTATGTTTGGGAATTATGAACTATTATAATGCTTAGAGAACTGAGCTTTTAGTAATTTTTGTTTGTAAATATGAGTATATGTAAATAAGTGTGAGAACAGTTTCCTTGTATGTCATGAGAGTCCCTGCCATCATGATCATGCATAAAAAATGAGATGTTTTTGTGTGTGTTTAATGTTACTCATTCAGAATCTCACCTTAGATGTTAATTTTTTTGAAAGATTCATACTTTTAAGAAATGAATTTTATAGAGGCATTGTTGATGTACAATATTATGTGCTGCTGCTGCTAAGTCACTTCAGTCGTGTCCGACTCTGTGCGACCCCATAGACAGCAGCCCATCAGGCTCCCCCGTCCCTGGGATTCTCCAGGCAAGAACACTGGAGTGGGTTGCCATTTCCTTCTCCAATGCATGAAAGTGAAAAGTGAAAGGGAAGTCGCTCAGTCCTGTCCAACTCTTAGCGACCCCACCAGAGTTTCAGGTGTACAACAGTGATTTGCAGTTTTAAATTATATTCCATTTATAATCATTAGAAAATATTGGCTATATTCCCTGTGCTGTACAATGTAGCCTTATGACTTATTTATTTTACACACAGTAGTTTGTGCCTCAGAATTCATATTTTTTATTTGATGGTAAAGCAGGTCATTGATTTTTGGGTTTATGTATTATTATTGTTTTCCACGTGAAGACAACTAAGAACCTAGAATGTTTCAGATATGTTTTAAGGAATCACACTCTCATCTTTGTTTTCTTTTTGGTAGTATAAAATATTACCATGGACTGTTCTGTTTTCTTTCCTCTCTCCCTCCTAAAAAACCTTAAAATCCTTATCTAGTGTTTGAATTACCTCTTTTTCAGTTCCTTTTGCTGTTTGCCCTTCCTGAAGTTTCCTCTGAGGTATTGAAATAACTAACTCCTGCAATTTCTTATACACAAATACAAAATAATGGATATTTTTAACATACTTTATCTGCCAGTCACAAGGGATCAAAGTACAATTGTAGTATACCACTTTTAAAGCAGAAAATTAAGACTACTTCCAAAGAGTCTCAGGAATATTTGACTTCTGCATTTCTCAGGAGTCTGTCGATTTCAGCATTTTTTCAGTTTTCTACAGTCCCTAGCACTCGTACCTGCCTCCCTTTCACAGAGTCTATTGCTGTTAATCATTGGGCTTTTTTTTTTTTCCCCTTAAAACAGCGGCTTCCCTCAAGTACAGTATGTACCTACCCTTTTAAAGCACTTGAATTTTTTTTGAGGGTTGGTATAGTATGTGGTAATGGGGGACTTTTTTGATTGAACAGTAAAGGAATAAGAGGTGAGAATTGGTATTTACAGTTTCTATGGGGCTGAGACGTTTTGGAGGAAGGGAAGTAACAGTAGAAAAGAGTAGAAAAATCAGAATTTAGATTCCAACAGCAACCTTTTCTGACAACAGAATTAGTTTGTGCTGCCACCAATTTCTTGTTCTCTTCTCTCATAATTAGGTGGCAACTTTCTTTAAATTTTAACTATTATTATTTTTAATAATTCTCACTTGGCATGCAAATCCCATTTTAAAAAATTTATTTGGCTGCACCAGCTCTTAGTTGCAGTATGTGGGATCTTTAGTTGTGGCGTGTGGGTTCTAGTTCCCTGACCAGGGATCGAACCCAGGGCTCCTGCATTGGGAGCACAGAATCTTTGCCACTAGACCACCAGGGAAGTCCCAAATTTTAACTAATATTAAAAACCCTTTGAAAGAAAGATTCAGTAGTATAACTTACAGAAGACCACAGTATGGAGAGAGGGTAGAATCCTATGATAAAGGAAATGACATTAATCACAAATTCAGAAGGATCTGTAGAAAACCATTTAATATAGGCCATAGCAGCTGACATAGGTGTTACCATACCATAGATGATTAGTGTTACACCAAACTCTGCCCTTATAAAAGACAGACTGCGAATTTTTCTGTTGCGAGTACTCTGAAACTGAAAAGAACGTCCCCTAAGAGAAGTGGTTCTCCTGGAAATAGGTGATAAATATTCTTGGGAAGATTTCTCAGAAAGAATGCAAGCATGCCACCTAAGAAATAATGATTATATCACTTAAGTGATGATGATTTATCTACTGGTAAAATGTTACATACTGCTCTGGAAATGAGCACTGTGTTATTACCGCACTATAATAATAGTAGCTTAAAAATATTTCATGAGATTAGTGTTGTGGCTGATTTGGGTTATACATAGTTGTAGACTTTGACAATCTATGGCAAAGGAAAGAATATATACAATGGAGGGAAAAAAATTTTTTTCAGTAAGTGGTGCTGGGAAAACTGGACAGTTGTATATAATAGAGTGAAATTAAAACATTCCCTAACACAATATACAAAAATAAACTCTAAACAGACTAAAGATACAAGATTGAAAACTATAAAACTCTTAGAAAACATAGGCAGAACACTCTGACATAAATTTTAGCAATGTTTGTTTGAACCTGTTTCCTAAGGCAAAGGAAACAAGCAAACATAAATAAATGGCACCTGTTTAAACCTGAAAGATTCTGCTCAGCAAAGAAAACCGCTGACAAAACGAAAACAACGCAGTGAATGGGAGAAAATATTTGCAAATAATATGACTGATAAGGGTTAATATCCAAAATATCACAATTCATTATCAAAAAACCCGAACGATCCAATGTAAAAATGAGTGATGGATCTGAATAGACAGTTTTTCAAAGAAGACATACAGGTGGCCAATAGGCACATGGAAAGATGCTCCACGTCGTTCATCATCAGAGAAGTGCGGATCAGAACCCCAGGGAGAGAGCACCTCTTATCTGTCAGCATGGCTGTCTTCAGGAGGCCTCCAAATAGCACGTGCTGGTGAGGAACTGGAGAAAAGAGGGCCCTCCTACACTGCAGATGGGAAGGTAAATTGGTGCAGCCTCTGTGGAGAACAGCCTAGCAGCTTCTCAGAGAACTAAGAACTAGCAAATGAGCCAGCATTGCCACTCCTGGGTTTACAGCCTAAGAAAACCACGCATTTGAAAAGGTACATAGGCCACAATGTTCACTGCAGCATTATTTACAACAGCCGAAATAGGGAAGCAACCAAAGCGGTCATCCACAGGTGGATGGATAGAGTAGACACGGTATGCGCACACACGATGGAATATTACTCAGCCATAAAAAGAATGGCATTTTGCCGTTTACCACAACAGGGGTGGACCTGGAGGGTATAAGACGAGGACAAATACTGTTATGTTAGCACTTACAGACTAGTGAGCGTAACAGGAAAGACAAACTCACAGATCCAGACGACAAGCTAGNTTTTTTCAGTAAGTGGTGCTGGGAAAACTGGACAGTTGTATATAATAGAGTGAAATTAAAACATTCCCTAACACAATATACAAAAATAAACTCTAAACAGACTAAAGATACAAGATTGAAAACTATAAAACTCTTAGAAAACATAGGCAGAACACTCTGACATAAATTTTAGCAATGTTTGTTTGAACCTGTTTCCTAAGGCAAAGGAAACAAGCAAACATAAATAAATGGCACCTGTTTAAACCTGAAAGATTCTGCTCAGCAAAGAAAACCGCTGACAAAACGAAAACAACGCAGTGAATGGGAGAAAATATTTGCAAATAATATGACTGATAAGGGTTAATATCCAAAATATCACAATTCATTATCAAAAAACCCGAACGATCCAACGTAAAAATGAGTGATGGATCTGAATAGACAGTTTTTCAAAGAAGACATACAGGTGGCCAATAGGCACATGGAAAGATGCTCCACGTCGTTCATCATCAGAGAAGTGCGGATCAGAACCCCAGGGAGAGAGCACCTCTTATCTGTCAGCATGGCTGTCTTCAGGAGGCCTCCAAATAGCACGTGCTGGTGAGGAACTGGAGAAAAGAGGGCCCTCCTACACTGCAGATGGGAAGGTAAATTGGTGCAGCCTCTGTGGAGAACAGCCTAGCAGCTTCTCAGAGAACTAAGAACTAGCAAATGAGCCAGCATTGCCACTCCTGGGTTTACAGCCTAAGAAAACCACGCATTTGAAAAGGTACATAGGCCACAATGTTCACTGCAGCATTATTTACAACAGCCGAAATAGGGAAGCAACCAAAGCGGTCATCCACAGGTGGATGGATAGAGTAGACACGGTATGCGCACACACGATGGAATATTACTCAGCCATAAAAAGAATGGCATTTTGCCGTTTACCACAACAGGGGTGGACCTGGAGGGTATAAGACGAGGACAAATACTGTTATGTTAGCACTTACAGACTAGTGAGCGTAACAGGAAAGACAAACTCACAGATCCAGATGACAAGCTAGTGGTTGCCATGGGGAGGAGGAAGCGGGAGGGAGCAGGGAGGAGGAGGGGATTAAGAGGAGCAACTGTTACACAACTCACATAAGTATAATCTAAAAGGATACATTGTACAGTACAGGGAATATAGCCAGTAGTGCATAGTAACTGTTAATGGAGTATAATCCATGAACATTTCTAATCACTTTGTACACTTGAAACTAATGTTGGAAATCAGTTAGGTGCCTTGCGCATGCTCGGTGCAGCCCTGTGGACTATAGCCTGCCAGGCTCTTTGCGTGGAATTTCCCAGGCAAGAATACCACAGAGGGATCTTCCTGACTCAGGGATTGAACCCTCATCTCTCGTGTCTCCTACATTGTCAGGTGGATTCTTTACCACGAGTGCCACTTGGGAAGCCCCAAGGAAATCAGCTATACCTCAGTTTAAAAGAATTACAGACTCTGAGAAAGTAGAGAAGGCTGACGGAAAGTTCTTTTTCACTTAGTGTTTTAGATCGTGGTTAAAAATGAGTGGTGTGCGACATGCGCGTAGAGAAAGGGGTCCGCAGGTCTCTCTTACCGGATGCTTATTTGAACGTTTTTGTTGTTTTCTGCCTTGAAGGAGTTGTGGCATCCCTTTTAAGTCAGAGTTATCGCAGGTTCCACACTTCTGTTTTTGTTGTTATTTAGTCACTCAGTCATGTCCAGCTCTTGTGACCCCGTGGACTTTATCCCTCTAGGTTTCTCTGTCCGTGGGATTTCCCAGGCAGGGATACTGGAGTAGGTTGCATTTCCTGCTCCAGGGGATCTTCCCAACCCAGGGATTGAACCCACGTCTTCTACGGTGGCAAGTGGGTTCTTTCCCACGGAGCCCCCTGGGAAGCCCCTCCACACTTCTAGGTAAGAGGACTGGAAGACGTGATGCTTAAGGTTTGAGTTGGAAGGTGACGAAAGGCAGTGTGGGAATCTGAATCCTCTCAGCAGGCTATTTTGTTGTATTTTTCTGTTTCTGCCTTGTCTTCTGTTACCTTGCCTTCTGGAAGATAAAAGAAAAACCTAGAGGAAAATTCAATAAAATGTTACCTGATCTCTCTCTTCCTTGGATATGTGAGGAAGCAAAGATGAATGAGTTTTCCTTTTCTTTTGGTTTAAAGTGCCTGAGCAATTTTTCTAGCATGAAGAACCATAACTCAGAAAGAACTGTGACTAAGACAGCCCCAAATCCAGTGTCTCACTCTCCTGAGAAACGACTAACGTTGGCATTGATGGTGTTAATGCTTCTTTTAAAAAATGACATCCATTCTCTATCCAAATTTTTAATGGTGTCCATTCTCTATCCAAATTTTTATCTTCATGGCTCCTTAAAGTTTTACTTAAATGCTTGTTTCTCCAGGTAGACATTGATGAGCAGACAGTCTTTCAAAGATTGGATTTATCTAGGATTCTGTTTGGATTGCTGTAGACTTTAATTAATATTGAAATAGTCTTGATATAAGATGTCGCTATTCTTTTTGAAAACAAGCGTGTTTATACGTGTATTCTTGCGTTTCTCTAGGTTACCTCTGCAGGGATATATACGGAACCGTAGCACTGATTGCTCTAAGGGAGCATGTGGGAACCAGCGAATGGGGTTTGGAAGAATACACTTTACTCTCTATTTCTTTTTTATACTTGCAATACCCGGTATCCCCCTGTGTACATATCACTGACTACATTTAAACACAGGAGAAGGAAAGGATTTGCTTTCTTTTAAAGGCCTTTTCTTCTCTTCATAGCCATCCCTGGAAGGAAGATGGGGAAAGGGTGCAAGGTGGTGGTCTGTGGCTTGCTGTCTGTGGGGAAGACGGCGATTTTGGAGCAGCTCCTTTATGGGAATCATACTATTGGTAAGGTTTTTTTTTCTCTAGGTTCTGGGAACTGGTTGGGATCTTTGGTTGGCCACGCTGACCTAGAGATGGGTGAGGTATTGTCTAGAGGGACCGGGAGGGTTGCAGAAGTCGACAGAGACGGAAGGGAGATGTTGGGGCAAGGAGAAAACGTTTCTATATTGTCGACATTCAAGAGTGCTTGCACTTACTCTGTTAGAACAGGAGTTATAACAGGCAGGACAGTGTTGTCTGTGGTTTCCAGTAGATTATTTACATCATGAATAGCAGTCTTGGAGTCACAGACTCACTGACTTCAGGATACATTGATCTCTCATTCTCATTTCATACATAGCTTTCCAATACCGCTGAATGGGTTTTGAGAATGGAAGAGACAGCTGTCTGCTGCAGTATGACCTACTTTTTTGAATTGGATTATCTCATTCATTTATCCATTCATTGAGTTAAAAATTGTTCTGTACTTCCTCTGTGATCCAGGCTATGATGAGGCCTCTTTGGCTTTAAGGAGGGCACAGACATAACAGAATGAAATGAGTCTTCTCTTAGGTAGAATCATGGATCTTTGAAGTGTTTGTCAGTGGCAAGAACCCTGGAGCACATTTCTATCTTATTTTTATTAACCATTTTGATGAGCTCTGATTCTCTTCTACCTTCCCAAAATAACATTGAACAACTTTAGATAACTCCACATTCGGTTTTTATTATGATGCCTGTGTCAGAAATTCCAGAAACCTTTTGATTTCCCCCAAAACCATAGCTCCTGTCATAAATGCTGCATTAACAGTTGTGAATTTTTTACCCTCAGATTCTAATTCGTACAAAAAAAACAAATTATGCCCAAGGGGGAAAAAAAGAATCCCTTTATCCTGTCAAAACCCCCACAGCTTTTGTTTATGTAGGCTATGTCTTATGGCATTTCTATTACATTAGAAATTAAAACTGAGGAAAATTTTAAATGTACTACTTAAAGTAAGAACAATAAATTTATTAGGTGCTAAGGGAACACATTTTTATGAAAAATAATTGTATTTTCAAAAACAATTTAGTGAGAAGATGATTGTTTTTTTACATCTCTGAAAATCGAATGTCCAGCCTAGTAGAAGGCGGCTGGATTATCATAAACGATTGTGTCTGCATTCAGCCTGCTGTTGTGTGTTATTTTAGTTGAAATACGTGAAGAACATCTGGCCTTACCCAAGTATGTGGTTGAAAAAGACAGGAGTATTTTAATAGCTTTGCCAGATAGTTCAGGATTTGCTTTGGTATTGCACTAAAACTCGGTCATTGACGGTTATGCAGTGTGAACCCTGAAGCCACATCAGTGAGCTTGTATTACATTAAAATTACATTGATCTGTCTTGCACATCAAATGGGTTTTTTACCCAAGCATGGTCTTTTTATCATGACTGGGTCATTTGGAAAATACTGATTTTCCGAATAACATTTGTTAATGTCATCACCAATGTCATTGCTGTTGGGAGGCTATCAAGTTTATGCCAATGGATAAGATAGAATTCTCCTTTTTGCTTGAAAGCTCACAAATATTATCATTAAGCACACATACTGTCAGTTATTTTCCTTGAAACAATAGACTCCGTTTATTCATCTTTGAGAAAATGTCTGTCAGATACTCAAAAAACCCATGGTTTTTTGTGTGTCATTTCTTAAAAAAAAAAAAAAAAAAAGCCTAGTTCAGCTTGCAACTCGGACNGGCTCAGTTGGTAAAGACTCTGCCTGCAATGCGGGTGACCTGGGTTTGATCCCTGGGCTGGGAAGATCCGCTGGAGGAGGAAATGGCAACCCACTCCAGTATTCTTGCCTGGAGAATCCCATGGACAGAGGAGCCTGGCGGGCTACAGCCCATGGGGTCACAAAGAGTCGGAACGACTGAGTGACTAACTTTCACCCATACTTCCTTCATTCAGAGAGAATGCTTGGCACTGAGCAAGTGGATGGCAATCACCGGACAAAGCAGGGAGGAGGGACAGGTGTGGGTGGAAGGGTAACAAGACTTGTTAGTGTGAAGGACATGGAAGATGTCACACAAAAGTGCACAGTGGGTATGTGGGAATTAAGGCCTGGTGCTTAGACGCAGACGGGACATGCACAGTTTTGAGTCCTTTAAACAGACCCTGGAAATAGTGGAAGTTGTGCAGAGAAAAATCAAGATAACCAAAGTCCTGTCCTTGACTCTGAAGAAAACAGGGCCAATTAGTTGTTGAAACTACTTTAAAAATCAGACTTTAATGACCATTTTAGACATTAAGGTCTCTGACTCTTGTAAGTTACTTTTTAAAAATAAGTAATAGTAAACCTCATTGCCAAATTTTTATCTTTTATTCCTATATGTATTTTATAGATATATGGAAAAAAGAATCTTAAGTACTTTTCATTTTAAATAAGTTAGTAAGTGGAAATATGATTCTTGGGTATAGTTGACAAAATACTAAAAAATTGGTAGAGTTGTCCAAAAACTAATACCTTTTTTAAAAAATGGATATAAAGTTGAGATACCGTTATTCGTTGCAGATGAATAAAGTAATGATTTGACATTGGTATATACAAAAGTAGTTTCTGGGGACTTCCCTGGCGGCCCAGTGGTTGCGACTCCGCCTTCTGGTGCAGGGGCGGCGAGTTCAGTCCCTGGCCGGGGAGCTGAGATCCTGCGCGCCAGGCAGCCAGAAAGCAGAGGCGGTGTGGTAACAGGTGCAGTAAAGGCTTAAAAGAGAATGACTGGCCTCTCGCCCAGGACTGGGGGACTGCGAGACGCTGGAGGACGTGTACATGGCGTCGGTGGAAACGGACCGAGGCGTCAAGGAGCAGCTGCATCTGTACGACACCCGAGGCCTGCAGGAAGGCGTGGAGCTGCCCAAGCACTATTTCTCATTTGCCGACGGCTTTGTTCTTGTGTACAGTGTGAATAACCTTGAATCCTTTCAAAGAGTGGAGCTTCTGAAGAAGGAAATTGATAAGTTCAAAGATAAAAAAGAGGTAAGTGGGGCTATTAAAAAAAAAAGCCAACTGTGAATTCTGTTTAAATTGTAGCATGGACTTCTGGGCAATTAAAATGTTTTAAAAGCATTCAGTTGTATTCATAATATCTGTAATCGTCATGACTTTTTTTCGTAGCCCAGGAAATAGAGGACTGACTGGGTTCAACCAGGACCAGCACTTGACTCTGCGTTTGCTTGTTTCCATGTAAAATTGAACTGTAATGACTCCCTATCTCACATGCATAGTTCATTTCATATCATTTGGGACCACTGTTTCTTAGGGCTTTTTATTATCTCCTTAGATAAATAGGATTGTCTTTAGCCTTGGAAAAAAAGGAAAGAAATGGAAAAAAACGAATGATTATGGGTTCTATTGATGTACCACTTGAAACTAAGCTCTCACTGTTGTCTGGGGAGCCCTTGGTGATCTGGCTCGGCCTGTTCCTCTGGCCCTGTGCCCCAGGGGCCTGCTTTCTGCATACTTTTTCAGCGGGATGGTTCTGTGCCCTTTGCAGCCCTCCTCAGCCACTGGCTCCCCGCCTGGAGCTCTCTTGTTGCAGGCTTTTCTCCAGGTCAAGACCACCTTCTCGGTGCCTAGGGAACCATGTCATGAACCTGTTAACACCACTGGATGTCTTAACCTAATTTTTACATATTTCTGCATGTCAGACGTTTAATTTTGAGATGATTATAGATTCACATGCAATTTTAAGAAACAGCAGAGATCCCTCACTAGTTTCCCCCAGTGCTGGTAAACACCCTGCAAAACTGTTGTAGAACAGGGCTTCCTGCGGGCTCAGTGGTCAAGAATCTGCCTGAAATGGCAGGGGACACGGGCTTGATCCCTGAGTCGGGAAGATCCCCTGAAGAAGGAAATGGTAACCCACTCCAGTATTCTTGCCTGGAGAATTCCGTGGACAGCCTGCTGGGCTGCAAATAACGGGGTCACAGGGAGTCAGAAACAACGTAGTGACTGGACAGCAGCAGCAGCGTCGTAGGTAACACAGCCGAGACCCTGACGTTGGCACCGCTGGGGGGCCTTCCCAGCACTGCAGGGGTCCCTCAGAAGGAAACGGCACTCCACTCCAGTGTTGCCTAGAGAATCCCAGGGACAGAGGAGCCCGGTGGGCTGCCGTCTGTGGGGTCGCACAGTCGGACACGACTGACGCGACTTACCATGCAGGCAGGCACGGGAGAAGGCGATGGCGCCCCCTCCAGTACTCCTGCCGGGAAAGTCCTGGGGATGGGGGAGCCTGGTGGGCTGCAGTCCATGGGGACGACCAGGGTCGCACACGGCTGAGTGACTTCACTTTCCCTTTCGTGCACTGGAGAAGGAAATGGCAGCCCACCCCAGTGTTCTTGCCTGGAGAATCCCAGGGGCGGGGGAGCCTGGTGGGGCCGCACAGTCCCACACGACTGAAGCGGCTTGGCAGCAGTGGCAGGCCCTCTTATGTCCACACGCATTCCCTGCCCCGCCCTCCCTCCTTAGTCACTGGCTCACTTGTCCATTTCTGTAACCTTGTCATTTCAAGGATGCTGACATAGGTGGGACTGTAGTGTGTCACCCACTGCTGGGGCAGGACCCTGTTTCTGCGATCTGTATGCGAAGGCTCGCGTCCGCTGACCCGCCCCCAGCTGGCTCCTCTGACCGCCGCAGGGCTGTTCCCCGAGAGTCTGCTTCTGTGTCACAGGCCAGCTGTGTCCTATTTTAGGTTTCACATATAAGTGATTTCCCGTGGTATTATGACAGTCTTTAGGCGCATCCATGTCGCCACGGATGGCATTATTCTGTCCTTTATCATTTATTCCTGCCCTTGCCTGGTCTTGCTGCTGCGCGGGTTGCTGGAGCTGCAGGGCCGAGCCGCTCTGCAGGTGCGGCCTTCTCACTGCGCTTCTCCTGCGGAGCCTGCTCCGGGGCGCGCGGGCTCCGTGGCTGGGGTGCGCGGGCGTAGCTGCCCTGTGGCGGGTGGGATCTGCCCGGGTCGGGGGTGGAACGCGTGTCTCCTGCGTGGCAGGCGGACTGTACCGCCGAGCCCCAGGGGAGCCCATCTACAGACTTAGTGACAGCCCTTCTGCCTGGGCCAGGTGTAGACGAGTTTGGACGGTTTCCCGGGCTGCAGGCGGCGCTGCTCTGGTGAGGGGCCGGGGACACAGGAGACAATGAAAACCCCTGCTCCGCAGAGCTGCTGGCGGAGGCGGAGGCCA
>SJYV01030329.1:2154267-2164959 GCA_006410875.1 Neotragus pygmaeus | reverse complement strand
GGTGCTGCGGGGGGGGGGGATGGGGGGCGCGGGGGAGGCTCGGTGGGGGCGCCTGTCACGCTGGGGGCGGCCGGCGGGAGGGGAGGGTGTAGCCTGGGTTCGATGACTTATTTTCATGTTTGTTTTTAAGAAAATGAATGCCCATGGCTCATAAATAAAAACGATACATCAAAACGACTCCAGTGAACTCAGGTTCCCACCTGTCCTCAGCCATCCATTCCTGGTACCCAAGTGTGCTTTTTAAATATTTTCCCACCTTCCTAGTCGAGGGGCACCCTTGCAGTTTCTTCATATAAATACAAGCAAATAGAAATGTACATATTTTTTCTTATTCTTTGTTATGCCTGAGGTGGCTTATTGTTCTACACCTTGCATTTTTCATGTAATACAATCTCGGAGTCCTTTCCCTAGGAGTACTCAGGGTTTTTTTTTTTTTTTTTTTAAGCTTGCCTCGGATTCATTGTGTGAGTATAGATGTATCATATGTAATTAGCCTCCGGTTGATGGACACGGGTTATCTCGGGTCGTGTGCTATTATGAACCATGCTACAGTGAATAATCTTAGCCTTTTACTATTTTGTACATACATTTTAGCAGATAGTTGAAGATCCACCAGCACAAGTTAGGATCTTGAGTCGAGGGTAAAGACAGTGCGGAGCTGCCGTCTGTAGGAAGACAGTGAAAGCCCCTTGTGCAGTCTTGACAACCNATTTTAGCAGATAGTTGAAGATCCACCAGCACAAGTTAGGATCTTGAGTCGAGGATCTTGAGACAGTGTGGAGCTGCCGTCTGTAGGAAGACAGTGAAAGCCCCTTGTGCAGTCTTGACAACCCTGTGCTTAAATATCTGGGTTTCGTGACTCTTCTAGATGAAGGGTGTTTTTATAGCTTCGTTTGTCCTTCATGTGAAGGAAGCTGAACTTCCTTTTGACTTAAACTGACTGCTCTATGCTGACTCTGGCCGTGCGGGACAAGGTGCGAAGCCGCGTTTAGTGCAATTGCTTGCTCTCAAGCACACTGACCTTTAGTGGTTAGCACTGACCGCGGCGGAGGAGTCTGCACAGGAAGTGGCCTCTGAAGCTGGAGCGAGACAAGGGATGAGCGCAAAGAGACCGGAAGGCAAGTGAAGTCGGCGCTTTAAAAAGAAGGGAGTGACCAGGCTCTGTTAGATGCTGAAGGCAGATCAACAAAGTCGAGAAGCAGTGTTTAAATGCGGAGCACTTCAAAGTCTGCTGGACCGGCTGTGCGGGAGCTGAGCACAGCCAACACAGCTCTTCCAGGGCCTGGAGTCGGAGGGGGTGTGTCCTGGCCCATAGACGGGGCAGGGCTTCCCAGGGGCGCGGTGCTCAAGAACTCGCCTGCTAGTGCAGGAGACGCAGGAGACCCGGGTTCGATCCCTGGGTGGGGAAGATCCCCTGGAGAAGGACATGGCAGCCCACTGCAGCATTCTTGCCTGGAGAACCCCATGGACAGAGGAGCCTGGCAGGCTACCGTCCGTGGGGTCGCAGAGTGTCGGGACTGGAACGACTTGGCACACAGCACAGAGGGAGACGGGGGCTGGAGAAGGGTGTTGGGAAGGCTTCTCAGGTGAGACAGTGGCGTGCAGGATGGCGCCGTGGAGAGGTGCAGCAGCGAGGGGACGGCTGGTGGAGCGACACCTGACCTAGAGGGTGGACGTGGGCTTAGAGTTTGCGGAGGGCGGCTAGGTGCCGTGGTGGACGGACACGGAAGCTCCCTTCCTGTTCCTTCCGTCTTCTGAAGCATGCCGACGGGTTATCGGCCCGACTGGACGCATCTCGACAGGGAGGCGCGTGGGGTGGCCTGGGGCCGCTCGGCCATGAGGGCGGGGACGGGGCGCGGGCCATGAGCGGCGGGCACAGGCGTGGGCAGCGTGCAGCCGAGGGGACCCCTCGCCGCCGCCCCCCGGGCACCGCAGGGCAGGGCCTGTCCCACTGGCCGCAGGGGGGCCTCTGCGCAGCCGCCGGCCACGGGGTGTCTGCGGGAAAGCGCCCGCCTCTGCGGTGGGGGAGAGCGGGCGGCAAGGACAGGCGCGGGTGAGGCTGGGGGGTTAGCGCGCTGTGAGGGCAGCCCCGCTGAGAAGCAGGCGTGCCAGGCCGGCCAGAGCGACTCCCGGGGCTCCGGGCTGGGCCCCGCCGCCTCCCCACCTCGGGCTCGAGGCAGCTTGGCGGGCCTCGCAACCCCCGAGGCCGTTTCCTCCCCCCGGCTTTGGCTGCCCTGTGACTGCTGCCTGCGTGCCCGAGTGCGCCCAGCTCGCTCGCCCTGCCTTGCACGCAGTGTTCCCGTTGGGGCGCGCGCTCAGCAGGGACTTCAGTGCCAGCCGCAGGCGCGTTGCGGTGATTTGGATGAACGTGAGTGGAGTGGAGAGTCAGCTCCCGCGGGTGCAGACCTCTCCCGGCTCCGGGCGCCCTGTTGTGTTTTCAAGGACAACTCACCCATTTCCCAGACAGCAGGTAAGAGCTACACTGAAACGCAGGCAGGCTTCTGTCAGACTGTTATCCATACCCCCGGCATTGCTTTCCCCAGCCTCCCTTCCATTCACACCCCAGGTATTTCACAGGTTACAGCGTCTCACAGCAGCCGGTTGAGCATTCCTGTTTTTAACAAAATGCACAAAGGAAGCAGTGAGGTGCTGCGCCGCCGTCTTCCCAGCAGGTCACGTCTGAGAAGCAGCTCGGATAGAGCGGTCTGTTGCACGGTCCAGCCTTCCTGCTCCGTTTGGTCCAGGAGCGGACGCTGCAGTGGTGACCTTTCCCTCCGCCCCTCCTCCAGGTGGCGATCGTTGTTCTAGGGAACAAGATCGACCTTTCGGAGCAGAGACAGGTGGACGCCGAGGTGGCGCAGCAGTGGGCCAGGAGCGAGAAGGTGCGCCTGTGGGAGGTGACGGTCACCGACCGCAAGACCCTCATCGAGCCCTTCACCCTGCTGGCCAGCAAGCTCTCGCAGCCCCAGAGCAAGGCCAGCTTCCCCCTGCCCGGCAGGAAGAACAGAGGGAGCGCGGGCGCGGAGAACTAGAACTGCGGGCGCCAGCGCCCTTCAGTCGCGCCTGCCTTCAGGCGGCTGTGGACCTGCTCGCGCCAGGCTGTTTGCGTCTGCCTCGGTCCTCAGGATTCCCCTGGCGCGCTTTCAGTTATCACCAAGTTACTTGGGCTAAGTTGTATTGCCTGATCTGAAATCATGTATTTGCACCCTCAGTTTGAAGCTTGTCCCTGAATCAAGCACCTGTGCTCTTTACCTCACATTGTACTTGAATAAAGCTTGGCTGTATGCAGATGACCCGAGTAGCTCTGCTCACCTTTAACCTTTCTCAGAAGCAGTCATCCTGTGTCACTTTATGCAGACTTCTAATCGTCTCATGTCTAGGGTTCTGAAATGACGCCTCACGAGTCCAGATTGGCTCACAAACAGGAAACAGTTGGAGTACTGAGTTAAGCTAAACTTCATCTGGTGGAGATCTTGCTAAACAGAACAAAGTGTATGATTTAACTTTGTTGAGATTATGTTTAGCATGAATGAGTAGGTGGTGTAAATACATTCAAACTGGTTCTTCCTTCTTTAGGAAGCTGCTGAACACAAGTAAAGCTTCCACTGTGAACAAGCCGAAGTCACCCTAACTACTTGGGAAGGAAGAAGCCAGCCAGTCAGTCATTTCAACCTTGAAAGCAGTTAACTATTGGTTTTAAATGTGAGATAAGTGGTCCAACAACAACAAAATAATAATTTAAAAGGTCTAGTAAACAGTAGTTGCCTTGAATACTTTTTAAGATGATGAAGTTCAGTGCATTTCAACTCAGTTGGCTGTTAAGTGACTGCAAGGCAAGAACTGTGGCATATAAGATACAAAACTTCCATGGTGGCAGTACTGGCCGATTTATAATTAATATTTCTCATCACCTTTTTTTGGTTAAAGAACTATCACTCAGATGGTTAAATCATTCCCTGCCTTCTCTCGTAGTTATTGAGTGTTGAACCTGTAGTGTTTTTTATTTTTTTCCAAACACAGATAAATACTTTTACAATTATTTAAAGCTGAGATGGTAAAGAATCCGCCTGTAATGTGGGAGACTTGGGTTCAATCCTTGGATCGGGAAGATTCCCCTGGAGACTGGAAAGGCTACCCACTGCAGTATTATTCTTGCCTGGAGAATCCCAAGGACAGAGGAGCCTGGTGGGATATAGCTCATGGGTCACAGAGAATCACACTGAGCGACTAGGCACAGCACACAGTATTTATAAGGAATATATGGGGGTGGGGGCTCTCCCTGGTGGTCCAGTGGTTAAGACTCCACGCTCCCCCATGCAGGGGGCACAGGTTCAAGTTCGGAAACTAAGACCCCTCGTGCCACAGTGGCAGAGAAACCCACAAATAACCATCCTGCAGTTGGCTCCTCTGCTGAACTCAGCTTGGCTCTGTTAGTGCACGGCAGGACCATGTTCTTTTAAACACGGAGTGAACAGACAGATACGAACCTCCTCTCTGGCCCCTACAGCTGCAGTAACTTCTGCATGAGAGCCACTTCTCACGTGGCAATACCAGGTTGATGCAAATGTCATTCAGACTTGTCACTCCAAGAAAACGAGCTCTTTGAAGGCAGTGACTATCTTAAATCATTATATATATATATATATATATATATGGCTTTATATTCTCCCGAGACTAAAGAGGGGAGGGGACGTCCCAGGTGGCCCAGTGGCTAAGACTCTGCTCCCAGTACAGGGGGATCTGGGTTTGACCCCTGGTCGGGGAACTAGCTCCCACATGGAACAACTAAAGATCCACAGCAAACAAATAAATAAATATCAAGAAAGTAGATGCTGTCAGTAAGGGGACAAACTGACACGGTGCCTTGAGAGGGACAGCATCACCTCAGGGCATTCCTGCCAAAGGTACACGACCTGAATCAAGTCACAAGGCAACGTGAGANGGGGGGGGGGGCAACACACTGGGAGGACTGCAGAGGATTAAAGATCAGCATGGCCCGTGAGTCACAGGCTGCGCTCCTATACGGTGTCAAACAGGTCAATTCAGGATTAAGGTGGACCAGACAATAGCTCTTTTCTGCAGGAACCAGACAAGCCTGACTTTGAACAATTCTAATTTGTTTTTTGTTTTTCCCAGAGAAATGAGAGAAACATCTTGAGCAAGTCAGGCTCTCAGGCTCTCCTCTATTCCCACTGAAGCAGCCAGAGCCAGGGTATCCGCCTCGGAGGCCCGAGTTTTCAGGTGCGGTGTTCACATCAGCATCTGTAAAACTGCTATTCGAGTGAGGACTCCTGGCCCCCGAACAACACGAATTTCAACTGTGGGGGTCCACTTCTGCACAGAGTTTTTTCAATAGATACACTGGGAAATTTTGGGAGGATCACTAACAATCTGAAAAAACTCATAGCCTATTTGCATAGCCTAGAAATGTCAAAAAATTAAGAAACAGGTATGTCATGAAGGCATAAAGCAAATGTAGGTACACATACAATGGGCTTCCCGGGTGGTGCTGGTGGTAAGAACCCCCCTGTCAACGCTGGAAGATGTAAGGGACGTGGGTGCAACCCCTGAATCAGGATGATCCCCTGGAGGAAGCAATGGCAACCCACTCCAGTGTTCCTGCCTGGAGAATCCCGTGGACAGAGGAGCCTGGCGGGCTACAGTCCAGAGGGTCGCAAGGGTCAGGCACGACTGAGCCTCTTCTATGTATTGAATGCATACATACAATATACAAAATATGCTGATCGATGGTTGTTACTGGTAAGGCTTGCGGTCAACAGCAGGCTGTTAGAAGTTTTGGGAGGAGTCCAAAGTTGTACTTGGGACCCCCGCCCCCTGCACTGTTGAGGGGCTACTGTAGGGACCAGCGGTTACTCGGGCTCTCCCTGGGGCAGCAACGCACAGCCAGCTTGTCCACAGAGCCGATAACCGTCCTGCGGGTCAGTGAGAGGCAGCCGGTGGAGCAGAGCCTCCTGCTCTGGGAGGTGGGGTGGGGTGAGGCACACCCGTTAATGCTGCGCCCTCCGCACATTCAGTGCTGACCCTCAGCAGCAACAGGGCCACAAGGAGGAGCCACCTGGCGTACTTACAGGACGCCACCGTCCTCAAAAAAGAACCTCCCAGGCTCTACTCGGGTCCGAGAGAAGACTCCAGAACACACCTCTGGCTACAGAGCCCTCACTGAGGTTTCCCACCACTCACACTCATGCTGCAGGCATGCAAGCAGGGGGCCATGGGCAGGGGGCGCGAGGCCCAGTCTTGCCCTTCCAGAGTCAGAGGAGGAGCTGCCTCAACTGTCTCGCAGCAGGAGACTTTCTGGGTCACTTATTATATGGTGTGAATTCTATAATTACTTTAATTGCATTGTTTGATAAAGCTTTTATTTAATGATTAAGAATTTTCACTGCCCTTGAAAGTACTCCAGTTTGGCTCGTCTGTGGTTAATCCACACAGAGGGCCTCTGAGACCGCACGCCCGCACCAGGCTGGGGCGGGCCAGCCAGACTCCCGACGCTTCCCGCCGCGCCCACCCCCGGCTCTGAGCAAAGCCCCAAGCAGGCGCTGGGCGTCCTCGGCCCGGGCCCTGCCGCTTCCCTCAGCACAGACCCAGGGGGATTTGGAGGACAAACGCGCCTTCGGCTCGAGCTGGTTAGCCATTAAAATGGTTCATTTTAATTTCATCGGCTATTTAAACAAACAAAACCTTAGAAGTTTGAACAGGACCCGGAGGAAGATATGGTGAGGATTTTCTACCTGAGGGTGGGGCCGCGTCACGCCAAGCCATGCACAGAGGCCGCCGGCGCCTCCGGGCGGCCCTCAAGCCTCGTCTAGGCCGGCTCCCAGCGCCCGGCGGTGCCCGAGCTGGTTCCTCCTGACGGTCACGGGCGGGAGGTGCGGCGGGCGCTCCCTGCAGCGAGCTCACCACACAATCCACAGACCCGACACGCCTCCCCCAGGCGCCTGGTCCCCACCGCTCTGAATGTGGACCAGGGGCGGCCTGCGGGCCTCCCCACGCTGGGGCCTTTTTAGAGGAGGGGGTCCTGCCCTCCCCCGCGGCCATCCGAGCACGGCCGAGACCCTGTGCAGAGCCCGCAGGGCGGGCGCGGGGGGCCCAGCAGCCCCGGCGTCCCGCCAGCCCTCGGTCCCCGACGGGTGGTGGCAGGGAGCCTCAGAGGACTCCAGCCCCAGACACGCGGCGCGGCGGAGGCGGTTTCGCACCGTCAGGGTGCTCCTGTCGGGCAGGGAGAAACTGCGGGAACACCCTCCAGCAGCCGCCTCAGCACCGGCGGGCGCTGGGTGGGCCGTGTGCCCGGCGGGCTCTGGCCAGGAGGCGTCCTCCGTGGCCAGCCCTTCCTTCCCAGGCTGACTCCCGCCTGCCGCTGCTCCTAACACTACAGAAACGGCCCTCGTTCCAGTTCTCGAGGGTCTCCTGCTCGGGAACCAACGCTGAGACGCCAACGAAGTCGCACAGGGAAAGAGGCGCGTGTGCCAACGGCAACGCGCAAGGCCCTGCAGGGGAGACGCCGGGCAGCCCAGTCGGGCGGCGCCGAGGCCGGGCAGCGGGCGGGCTGGGCGCGCGACGCCGCGAAAGGCCCAAGCGCACAGGCACCTCTCCAAAGAAACCCGTGAGCCAACACACAGGTTCTCAGTCCCACTTTATTTAGACCCACGGAAATGCAAATTCAACACGAGGCACATTCAACCTGTCAGGACCGGCAAAGATTCAAACGACTGATGGTCTCCCGTGTTACCTGCAGGAGGAACAGGCGCTCTCCTCCACTGTTGTGGGCAGTGAGTTAGCAGTCTGTGATCAGATGCAACATATTCAAACATAAATCCAGGATACCCTCTGACACAGAAATTCTGCTTCTCAGAAATTAACCTAAGGGAATGAATGGACACGTGCGCATGGCTATAGTATTAGGGTATTTATAAGGACCACATGTATGATACGAAAATATTTGTAATGAACTAAATTATCACTAGGAGAGAGACCACGGTACAATCGTGTAAAGGTAGACTCCACAGCTCTTAAATAAGATGAAGCACGCATCCTGCGTAAGATTTAAAGAAACCCACAATGTAGTGTTAACTGAAAAAGCAAGTTCTGTAACAGTATGTAAGGCAATCTCATTTTTGTAAGACATACCATACAACCAAACTATACCAGTGCTTACAGCTGAAGGATGAGACAGGGGATTTACCTTCTCCTTCAAACAGATCTAAATTACTGGGATTTAAAAAACAATCGTGTAACTTTCACAATAACGTGTGTTTCCATCTTAGAAAGAGTAGACGAAATGGAATCGAACCCACCAATAAGAGAGAAAGTGTCAGAGAAGGTGAGTAATGTGGTGGTCCTGGGTAAACGGTTTCTGAGCAGAAAACCAGCACTTTAAGGGTTTCGGGGATGGGGGTACTCAATCTGGGAGACAGAAGCCCAGTTTTCATAGACTGTGGTTTAGAACAGTCACCGAGGGGTGGAGTGGAGATTTGGACAAGTTCATTCCTGTGCCAAAACCCAAATACATTTCCCTGGGGACCTCTTGGCTCGCTGCATCTCTGGGTGACGACGTGAAACGGTCTTTCACAGGAAGTGACTGTGGCCCTGTGGCGAGGCCTCCTGACTCTCAGCGCGGAGCCTGGGGAAGCCTGGGACTCTCCCCCCTCAGCCAGGGGCTCCTTCCCGCTCCCTTCCCCAACCTATCCTCCNCAACCCGCTCTAGCCTTCTCTGCCCGGAGAATCCCTACGGACAGAGGAGCCTGGTGGGCTACAGTCCATGGGGTCGCAAGGAGACTCAATTCACCAACTAAACAGCGACCTGAAAACGGAGGTAAACAGCAGAACGACGAACTCACAAAGCGTGAGCAGCTGCCTCTGGGGGCTTCCGAGCAGCGGGGAGTGTGCCTGCCGAGGCAGGAGGCCGGGGCCTGACCCCGGTGGGGGAGGCCTGGAGGAGGCGCGGCAACCTGCCCCAGCGTCCTCGCCTGTGAACCCCACGGACGGGGGAGCCTCGAGGGCTGCAGTCCACCGGCTCACCCAGAGACGGACACGACGGAGCGAATGCGCACGCACTCAGCTGCCTCTGGGGAGCAAAGTGTGGGCAAGTTGATAAAACAGCCGTTCCTTTGAAACAAACCTTTAAGAAATATTAGAGCCTTTAAACTATGCTGGTGTATAGTTTTTTTGTTTTGTTTTTAAGGGAACTAATTTATTTTTATTTTTCTGAAAACATTAGAAGCTATCAAAAAACAAAGCTGAATATCTGGCCATACCAAAAGCAAAATACAAGTAAAAACAACATTTAGAAATCATATTTAATCATAGAGAAATGTTTTAAAATATCAAATTTAACACTTTCCTCCATAAAGCAAAACAAGTTTACTAAACCACAACACTGAAGTGGAGTTTAACTAATTTTTTAAAATAAAAATTAAAAGAGAAAAAGCACTCCATTCCCACCCTGGAATCCCATCATATAAAATAATATGCTCAAAAGTTAGTGGAAATAAACAACTGGTAAACTTTAAAATAAACCTTTCAATGAATGAACTCAGATTCCAACACAACACAGTACTACCTTGTATTTGCAGAAGCTTTTGTCACACTTAGGCCTTACCAAATACAAATATAAAAGGGGATTAAAACAACTACTAAACAAAATCTTTATGTAGAGTAGCAGCTTTCACAAAATAACACGAACCTAGTTCCATACAATTGTATGCATACATCCAATTTTATTCCCAGAGTCCCAGAATCTTGCACTATCAAAATAAAAGTATCTTTGTCTTGGAAAAAGTCTGAAGAAGGCACCAAAATCCTATTATTCACGTTCCTCCAATGATACTCAGAATGCTCTTATCGTCCTTTCAAAATATCTTCAACTTATTAAGAGTTAACATTCTAAAAATATGTAAGGAAGTGCCAGCCTCGCCTGCATTAGCAAGGCCCTTTCTGTTCACACAGCGTGGGCTGGGCTTTCATTGACCTCTGACTTTTCGAAGCCCCATGGGCCGTAGCCCACCAGGCTCCCCTGTCCACGGAATTCTCCAGGCAGGAACACTGGAGTGGGTTGCCACTTCCTTCTCCATGGTGTGCAGTTTTAATAAAAACAAAAGCCTCACTGTTCTAAATGATTTACTTCCCTGAAATCTGTCTCAAGAAAGGGTTACGCTGCTTTCAAAAGCTTTACAAATACACTTCACAGTATGATACAACCAAACACACAAAGGAATCTGAAAAGCAGAACCGCCCGCGAATCCCAGTTCAGCCCTCATCTGGAGGGTGTGGCTGATGACACGACCCTGAGCTGAGCCTTGGGAAGAAAAGGAAAACTACATCAAGAGGCTCTGGGCCTTTAACCACGACCAAACCCACACAGGTATGTAAAAAGCAGGAAGTGATCAAATTTCCACAGAAACAGTGGCTGCTTACTTGACTATCAGTAATGGCTGCCATAAAAATCTAAAGCTACATTTTGGCTTTCCGATAATCAAGTTAATCTTTTCATTTCAAAGGTCAAAACTGCAGTAAAATCCCACATAATTGATGAAGGCATTATATTGAAATCAAATAAATAAACGCTACCTTCAGTTCAGTCGCTCAGTCGTGTCTGACTCTGCGACCCCATGAATCGCAGCACGCCAGGCCTCCCTGTCCATCACCATCTCCCGGAATTTACTCAAACTCAGG
>SJYV01030329.1:2134941-2153360 GCA_006410875.1 Neotragus pygmaeus | reverse complement strand
ATGTGTCTTGAGGTCTGAAGTGGGTTTGATGTAGACAGCATATATATGGTCTCATTTTTTTATTCATTCAGCCAGTCTGTGTCTTTTGGTTGGAGCATTTAATGCATTTACCTTTAAAGCAATTATTGATATATATGTTTCTATTGCCATTTTCTTAATTGTTTCGGGTTGACTTTGTAGATCGTTTTTCTTGTATTTTTTGACTACTTAAGTCTGTTTAACATTTGTTGTAAAGTTGGTTTGGTGTTACTGAATTCTAACTTTTGTTTGTCTGAAAAGCTTTTTATTTCTCCATCAATATTGAATGAGATCCTTGCCAGGTACAGTAATCATTGTAGATATTTTTCCCCTTTCAGAACTTTAAATATATCCTGCCATTCCCTTCTGGTCTGAAGAGTTTCTGTTGGAAGATCAACTGTTAATGGGATTTTCCCTTGTATGTTACTTGTTGCTTTTCCTTTGCTGCTTTTAATAGTCTTTCTTTGTGTTTAGTCTTTGCTAGTTTGATTAGTATGTGTCTGGGCATGCTTCTCCTTGGGTTTATCCTGTATGCAACTCTTTGAGCCTCTTGGACTTGACTATTTCCTTCTTCATGTTAGGGAAATTTTCAACTATAGTCTCTTCAAAAATTTTATCATACCCTTTCTTTTTCTCTTCTTCTTCTGGGACTCCTATAATTCAAATGTTGGTGCCATTTGATATTGTACCAGAAGTCTCTGAGACTATCCTCTGTTCTGTTCATTTTTACTTTATTTTTGCTCTTCAGAAGTTATTTCCACTATTTATCTTCCAGCTCACTGATTCATTCTTCTGCTTCAGATATTCTTCTATTGACTCCTTCCAGAGCATTTTTAATTTCAGTAATTATGTTGTTTGTCTCTGTATGTCTATTCTTCAGTTCTTCTCAATCTTTGTTAATTGATTCTTGCATTTTCTCCATTTTGTTTTCAAGGTTTTTGATCATCTTTACTATCATTATTCTGAAATCTTTTTCAGGTAGTTTGCCTATTTCCTCTTCATTTATTTGGACTTCTGTATTTAATTTTTCCTTCATTTGTGTAGCACTTCTTTGCCTTTTCATTATTTTTTTTAACTTATTGTGTTTGAGGTCTCCTTTTCCCAGGCTTCAACGATGAATTCTTTCTNAATCTTTTTCAGGTAGTTTGCCTATTTCCTCTTCATTTATTTGGACTTCTGTATTTAATTTTTCCTTCATTTGTGTAGCACTTCTTTGCCTTTTCATTATTTTTTTTAACTTATTGTGTTTGAGGTCTCCTTTTCCCAGGCTTCAACGATGAATTCTTTCTTTCTTCTGTTTTCTGCTCTCTAAGGTTGGTCCAGTGGTATGTAAGCTTCGTATAGGGTGAGATTTGTGCTGAGATTTTGCTTATTTGTTTTTGTTTGTCTTTCCTCTGATGGGCAAGGCTGGGTGAGTTCATAACGCTGTCTGCTGATGGCTGAGTTTGTATTTTTGCTTTGTTTGTTGTTTAGATGATGCATCCTGAACAGGGTGCTACTGGTGGTTGGGTGATGCTGGGTCTTGTATTCAAGTGGTTTCCTCTGTGTGAGTTCTCNTGATGGGCAAGGCTGGGTGAGTTCATAACGCTGTCTGCTGATGGCTGAGTTTGTATTTTTGCTTTGTTTGTTGTTTAGATGATGCATCCTGAACAGGGTGCTACTGGTGGTTGGGTGATGCTGGGTCTTGTATTCAAGTGGTTTCCTCTGTGTGAGTTCTCACTATCTGATACTCCCTGGGGCTAGCTCTGTGGTAGTCTAGGGTCTTGGAGTCAGTGCTCCCACTCCAAAGGCTCTGGGCTTGATTTCAGGGCCTGAATGCCTCCACACAGCAACCACCCTCCATCTTCAGCCAGTCTCTGCCAACAGGAGCATCACACGTGCAGTGCAAGTCAACACGTGTGCTTTACCTCCCGTACGCCAGGCACTGGGCCTGGTTCTGTTCAAAGGAGGTGCTCTCTCCACCTATCGTTGCAGGTCATGTTTTCAATGTCAGTGTTATTAGCCTTTGGTTTAATATATTTAAAATAAAAGTAGCAAAGATAGGAATGGTACTATAATCCTGGTGCCCACTATCTCATTTCAAACCTTCTCTGTACCTGTGATGCATAATGACCCCAGGTGAGAAACTGAGGCTCAGAAAGGTGAAGTGACTTGCTCAAGATCACCTAGTCAGTGACTGTCAATGTCTAGAAGTACTTTCTACATCTTCTTAAGGAACAAAGTTGAGATATACCAAACCTCCCTAAACTCTTTGGCTTTATCTTTCCATAAGACACCAATTTATTGAAATTATCTGGTAGTCTAGTGGTTAAGACTTGGCATTTTTCACCACCGTGGTTCCCTAGGTTCAATCCCTGGNAAAGACCCTGATGCTGGGAAAGATTGAAGGCAGGAGGAGAAGGGGACAACAGAGGATGAGAGGGTTGGATGAAATCACCGACTCAATGGACATGGGTCTGAGTGAACTCCGGGAGTTGGTGATGGACAGGGAGGCCTGGTGTGCTGCAGTCCATGGGGTCGCAAAGAGTTGAACATGACTGAGCGACTGAACTGAGCTGAATGAACGCGCCAATCATGCCCTAGCTACAACACCCCCAATAACTGCTCAGTGAACCTGTAAGTTGAAAAAGAGTATTCCTCATTTTAATTTCAAGCTATTATCTCACAAAATAATTAAAGTAGTAAAAATTACACTGGAAAACTCTAACCTGCTCAGGGAACACTGCTTTCATAAATGTGAAGCATCTATCCAGCATTTAACTCTCCCATAAAATACCATCAAGAGGTTGGTCAAATGAACAATTAACCCATATTTTCATTAAAAGCAGATACTTAAAATATGTACTTCTCAGTTAATTCTCATTTAACCTTGGGACTTAATTCAGTCTTCCACAAAAGCAGTACCACAAGTCTAGGTATTTAATAGGATTCGTAGCTTTTGAAAAAACCACCAGAACTGGCTTCAGCCCACAGCCCACAGCACACACACGAGTTACAGTTCCTTTGCTGCTATGCTGCTGTTGAGTCGCTTAGATCGTGTCCAACTCTTTGCGACCCATGGACTGCAGCCCCCCATGGGGTTCTCCAGGCAAGAATACTGGAGTGGGCTGCCATTTCCTTCTCCAGAGCATCTTCCGGACCTAGGGATCAAACCCACGTCTCTCGCTTCCGCTTTATACTATGGGGAAGAACGGAATAGTTTTAACAGAGCCTCCAAGTCCTAAAATAATTACCATTTGGACCTTTACTTTAAGTTTTGCCATCGCTGCTCTGAGGCTTTCAGGGAAAGGCAGATCCTTTCCACTCCACATACTGAGACACAGGAAGGGAGTCATGGAGAAAAGAGGGATATTCCTTTTAAACAGCCACCACAAGCAATTCTGCTGCAGACCCTGTACTATTCGGAAGGCTGATCTGGACTATTCCTCCCCAGGTGCTCGGGGGGGGAGGGGCACACGCCGCGTGCAGGCTTCCGGGCTCAGAGCCACGCAGGACGGCAGAACTGAGCCCCCTGCTGCGCACACGACAGCCGCGCTCTGCCCACCCGGCCCTCCCCCCAGGGGCTTGCTGGGCACCNAGGGAGTCATGGAGAAAAGAGGGATATTCCTTTTAAACAGCCACCACAAGCAATTCTGCTGCAGACCCTGTACTATTCGGAAGGCTGATCTGGACTATTCCTCCCCAGGTGCTCGGGGGGGGAGGGGCACACGCCGCGTGCAGGCTTCCGGGCTCAGAGCCACGCAGGACGGCAGAACTGAGCCCCCTGCTGCGCACACGACAGCCGCGCTCTGCCCACCCGGCCCTCCCCCAAGGGTCTTGCTGGGCACCCCACCTGGCATCGGAGCCTGAGGCAAAGAGCGGTCCACGACCCGAACATTTTAACGCCATATGACAAACTTATTTCGTTTCGCCTTAAGGTCTGTGCTTTTGAACACACGCTGAAAAGGTGCTTCCCGGCCTGTGGGTAGCGCGTCCTCTGGCTCTCCAGTTCACCTTCCCAGCGCAGGCCTTTCATCCACCCAGACCCCTTCACGCACGGTGCTGGGCAGAGGCCCGCTTTTACTTGCCTCCACAGGGCGAGTCAGTCTCCCCCACATCATCTATCAGACCCATCCACTCTTTCCCCCACTGTCTGTCTTCCTGGGTTGCTGTAACACATCTTAAAATGCTCCACACACAGCTCTTTTACTTACTTATTGACTTTTTGGCTGTACCATGTGGCATGCAGGATCCTGAGTTTCTGCTGCTGCTGCTAAGTCACTTCAGTGTCTGATCAGGGACCAAACCTGTGCTCCCTACATTGAAGCGCAGTCTTAACTACTAGGCCACCAGGGAAGTTCCTCACGTCTCTATCTCTAAGCACCTGGAATCCGCTTCATTTCCTTACCTTACCACCAGGCCAGGGCAATAAAACAGTTTAATATTGGGGCATGCCTTCACCTCTGGCAAAGCAATTCCTGCCCTCCGCCCAACATCTTTTTTTTCTAAGACTGACGTAGCTGCCTGGATATATTTCCCATGTGTAAGTTTAGAGTAAGTTTACAGGGTTGCCTCACAATGTTTGAGACAGACTTAAAACTTATAATGGGGAAGAATAGATATAAGAGATATACTGTACTATCAAGTTCACAGTGGTCAGAGAGAAGACATTCGCAAAGTCTAGAACAAACGTTTAACATCTAAGACATCAAATAGCACTTCAGTAGAAAAGTGGACAAATGCCGTTCAGACGACACACAGCACAGGACATACAGGAATCTGAGGACGTGCCGAGAGGCCAGAAGCGCCTAACCGGAGAAACACACGCCAGACTGCAGACACCAGCTCCTGCTTGCAGGCTGGCAAAATCCAAACACCGTAACTGCCACAGCGTGTGTGGATGTGCAGACCCCCGTGCCCTGTGCCAGGGGCATGGAGATGGTTCAGCCGTTCTGCAGTACTCCTGGCACAACTGAAATTTAAGCGACCCCCCCAGTCTCGCTGAACTCTTACAGAGGGCCATCGGCAGGCGGACACGCGCGGGAACGCTGGCGGGGCTCGGCCGGCCACGATGGAGCCGCAGGGAGGCTGCGCCTGTGCAGGCAGAGGGGGCATGCCCTAGGGTGGAGCGCCACGCAGCCGGCCAAATCGAGGACCAGAGCTGAAAACGCTGTGCTTAGGAAAGGCGGAGGGAGGCGCATTTACGCAAGCAAAAACTGCGAAGACACTGAGTAACTGGTAAGAGCACGTACTGGTGACACAGCGAGACACGCAGGATGGGCACTCGGAGTCCACCGGAGGGGAGACGGGGCTGAAACCAGCGAGGAGGGAGGAGGGGAAAGGAAGCTAGCGCACACAGAGTCGTGACTGGCGGGGGAGGCGGTGTTGGGACTGGAGGGAACGCTCACCCCACACTGGCTACTGGGGCACAGCCCGGAGCCCTCACCCCGGAGCGCATGCGCTCACACCGCAGCCCTCACACACGCTCACACTGCAGCCCTCACGCGCGCTCACACCGCAGCCCTGGCCACATCCTCCCGTGCTCACACTGCAGCCCTCACCCCGGAGCGCATGTGCTCACACCGCAGCCCTCACACACGCTCACACTGCAGCCCTCACGCGCGCTCATACTGCAGCCCTGGACACATCTTCCCGTGCTCACACTGCAGCCCTCACGCGCGCTCACACCGCAGCCCCCACCCCGGAGTGCACGCGCTCACACAACAGCCCTCACGCGCGCTCATGCCGCAGCCCCGGCCCCGTCCTCCCGCGCTCCAGCTCACACCGGAAAGACCTTTCCTAGAGGCGCCCGAGCACAGGGAGCCATGAAGGGCGGCACGTCGAAAGGACGCCTGCACCGGTGCTGGGACGACCAGGAGGCGGCCTGAAGACGGCAGCCCTGCCAGCCTGGGCAAACACACGGCGCCAGGGAGAGAGGAGCGTGCAGGGGCAGCTGGGGGCAGCAGCGTCTGACGCGTGTTGCTGCTCAGTTCCAGTGTCTGGCTGAAAGCGCTAAGTCCAGAGGGCAGTCCGGGATGGCTGGACACGGATTCTGAGACTCATCTGGATGCCCCACCGTTCTAACTGCCACAGAGTCATTCGAGATGACCACAGCACAGAAGACACAGAGGGAGCTGACGACACGGATGCTCTGGGGGGCACGGAAAGGTGCAAGGGAGGCAGGAGTCAGTAACCACAGCTCTCGTTCACTCAGTAAAAACTAAGTTCACGTGACATTATATTCTACTTTAACAGCAGAAGGCACCAAAAGATTTACGGAATCTCTGCAAACAAAGAACTGAGAAGGCCTGCAGTGTCTTGACGCGGATGGTGCTCCAGAGGCGTGCAATTCAGCGCCCTACCACGCCTCAGCACCAGCCAGCACCGTGCAACGCTGTCGGTCAATGGACACCTAACACCCTCCGTGTGACAGGCAGGCTCTCCTGGCGGTTCAGCAGTAACGCATGCGCCTGCAATGCAAGAGGCCCAGGCTCCATCCCTGGTCGGGAAGATCCCCCGGAGAATGAGGGCGTGGGAACCCACTCCAGTATTCTTGCCTGCAGAATCCCATGGACAGAGGAGCCTGGCGGGCTACAGTCCACAGGGTCACAGGAGTCAGACACGACTGGAGACTTAGCAGGCGCACACGTACTTGACAGCCTGTTAGCGATTACAGCTGACAAGACTGGCGTCAGCCTCACAAGTCCACAGACTAAGTCAGTGTCATGAAGAGCCCTCTGGTCCCTCTCCCCGCCCGCAACAAATCCTGCCCTGGGGTAATAGAAAGAAAGTCAATTTCAATCTCAGAAATCTGAAGAAAGTTATCCTCAAACCATGCTTCTGCCAGAAAAAGAGCTTTATACCATACTTTGTATTTTAATAAAACATTTTAAAATATAGATATTCATACACAGTATATGTACTATGGTATATGACAGCAATGAGCATCACGCTCACACGTTTATGTTACTGGACACACCGCGCTGCGGTGCTGCATGCGGCACGTTATGGTTGTTTTACTGCAACCACAGTATCAGAAGGGCTGTTCAGTAAAGCAAGCCCCTGCTCCCCCCAGAGGTCGCAGCTACCAAGTGTGGAAAACGAAAGCTTTGAGCACCTGTCCCAGAAGCGTGAGCTGTAGGCGTGTGTCCCACTCAGCCTCCTGCGATAAGGGATCTTCTTTCCCTCAAAAAGTATAAATCTTACACATGACTTTAAGAACCAAAATTCTTAAAATGTAAAGTATATCCAACGGAATATATTACTCAGCCATAAAAAGCAGGAAATAACGCCATCTGCAGCAACAGCGATGGGCCGAGCGACTGTCACACTGAGTGAAGTTGGTCAGACAGAGAAGCAGAGACATGTCATGACACCCCTACATGCAGAATCTACAGAGACGTGGAACAAATGAACTTATTTACAAAACAGAAACAGACTGACAGGCTTAGAGAAATTTACGGTTGCCGGATCAGGGGAGCATGGGAGTAGGACAGCTAGGGAGTCTGGGACGGACGTGCACACACTGCTGTATCCACGATGGATCCCAGCAAGGACCTGCTCTACGCACAGGGGACTCTGCTCACTGTTAGGTGGCAGCCTGGATGGCAGGGGAGTTTGGGAGAGATCCGATACACGCATATGAATAGCGGAGTCCCTTCACTGTTCACCTGAAACTATCCTAACACTGTTAACCAGCTCCAACATAAAATGAAAAGTTCAAGAAACAAGTGAAAATATACTTACAGTTTTTTCAACTTCACGTCACAAAAGCTGTTATTCACCCCAAACCAAAAAAAAACCCCAGTGAGCCATGAAAAGTGACCACAAAAGGAAATCCAGAACGAGCTCCCAAAGGAGCGCGAATCCACCTTCTCTCCTGGAAACACAGAGTCTGGCACATCTGAGATTTGCCGCCTGTTACAGCCAGACTGCAGGGCACACCATCCTCACTTCTATCTAGCTACACATTCCAAGGCGAACTAACTTTCTGGTCCAGTGTAACAATCTCGAGAGCACGCACAGCATGACGCCGTCTTTTTTGCCCCCGACAGCAGCTCCCCCTCAGAATGCCCTCAGCCTCTCCCACCAGAGCCCCAAACCACCACCCACAAACCCACTACCACCTGACAAGCCGGTCGAGGATGGTGACATAAAACCGGGACCCCTGGCTCCGTGTGGCTCTTTCACTCACCAGCCCACAGGATTTCAAGTCTGAGTCAGAAGCGTGCAGCGCACCGCTGCGCTCAAAGCAGACGGTGCACGGGCTTCGGGGCTGGTGGTGGCCACGGCAGGCGCTCCAGAAGCCCGTGCTGAACGGCGCTGGCTCAGAAGAGGCAAGCGTTAAAAACGAAAGGAGCGCAAGAGCTGAGCATCTGACATTTACGTATCCTGTCGGATTCAGAACATTTCATCTGCAAATCCAACAGAAATTCCTGGAAAACAGAACTGTAATCTCTAACACTGTAGCCATTTACAATGTCTTACTATAATCAATACATTTTCCTGATGTGATCTGACCTACAATCATACTAGAATTAGTATACACTCAAAGCACACTTAATCCTAAGGCAGTAAAAGCAGGAGTAAAAAAGAGACCGACAGTCCAAAGTAACTAAAAATTCTCTAAGCGCAACGTGCAGCTGACCTGCCAGAACCAGTACTAGTCTCCAAACGTCAAGATAAAGTTTAAATAAAATCTTTTATTCATTTATAGCAGATGAAACGTGAAACACAAGCCACTTAAGATGAACTTAATTCCCATCCCTCCACCACTGCAACAAGAATCCAGTTACTTTATATCTTTTCAAAACGGTTCACCTACATTTCTAAAAGTATTACTATAATAAATGTATAAAAACTGGAACAACATAAAAAGTACTGCTTTCTAGTGACTTTGATTCATGAAAAAAATATCCTGGCCTTTTTATGTCACTTCAACTTCTGGTCAACATGGATAAAACAGGGACCAAATTTTCCCAAACACTGTAAACAACAGAGGGAAAAAACTACATGAAACAAGGATTTTTTAAACACTGGACATAAGGCAGCTCAGGGCAGTATTTCCTGAGAAAGAAACACACACACACAGTGTTCCCTACGGTGCAGACCCAGAACACACGTGCGCGTGCACACACACACACACACACACACAGAGACACACACACGTGTTCCCTACAGTGCAGACCCTGAACGTGCACACGCATGCATGCACACACCCATGTTCCCTATGGTGCAGACCCTGAACATGCACACGCATGCACACACACACCCATGCTCCCTATGGTGCAGACCTTGAATGCATGCATGCGTGTGCGCGCGCACAAACACACACCAGTGTTCCCTACGGTGCAGACCCAGAACGCGAACACACACGCGTGTTCCCTACGGTGCAGACCTTGAACATGCACACGCATGCGCGTGCACACACACACCAGTGTTCCTTACGGTGCAGACCCTGAACGTGCACACGCATGCGCGCACGCACACACACCCATGTTCCCTATGGTGCAGACCCTGAATGCGCGCATGCATGCGCGCACACACACTCACCAGTGTTCCCTACAGTGCAGACCCTGAACGCGCACACACACGCGCACACACACCCATGTTCCCTATGGTGCAGATCCTGAACATGCACACGCATGCGCACACACACCCATGCTCCCTATGGTGCAGACCTTGAATGCGCGTATGCGTGTGCGCGCACACAAACACACACCAGTGTTCCCTACGGTGCAGACCTTGAACATGCACACACATGCGCGCGCACACACACACCAGTGTTCCTTACGGTGCAGACCCTGAACGTGCACATGCATGCACGCACGCACACACACCCATGTTCCCTATGGTGCAGACCCTGAACGCATGCACACATGCACACGCACACCCACCCACACCCATGTTCACACACCCACACCCACCCACACCCATGTTCACAGACACACACACCCATGTTCCCTACGGTGCAGACCCTGAACACGCGCACGCATGCACACACACCCACACCCATGTTCACACACACCCACGGTGCAGACCCTGAACGCGCGCACGCATGTGCACACACACACACACACACCCATGTTCCCTATTGTGCAGACCCAGAATGAACAAACGCACACATCCATGCACACACACACCTGTGCTCCCTATGGTGCAGAGACAGAATGCAGCTGGCCAGGGCACACGGGTGCTAGAAGGCAGAGGGCTGCCCGGGAGGAGAACCCGGAAGTCTGGCGCACGCACCAGAGGCGCCATCTTACAACACCAGGGAGAGCACGCAGGGAACGAGGGGCCAGCCCTGGGCTCCCTCAGGCTAAGAGGAGGCTGTGTTTCCACTCGTCAGAGAAGAAAAATCTCCTAATCCCTAGGGCACTCAGAACGGTACTGCCTCTGCAGAGGCAGCAGGAAGTTAAACCTTCAGCTGTTCTTATCACTTTAAACAAAGTGTGAAAGGATCAGATTATTTCCAAGTAACTTAATTGTACCTCACCATAAAGCTCAAAATATATTGAAGGGCTTTCTGAGTGTCCCAGTGGTTAAGGGTCCACGTGCCAAGGCAGGGGTAGGTTCGATCCCTGGTCCAGAAGATCCCGCATGCCAGGGGGAACTGAGGCTGTGAGCCCCAGCTGCTGAGCACACACGCCGAGCCCATCTGCTGCACGACTAGGTAAGTCCGCACGCAGCAACGAAGACTCGAGACAGCCGAAAATAAACACTTAAGANCGATCCCTGGTCCAGAAGATCCCGCATGCCGGGGGGAACTGAGGCTGTGAGCCCCAGCTGCTGAGCACACACGCCGAGCCCATCTGCTGCACGACTAGGTAAGTCCGCACGCAGCAACGAAGACTCGAGACAGCCGAAAATAAACACTTAAGAAAAAAAAGCCAGACTATGCTTAAGAGTACAAAACTACCCAGCACCCAAAACGGTAAATTCACGATGTCCGGCTCTGTGAATTGTGAAAACTACCAAATACAGAAAAGTCTGAAAATGCAGGAGAGAAGCCAATCACCAGGAACAAGCCCAGCAACGCCCGACAGCAAAGCTGAGAGGCCGAGCGCTGTCGCGACCACCCTCCAAGCGGAGCGACTGGCGCTCAGCACCGAGGCGCGCTGGGGGAGGCGCGGGGCGGCGCACGAGCACGCTGGCGGACCGCACAGGAGACAAAGCCAGCCGGAAGCAGAAGGGCCACAGTGTGATGCGCGAAGAGAAAACTTTCCCACAGAGTTCCATACCCAGCAAACATGTGTCAAGAACAAAGGCAAAACAAAAATTTTTTTCAGATATACAAAAGCTGAAAGAATTCATCACCAGCAAACCTGATTGTAAGAAATGTTAAAAGGCAATCTCTCAGCTGGAAGGAAATGNCATGTTTCAAGAACAAAGGCAAAACAAAAATTTTTTTCAGATATACAAAAGCTGAAAGAATTCATCACCAGCAAACCTGATTGTAAGAAATGTTAAAAGGCAATCTCTCAGCTGGAAGGAAATGATAATAGGTGTGTACCTGGAATTATAAAAAGGAATAAACACCACCAGAAACAGTAACACATTTGAAAATATAAATTTTTAATTTCTTAAATCTCTTAAAAGGGTAATTACTTAAAGTGGAAATAGTAACAAAGTATTATGGGGTTTATAAACTGCAGAAATAAAATGTATGACAGCAACAGCATATCAGTAGAAGGAATAAATGCTGAAGGCCTCTCTGCTTGAAGGGCACGATTTCACCTGGGCAGACTGAAATATGCCAAAGCTGTGGCTCAGAAACTCGAAGCGAATGTGAACATGAAAGTGCAGTCGCTCGATCGCATCTGGCTCTGCGACCCTGCGGACTGTTGCCCACCAGGCGCCTCCATCAGTGGGATTTTCCAGGCAAGAGTACGAGAGTGGGCTGCCATTTTCTCCTCCAAGGGATCTTCCCCACCCAGGGATCGAACTCAAGTCTCCAGAACTGTGGGCAACCTCTTTACCCTCTGAGCCACAAGGGAATCCTAAAAACTCTAAAACAAGCACTAAAAACAACAAACCAAAAAA
Organism: Neotragus pygmaeus; assembly: GCA_006410875.1. NCBI lineage: Eukaryota > Metazoa > Chordata > Mammalia > Artiodactyla > Bovidae > Neotragus > Neotragus pygmaeus. Next base: position 2,141,321 of record SJYV01030329.1, on the reverse strand, counting down.
GTTACAGCCAGTAACCCGACAAAGCATGTGTTATCACTGAAAGATACACTGAACCTGAAAGATGGCATAAAAAAGGAAACAGGCAATAAAGAACAGATGGGATAAACTGAAAACAGATGGTAAGACAAGAGATTTTAAACCCAATCACATCAACAATAACACTAAATGTACATGGGCTAAACGTTCCAATTTAAATACAAAGACTGTCAGATTAGAAAAGAAATCCCCACTCCGGACTGCTTAAATGGAACCCTCGAACAGTGAAAGTTAGTCCCTTGGTCATGTCCAACTCTTTGTGACTCCATGTACTGCAGCCCACCAGGCTCCTCTGTCCAGAATAATACTGGAGTGGGTAGCCATTCCCTTCTCCAGGGGATCTTCCCAACCCAGGGATGAAACCCAGGTCTTCTGCACTGCGGGCGGACTCTACGGATGAAGCCGCCAGGGAAGCGAAGGCTGCTTAAAAGAAACCCTTATTCAATGTTGAGAGTCATGCACCAGCTATCGCTTACATGCTAACAGTATGAAAACTTCACCTGCAGAGACCTAAAAATATCAACATGCAGTATAAAGCAACAGCGATTAATGGGTAGTTGGAAAGGAAGGGAAATTTACAAGAGATGGACAAAGATTTATAATTTTCAATTTTCCACATTATCAGATTCTGTCTTCTATTGAAACTACATACCATATACTATTAACATTTAATCCTCAAGTCAAAAGTTCCTCAAGAAAAATTGCTATTTATCAAATAAACCATTCTCACTCAAATCAGATATAGGCGACCCTACTGAAAACCAAAACAGAAGCCAAAACCAAAACCAAACAACCGAACACCTTCCTGGCATCGGCAGCAAGTCTGGAACACACTGGCCTAGGCTGCACAGAGCGCGCTCCGTTAGACTCCCAGTTTGTAAGTCCCGGCTCCCCAGAGTTCTAGCTGTGTGACCATGGTCAAGTTATCCAACTTTATGCTTCAACTACTTCTTCTGTGAATTGGAGGAAAACCAGAATAGGGTAACTTTTTAAAGAGAATGCTTGCGTTGCTGCTGCTGCTGCTGCTGCTAAGTCGCTTCAGTCGTGTCCGCCTCTGTGCGACCCCATGGACTGTAGCCCACCAGGCTCCTCCTCCTCCGTCCACGGGATAGTCCAGGCAAGGGGACTGGAGTGGGTGCCACTGCCTTCTCCGATGCTTTCATTAGTTATCTCTTAAAGGTCTATTTATAACACAGGGAACTCTACTCAATCCTCTGTAATGATATATCTGAGAAGAGTCTAGAAGAGTGGATATGTGTGTATGGAAAACTGATTCACTTTCTTGGACATCTGAAACACAACACTGTAAAATCAACTATACTCTGATTAAAAAAAAAAAAAAAAAAACCAATGGGGAAGTCTATGGTGGTCCAGTCCAGTGGTCAAGAATCTGCCTTGCAATGCAGGGGACACGGGTTCAGACTCCTGGGCAAGGAACAAAACTCCCACGTGCCACGAGGTAAGGAAGCCCAAGTCTGCCCACCCTGAAACTCCGTGCACTACCACCAGAGCTCCTGTACCACACCAAACGGTCCCGTGTGAACACAGCCAAATAAAGCAATATCAAAGACAAAAGATCCCACGTGACAGAGGCAAATAAAGAAATAAACATTTTTTAAGTGGATATATGTGCATGATTAACTCACTTTGCTGTATACCTGAAATTAACACAACACTGAAAATCATCTATACTCCAATAATTTTTTAAAAATAATGCATTTTTAGTATTAGTAGCTATTGCATATTAAGGGCTCACTATATATTATCACCCTGCTTATTGAACTTATATGCAGAGTACATCATGAGAAACGCTGGGCTGAAAGAAACACAAGCTGGAATCAAGATTGCCNGGAGGGATTGGGGGCAGGAGGAGAAGGGGACGACAGAGGATGAGATGGCTCGATGGCATCACCGACTCGATGGAATCACCGACTCGATGGACGGGAGCCTGAGTGAACTCCGGGAGCTGGTGATGGACAGGGAGGCCTGGCGTGCTGCGATTTATGGGGTCGCAGAGTCAGACACAACCGAGCGACTGAACTGACCTGATGAATAGAGCTCTGTTACAAGTGTTTTATGTACAATACGTACTTAAATCCTAAAAACCTGTGAGGTCATAAACACTTTTATCTCCACTTGAAAAACAAGGAAACTGAGGTACAGAGATTTATGTTTCTCCCATATTTACAGATCTACTAAGTGGGGAGCTACAATTTTAATTCGATCTAATTCAGAACCTGTCATCTTAATCCATATGCTAAACAAATAACTGCTTTATAAGCCTGTTTTCAAAGTTGCCAGTCTTTCGCTCTAGACTGTGAACTATTTAATGGTATGAGCTTTGCTTCTTTCTGAGTAAACCGAGACTCCAGCACACAGGGAGCGTGAAGCCCGTCAGCAGAAGGTGCTGATGGACCCGGCATGCGCAGGCCTGTCTGTCACTGAGTAGGACATGGGCAGCAAGCAGAAGCCTGGCGGTCCCTCCCGAACACACCAGCGCTCAGCCCTCTGCCACTGCAGGAAGGTCACGTCCCCTCCCCAGATCTAAGTGTTCTCATTCTTAAAGTGAGGAACTGGACTAGAAAAACTGAACTCTAAAATTTCCAAGAAAAGCTTGTACCACTCTTTGGAAGAAAGAACCAGAGTTGCCTCTGACCAGGAGAATCGAAACAGCTTGGTTTTCAGAGTAAAACTTACAGCCCTTTTGTTTCTTGTTTAAAATTCCATGCTCCTCCAGACTAAGACCTTCAATGGGGCCTCGGCCTAGCCTGTGTCATTTACTTGTGTTACAGGGACGGTATCTGATGTTCAGTGAGTGAACGCATTATCAGTGAAAATTTATGAGCAATAAATGAAAAAACATTTTTATGGCGAACTCTAAATCAGCTGTTTCCAAAAATTTTTTGGATGGCTACTTATATTAGCTGAATGTTCACTTTATATATATCTATTAAGTTATAAAAACTGCTCTAAAAACTTGCTTACAAGACTTTAAAATGCTTCAGTTCTTGCTGTTTCAATATATTTCAACTACATCTAAGCAGCTTTTGCTCCAAAAGGACCACGGAACATAAAACGCAGTCTTATAAGCATCAGGAGTAAACTCTCAGAAACTTCTTCCCGAGACCCATTGTCTTGTTATGCTACGACCAGATCAAGGAAGCCGCGGCTGAAGCCATCAGACGCAGCTCAGCACTCGGGGGGCAGGTACTGAAGCCCTCTGCCCACCTTCGGCCGAATGCCTGTGGATACAAAGCTGCTACAAGCTGAAATAAACCGTTTACTTTGTGGATTGTTTCTGCTGATTAGGCAGAGAACCACACACTGAAACTTAACACAGTCTCAATTCACCACGGTTCAATTATTTATGAACTGATTAAAGCCATACACATCGTTACCCCGAGGTTTTCCTTCTAAAAGTTCAAAAAGTGAAGAAAAAAACGTTTTCCCAAACTGACCGACTATCTTTTTTTTTTTGTTTAGTAATTTACGATTATGCCATGAAAACAGAAATTAGGACCCGAAGTATACTACAGGCAACATATACACTATATGCCTTCTGGCAACTGGCCTGTGCAGTCTTAATGCAAGTGTCTGAGCACTCGCTCCCTTGGCGATGATGAGTCGCTGGGATGGGCTGTGGCTTCTGAATATTTTAAAAAATGTTACATATAACTGAGGAAACGGTTCGAGAACCACGGCAGTAAACACACACCCCTCAGGCCTTCCCGGGCGGCCCAGCAGCTGAGACTCCGCACGCCCAGCGCAGAGTACCCGAGCTCAAGCGCTGCTCAGGGAACTAGGCCTCCATGCCTCAATTAAGCCCCAGCAGAGCCAAATAAATGAATATTAAAACAAAACACACACTTAATGCTCACTTGCTTTAAGCAAGTAATTAACTCAGCGTCTTCTAAATTTTGAGTATTATTGATTCAAGCACTGATTCCTCATACTGATCTGTATGTATTCCAGGAAATACCACAAGTCCTAAAACAAAATTCAATATAAATTTAATTTTTAAAAGAAACTCCTCAAGGTAAAAGAAGGGAACGGGAACCCTGTAGCTCCTTTTTAAAGCTCCGAGATACGGCAAACGTCAATGGCTTTAGTAAACCCAAAGTCAACTAATGACACCTACCATAGTTACCCTCCTAAAACTAAGCTTCTGAAACACGTCCTCCTCAGACATTACAGAGTTAGAAAAAAACAGGTTCCAGCCTTGGTCTGTCTTTTCCGCTTACCTATCAGATAAAGACATACTGACTCAAAAGGGATCCCCGGTGACTCAGCAGTAAAGATTCCGCCTGCAACGCAGGAGACGAACCCAGATGCAGGTTCGATCCCCGGGTCCAGGAGACCCCCTGCAGGAGGGCATGGCACCCCACTGCAGTGTTCTGGCCTGGAGGATCCCCTGGACAGAAGAGTCTGGAGGGCTCCAGAGAGGCCCACAGAGTTGCAGAGTCGCACACGTGCGCGCAGACTCAAAGCTGCGGGGCTCCCGGGACTGTGAGCACCAAGGGCGCGTCGGGGCTGCGGGACCGTCCCGGAGCGGAGTCTCCATCGTGAAGACAGTGTAAGGACAGTGTAAGGAAAATCCACTATCCAGTTTCTCCTCTCAAAGGGGACTAGGGGAGGGAAGTCAGCAGCAACCTCAGAGGGGCGGCCTGAGACGGCCTGAGGCTCCCGCAGGGGAGACGAAGGGCTCCGAGGGACAGTGAAGCGACCTGACACATTTCAGAAAAACCGCCCTACACCGTGACCACTGCTTGCCCTCCACAGAACCTGGTAGGGGTTATTATCTCCAGTTCACAGATGAGAAAGTTGTAAGGGGCTAAGTGGTCTGTCCAGGTTAGAGCGCCAAGGGGCAGAGTTAAGATGTGAATCCCATTTTGTGAGACTAGAAAGCCAGCTCTCCTCACAGCAAAGACAACCAGTTGGCTTTGTAATGACGAAGCAGAGCGGGTCTTGCCCCAAGACATCGCAAAAACCATCTGCACACAACAAGAGTCAAGCTGTTAAGTCGCCAATATCAAAAGTTGACACTGTCTGATGTAAAACTTTCGGTATCTTAAGGCAGCGTTCTTCACTCAAGCCTGCGATTTCTTCCCATGGGCAGCAAAGTCTGCGGCTGCATGCAGAAGCGCAGCCTCCCGCCAGCTTTGCTGCCGCTGCCCTGCAGCACCCTTCTCCATGGCTGACACTTCGTACCTGAACCCCCGCTTCAGGATGGCTTTCATACCACAGGCGCTGCCTGAATCACGGTTAATCATCTAAAAATGGGGAAAACAAAGGTTCTCGAAAATAAGAAGTCAAATTAATTTATGTATCTCGTGTAAAGAAAATGTAGTTGCTTCCAAAGGTGTCTAGGAAACAAATTCTCCCATGGGATAGTCTATTAAATTCTTACTTTTTAATATATGACTATCAATGGTTCGTTTTCAAGGGAGGCACACCCACGACTTTTTTTTTCAGCTTAGGAACAGCAGCACAAAACTTCTCTTCAAGTAGTACAAAATAAAAAATAAACGTCTCCACTTTACACTAGGCAGTCCTGAGACACAAACTGAGGGAAAAGAGAGGAAAAGAAAGACGGGCAGAGCTGCAGTTAAAACGCAGGCCCCAGCCCACGAGAAGCAGCCCTCCCCGCTGAGCACACTCCAACAGGCTGTTTGCATCTACGGCACTCCCTGGACGGGCACCAGAAAACTGAAGCCTATTTTTAGACATGCTCCTTTTTCAGGAAGATCATTCACTTATTCCTTTCCCCACTTGGTAAACATCTGAGCACGGACCATTTTCCAGGCACTGTGCAGCTGGTGGCTGGCACAGTCGCATCCTTGGGGGCACAGAGTGCCCAGGAACCTCAGCGGCCAGTTATTAGGAACCAAATGGATGGGTTCCTTTCATTTTCTTAAATTAACCATCAACACTGGTGTTATTTGGACCAGTGACCAAACTAGCTGGTTGGTCCAGGAGTCAATCAAACAGCACTAACTGGGCCCTCACCCAGAAGTTTTGGAACTGGACGAAAAAAAAGGCAGCTTCTCCGAGTCCCTGCGGTGCCGTTGCTGCAGGAGGGGGCAGGCAGCAGCGACCTTCGGTGTGAGAAAGACGAGGCCCGTGCACAGAGCAGCGCAGACGAGACGGAGGGCGAGGGACCGGCCCCGCTGTCCCCAGAACCTCCCAGGTCAGACTGACGACGTCGCACACCTGCGTGCCCCTATAGCGACCCCTTTTTATTTGAATGCACAAAAACGGAACTCTCGTTACCTGCAACATAGACAGTCTTAGGCAGTAACAAAGCGGAATGGTGGAGAACATGGGCCCTGAGCCGGGGGGCCTGG
>SJYV01030329.1:2107814-2130008 GCA_006410875.1 Neotragus pygmaeus | reverse complement strand
GGCCGGGGCTCCTCACCCCCCCGGGTGTGCTTGGCCAGAGGCACGACCGGGACTCACTGCCGCCACAGGGCAGAAAGCTTAGACGGAAGGGAGGTATGATGACGAGACAACTCTGAACACAGTCCTGTCCTGTGAACCTTAAAATACAGTGTCCAGCTCACGACCTGCTTTATGCCAGTTTATGCTGAGAACATCTATCTCCAAACAATCTAGCTCAGTGCTATACATACAGAGACACAGATAAATGCTCAGTTTATAATTTTAGCCAAGTAACTTTCAGGACTTTGCTGGTGGCACAGTGGTTAAGAATCTACCTGCCAAAGCAGAGGACACAGATGGGATCCCCCCATGCTTTGGGCGACAGAGCCCGTGCCCCACACTGAGCCCGCGGGCCGCAGCTGCTGAAGTGCACACCCTGAGAAGCCACCGCTCGGCAGCGAAGACGGGCCTCCACTCAGCCAACTCGAGAAAGCCCGCACAGAAGCAACGAAGACGCAGCACAGCCAAGGAAATGTTGTTCCTACTTTTTTTTCCTGATGGTGCCTGCTACTCTTACCATTTTATTGCAAAAAGTCATTTACATCTACCTCTTTTAATATAATGCAGCAACTTCCATGCCTTCACCAGCCAATGCTTCGACCAGCACTGCTAAGTACCCAAGTCATGATCCCATTTTCTCATTTGATCTGAATTTTCAATCTGGGATACACTGTCTACTTTCTTAAAAACCAAACCTATATTTAAAATCTTAGGGATATTTATTACATTTATACGAAGTAGCAGAAATAATCCTATTTCTATCCATGAAAGATTAAAACTGACTGTGGTTTCATCACTTCAACCTGACTATGATTTCTTCAGTGACTAAAGGAACATTTATACAATTACTGCTTATCAGCATTTTGTTTCAGAATCAAACCTTTTGGGCATCTCCTGGTGCTGGGCTCAGGAAATAAAAAGTGCACGTGTGTTCAGCCGCACCCTACTCTTGGCAACCTCGTGGACTACAGCCCTCCTCCAGGGGGTCTTCCCCACTCGGGGATCCAACCCTTGTCTCGTGTCTCCCACACTGGCAGGTGGATTCTTCACCGCTGCGCCACCTGAGGAGCCCAGGAAATAAAGCAAGCAGGTCTTAAAGAGAGCATGAACGGCGCAACCGAGTGCCTTCGGTGCTGTGCAGGGGAGAGCACGAGCGCCACCGAGCACGGAGGGGCGCGCCGCGGGGGACGGGCCGCCTCCGTCTGGGCAGCAAGGACGGAAACTGGAGCGGGAATGCACCAGGGCGTGAGACGATCGCGGCCAAGCTACAGAGGGGGAGTAACGAACGGAGCCAGGCCTCCTGGAGTCAGCCTGTGAGGATTTCTATACAGCTCAGTCGGTGAAGAACCTGCCTGCAAAGCAGGAGACCCAGGCTCCAGGCCCGGGCCGGGAAGATCCCCTGGAGGAGGAAATGAAGCCCACTCCAGTATTCCTGCCTGGAGAACCCCGAGGACGAGGAGCCTGGCAGGCTGCAGCGCGACGTGGCGGCGGCGCCACGCCAGGCGCCACGCCCGCGGGGCCGGGCGCTGCAGAGGCCGCACGAGGCAGCAGAGCGCCAGCTCGACCCTCAGAAGGACCGGGCGCGCGGAACCAAAGGGCAGCCGGAGTCCCTCAGGCCCCTCGAGACGCACTGGTGATTAATCCATGCTGGAGAACACAGAGGGCTAAACGGCCAGCCCGATGGAGCAAAGTCAGTGGCTGACTTGTGAACAGCCCCGCCTTTTTAAATCCACACAGTTTAGCTGAGTGCAAACGGAAAGGGCAGCATCGTGAAGTGAGGACTAACTCAGAGGACGGTTAGGGAGGAGGCTCTAAGGGGCCAGGGCCTAAACAGCAGCGCCCCCACTTAAGAGCCAAGCGATCTTCGGCTAGCTACCTGACCATTTTAAGTTTCTCTTCCCTCATCTTTAGAATGGGAATAAAAATCATACTGACGTGTTAGCTGCTATCACCACTAAATTTTAAGCTATTTTTAAAATCTCCACAGCACAGAGTATGAGGCAGAAAGAAGCTGAACTAAGATATGAAACGTATGTGAACTCTAAAGAGTTGTCCCGGGGACTTCTCCTGGTGGTCCAGGGGCTAAGACCCTGCACTCCCAATGCAGGGGGCCTGGGGTCCGACTCCTGAACAGGGTAGCTAGATCCCACGTGCCACAGCTAAAACCAGGCACAGTCAAAAACACAAATACTTTTTAAAAAGAGCTGTCCAGAGTATCATAAATCAGGCTTTCCCACTGTTTCTTCATTATCCCACTGTTTCTTCATTATTTTGCATAAGGAGAATACCCAGAATATTGGACACATACATTCATTTCACAGTATAATTACCACAGTTCATTTAAAAGTCAAAAAACTTGAAGTGTTTTTGTATTGATTCTTTTGTATTATTGGTGTAGCTTCCCTTCGAGCAAAATACCCATGTTTCATTTCCACTGAAATTGTGTGTCCCCTTTTAAGAATTTTGGATGACATGCATAAATTTTAAGTGTGTAATTTTTTTCTATAACAGTAAATAAGTAAAAAACAATTTCCTAGAGGCCTCCTAACTCAGCTGAAAAAAATCACGAGGGCCCTTTCTTTAGTAAGAAAACCTACTCTTCTGTAAGAGATTATATAATTTCTTATCAATGCAACTCCAAACCTCCTGGAATCATTTATTAAGATAGGCTGGAATTATATTTTACAGGTCATTTCTATAACATCAGAAATTCAGTAGCTAAAGTTTCAAACGCACACCTGAGAATGATTATAACACTAATCAATTTATTAGTAATATTACCTGTGTTTGGCCTACATGTCCCTTTTAGTTCAAGTATTTCCACTTTCATTAACTAAAAGATAGGGCAAACAATCACTCTACCGAAGAGTCTACCAAATCAAGGACACTGCCCACAGTCCCATCGCACAGACACGGGGCTTCCGGCTGCGGGGAGCGAGCCTGGAAGGCCCGCAGGGCCTGCGGCGGGCCTGGGAGCCCAGCAGGCCGCGCCCAGCCCACCGGGCCGCACCGCCTGCCGGCCTGGCTCTGCCTGCGGCCCCTGCTCTGCTGGGGAGAGAGGCCGAGGTCCCAAGGCTTCCCCACAGCAGCCCCGCGCCACCTGCCCTTCAGCTGAGAGCTGGGGAAGCAGGAGAGACCCAACCAAGAAGCCGCTTCTGTCGGCTACGCAGACGCCATGGGGTAGTCACACTCTCGCCCACCCGGTGCGTCAGACAGGTGAGCAGAGCGCCGTGACACGGCCCCTCGCGGGTTCAGACACAGACTGTGGGTGGCACATCTCTCACTGTTATGAAATTTCCAGATGCAAGACATCCAGACAGAGCAGGCACAACAGATCTACCCCATCCAGATACAACAGAAAGCTACATAAGGAAATGCCCCCGAATCTGTTCACAAGGCAAAACCCCCAAAAAACAACAGGGATATTTACAAAGAGTAACTCCATAAGGTCTCTTTTTACGTGAGACTAGGCCAATCATCGGAGAAGGCGATGGCACCGCAACTCCAGTACTCTCGCCTAGAGAATCCCACGGATGGAGGAGCCTGGCGGGCTGCAGTCCCTGGGGTCGCGAAGAGTCGAGCACGACGGAGCGACTTCCCTTTCCCTTTCCACCTTCATGCATTGGAGAAGGAAATGGCAACCCACTCCAGCGTTCTTGCCTGGAGAATCCCAGGGACGGGGGAGCCTGGTGGGCTGCCGTCTATGGGGTCGCACAGAGTCGGACACGACTGAAGCGACTTAGCAGCAGCAGCNGGAGCGACTTCCCTTTCCCTTTCCACCTTCATGCATTGGAGAAGGAAATGGCAACCCACTCCAGTGTTCTTGCCTGGAGAATCCCAGGGACGGGGGAGCCTGGTGGGCTGCCGTCTATGGGGTCGCACAGAGTCGGACACGACTGAAGCGACTTAGCAGCAGCAGCAGGCCCATCATGGTGGTATAGACCAATCCTCTATTTAAAGCTTTCCAACGGCCTTCTACTGAAATCAACACAACCTGATGGCTGCCCACCTCACCTCCTGCCACCCTAGGCCCTCACGCACAACGCCGAGTCTTCTCCTGGTCGTCTTTGGGCTTAAAAATGCCCTCCCGTGGCTGGCTCCTTGTCATCACCCAGGGCATCTCTCCCAACTGGCATCCACCAATGCTCCTGGCCCTGTCACTCACGACGCCACCCTGACTTCTTAGTGCTGCTACCTGAAATTGCTTTTCTGAACACTTTCCTTCCGGTTTTATTGAAAAGTAATAGGCGTACAGCACTGCGTAAGTTTAAGGTGTACAGCGTAACGTTCTGACTCACGAATACATCACGAAGTGATGCTCACAGTAAGTGAATATCCATCATCTCATACTGGACACAAAATTAAAGGAACAGAACACCTTTCTATTCTTGGGATGAGAACGGTTTTGTACGTTTTTAGCCTGTTCCTCCTCCACATGCACCTAAGCTGCACGAGCACTGCTCTTCTGCTCTGTCTCATGCACCTGGCGCAACAGGAAACGCCCAGGAAATGCGAGGACGAGTGACTGAGTGTGGCGTGGAGCAGCCTAACACAGCTGCATTTTAAGTCAAAGGGCCGCCGGCTGGAGGACGCCACGGCAGACTCGGAGCAGAGACCGGCAGAGCTCTCCACGGGCCCCAGGGACACGGGCAGGCGGGGGCACCCCGCGCGCCCCAGCCAGGCACTGACAGCCGTGCCAGGCCTCAACACACGTGCAAAACTAGTAGTGAGATTAAACTGGAACAAACAAAAATCTGTCAGCATCACAGACCATTCTCCTGATGCAAATCACGTGTACTCAGGATGTCATATGCTTTAAAAAGTCATTCAAGGAACACAATTCACTAACCTACTGGGCCTGGTGCACATCTGCTGGGGAACGAACCACACTTTCCCAGTTCAGCTGACAGCGACTCACAGAGTCTGGAGACTCACAATCACGTCTCTTCCTCACAAGTCCAGCGTCACAGACCTTTCTGGTTCAAGTGAACGTGTTCACAACAAACAGAAAACTTTCCCCAACTGGCTGACTTTTCTGTTCTGAAGGGACGGGGGGCAGGGCGGGTGCACAGCAAGGACTAAGGCAGCCCAGAGCAAAGCTTCGAAGATTTCAGCCCGAAAGGAAGTGGCAGACTGAGCCTGCGTTATGCCATCAAGACTCAAGATCTGACTTAGCCCTTTAAACAAGACGACGGCCCTGCACCTCCAGGTCAGACGACAAGTGTTACCATCGCGCTGCACGGCTGGCCCGACCTCGGAGAAGCTTCAGAACTGGAGGGGCTTCCTACCAGGTTCCAAAGTTTAACCTCTGGAAAGCCACGAGAGCTGGACTATAGCCTCTAACTGCAGGAAGGCTTCAAGCGGAGCCCTGGAAAAAGACAGACGTGGCACTTGTCACCTGTGAATGAAACACCACTCATCCCACAGTGAACAGGACACAGAGACAGAGCAGGGGACATCCAACCCTCCAGCCCCAGAGTCCCCGTCACAACTGACCTGGGTAACTGCTCAGGGCTTCTTTCACAACCACGCATTTTAACTTGCAGGCACTGTAAGACAGCAGTTCCTCCCTGTATGTCTAAATGCAGTTACAGCACACGGCAGTAACAGAAATTCTGACATCCACACAGCACCCGGCAGCCATGGCCAGGAAGAACAAAAACCAATTGCAAATGTTGGTTCTAACGAGAACTGCGCCCTAACGTGTGGTTTAAGACTGGCCCAGATGATTTGCCAGACGCTGTTCTATTCCTCAGTTGCATCTGACTCTACGACCCCGTGCTTCCCCAGTGGCTCAGATGGTAAAGCGTCTGCCTGCAAGGCAGGAGGCCTCGTTTCGATCCCTGGGTCAGGAAGATCCCCGGGAGAAGGAAATGGCAACCCGCTCCAGTATTCTAGCCTGGAGAATCCCCTGGACGGAGGAGTCTGGTAGGCTACAGCCCACCGGGCCGCAAAGAGTTGGACACGACTGAGCAATTTCACTTTCACTTTCTTTCATTACGACCCCAGGGACTGCAGGCTAGGCTCCTCTGTCCACGTGATTCTCCAGAGAATACTGGAACAGGTTGTCATTTCCTTCTCCAGGGAATCTTCCCTACTCAGGGATCAAACCCATTATCTCCTGCAATGGCAGGTGAATTCTTTACCACTGAGCCACCTGTGAAGCCCTTGGCAATGTTTACTATGTAATAAATACATTTTGGATGTGAAAACATCTCAGTATTCTGAGCTACAAAGCAGCGGCAATTTCTGGGGGTCTGCCAATCAGGCTGAAGAATAAACGCATGCATTCTGAGGACTTTCCTCAGGAGGGTCACTCGGGAAAGGACTGAGGCCGAAGCAGAATCGCAACCTATCAGCGACCCGAGGTGCTGCTGCCCTCCCGCCAGCCTCTGCTCACACATTGCTATCAGCACATGAGGCACATTTGCCCAACTGGTTACGCAGGTTAGAGGAGAAGCTCGCGCTCACGTTTATGTGTATGTATAAAGGCCTCCTGGGTGCTTGTTATAAACAAACGTTTCCTTCCAGAGTCTTTGACGGTCGCCACTTCAACCATCTTCTTTTCTTTAGGATCAATGAATTCTAGCAGAGTCAGCTAAGAAATAAAATTTTACAAAGCCAATTCCAGTAACCTTCCTAACCCTGACATGCGTTTCCATAAAGGAGGAAGGGTTATAAGTGGTGGCAGGAGAAATTTAAGTTACTTGGGGAGCAAAGTGCCATGTAACCAAAATCCTGTGGTTTCACAGTTACTGTCTGTCTTCCTCTGCCAGTACCTAATGCCTCTGTGACGCCAACAAATACTCTGAACCAGCTGAATGTCATCTCCCAGCCCAGAAAATCTCTTTATTCTGTCATCAACTCCCAGACCTTTGCTCTCACTCTTCCAAGTGGTCGAAGCCACTAACTTACCCAAACGACCCCATCTACTGGAGGCCAGGCTCCTCTGTCCAGAGAAGAATACTGGAACGGGCTGTCATTTCCTTCTCAGGTTCGACCCAGAGATGGAACCAAGGCCTCCCACCTTGCAGGCAGACGCTTTACCGTCCGAGCCACCGGGGAAGCACGGGCCGTAGAGTCAGATACAGCTGAGGAGCTGACCAGCAGACTGGCCATAATCTGCGCCAGTCTTAAATGAGACGCCTTGCCTCACCGCGCGAGCCAGCACCGGGACGCAAGGCGGAAGCGCCCCACCAGGCTGAAGCGCCTGAAGGCAGCTCTCTGTGTCGTCAGTTTTACCTTACAAATTTGTCAAACTTGTTTGAGTAAGAGAGATCATAAATAATTTCTCCTCCAAATACTCATTTACTATAATGACCTCTGCCTGTTTTAAAAAGTAAAAAATATCAATCATAATCCAAAATTCCACTTTTGAACAGAGTGGAATGACGTCAGGGAAACACAGTGTACTTTGGAGCGAGTGCTTTGACTGACAACTTTTGTGAGACGAGTAAACAGACACCAACCAGATCCCTTAGCACAGCTGTGCAATCCCCCAGCCCTGCTCCAACTCGGAATGGGAACCTGGCATGTTTCTCTGCATAACTGCTGCTTAAACCTGCGGTTCTGATGTCAAGAACCAGGGAAGACCAACATTTGCACTGTCTTACGTGAAACCATCACCCACGCACAGCGGTAACTCCAGGTGTCTTATTGCCCGTGGCTTATGCTGTACAATTTGCAAGTATGTGTCCTGAGAATCAACCTCAGAAAAAGGGTCAGTTTCAATTATCAAGTTACACAGCCCCAACAATGCCTGGGATAATCTGAAATGAATTAATAAAATGGGACTGGAAGATGATTGGAAAGGTGATGCTTGTAAGATCTTTTACGAGTTCCGTACATTCAACGTAAAACAATGTCCTTAAAAGGCGGAAAGAAAAAAATCGACTATGAAGAACAACTTCCGGTGTCTTGAAAGTAAACACATAAACCCATTTATTCTAGGGCATGCACAAGTGTGACGAGCACAAACCACTGCAAATCAAAGCGGGTAAAAAAGTTTAAGGGCGGCAGCAGTAGTTTATTGATTTTCCGATTTATCCACTGCCTAATAATTTCAAACCAAGTCCAGCAGAAGGGATTTATCAAAACACAACATATGAACCTCTGCACTGCTCACATATGGCATCCGCGCCACAGGTGTTAGCTGCGACGACCACAAAGGCCTCGAATCTAGTGAAGCGGGAACTTTCCTAGTGGAGCGAGGGAAAAGGAACCCCCCAATCCTTCTGAGAATTCACTGAAAATGACAGACCCCCTCCCAAGAGAAATAACATGCACAACGTTAAGAACGATTACACTGGTGGAGAAACCTGGCAACACTGAATCACTTCCCTGATAAACGCGATGGAATCCGCTGGTTGGGAAGAGAAACACGAATAAACACCTTGCCCTTCTCGACAGTCCAACAACGAGAAGGCGTAAAACCCGACAGACGCCTGCTAGTCCCCGCGGATCCCACCTCAGCAGCTCTGCTTCAGAGCTGATGGCCACGCCCCTCCCCCACTCACTGCTCCCTGACCCCCGTCTCTTCCTCTTCCTCCTCTCTCTGTCTCCTCCCCTGGCTTCTTCAGCCTCCACCACCTCTGTCTGGAGGGCGTCCGAGTCTTCTGCCTGACCCTCTCCTCGCGCATTCCTCTCCAGGGGAGCTGGAGGCACCCGAGAGCCTCTACAAGCTGGCTTCTCCCAAGTGCACACATCTCAACTCTCTGTGTCTCGAGTCCACGCTCCTCCTCAGGAAAAGGAAAGGGAAGTCGCTCAGTCGTGTCCGACTCTTTGTGACCCCTCCATCCATGGGATTTTCCAGGCAGGATACTGGAGTGGGTTGCCATTTCCTTCTCCAGGGGAACCTTCCTGACCCAGGGATCGAACCCGGGTCTCCCACGTTGCAGGCAGACGCTTTACCGTCTGGGTCACCAGGGAAGGTGACTGATGCACCAAACTACCAAAAAAACGGCTTAGGCCTGGCCCAGGAGAGCTCTGCACCCCCGTAATTACAGTATTAACGAACAGTATGCTGCCCAGGTAACAAAACCCAGTGATACCTAACAGTTATGCAAAGTCAACANTGCTTCCCCAGTGGCTCAGATGGTAAAGCGTCTGCCTGCAAGGCAGGAGGCCTCGTTTCGATCCCTGGGTCAGGAAGATCCCCGGGAGAAGGAAATGGCAACCCGCTCCAGTATTCTAGCCTGGAGAATCCCCTGGACGGAGGAGTCTGGTAGGCTACAGCCCACCGGGCCGCAAAGAGTTGGACACGACTGAGCAACTTCACTTTCACTTTCTTTCATTACGACCCCAGGGACTGCAGGCTAGGCTCCTCTGTCCACGTGATTCTCCAGAGAATACTGGAACAGGTTGTCATTTCCTTCTCCAGGGAATCTTCCCTACTCAGGGATCAAACCCATTATCTCCTGCAATGGCAGGTGAATTCTTTACCACTGAGCCACCTGTGAAGCCCTTGGCAATGTTTACTATGTAATAAATACATTTTGGATGTGAAAACATCTCAGTATTCTGAGCTACAAAGCAGCGGCAATTTCTGGGGGTCTGCCAATCAGGCTGAAGAATAAACGCATGCATTCTGAGGACTTTCCTCAGGAGGGTCACTCGGGAAAGGACTGAGGCCGAAGCAGAATCGCAACCTATCAGCGACCCGAGGTGCCGCCGCCCTCCCGCCAGCCTCTGCTCACACATTGCTATCAGCACATGAGGCACATTTGCCCAACTGGTTACGCAGGTTAGAGGAGAAGCTCGCGCTCACGTTTATGTGTATGTATAAAGGCCTCCTGGGTGCTTGTTATAAACAAACGTTTCCTTCCAGAGTCTTTGACGGTCGCCACTTCAACCATCTTCTTTTCTTTAGGATCAATGAATTCTAGCAGAGTCAGCTAAGAAATAAAATTTTACAAAGCCAATTCCAGTAACCTTCCTAACCCTGACATGCGTTTCCATAAAGGAGGAAGGGTTATAAGTGGTGGCAGGAGAAATTTAAGTTACTTGGGGAGCAAAGTGCCATGTAACCAAAATCCTGTGGTTTCACAGTTACTGTCTGTCTTCCTCTGCCAGTACCTAATGCCTCTGTGACGCCAACAAATACTCTGAACTAGCTGAATGTCATCTCCCAGCCCAGAAAATCTCTTTATTCTGTCATCAACTCCCAGACCTTTGCTCTCACTCTTCCAAGTGGTCGAAGCCACTAACTTACCCAAACGACCCCATCTACTGGAGGCCAGGCTCCTCTGTCCAGAGAAGAATACTGGAACGGGCTGTCATTTCCTTCTCAGGTTCGACCCAGAGATGGAACCAAGGCCTCCCACCTTGCAGGCAGACGCTTTACCGTCCGAGCCACCGGGGAAGCACAGGCCGGAGAGTCAGATACAGCTGAGGAGCTGACCAGCAGACTGGCCATAATCTGCGCCAGTCTTAAATGAGACGCCTTGCCTCACCACGCGAGCCAGCGCCGGGACGCAAGGCGGAAGCGCCCCACCAGGCTGAAGCGCCTGAAGGCAGGCTCTCTGTGTCGTCAGTTTTACCTTACAAATTTGTCAAACTTGTTTGAGTAAGAGAGATCATAAATAATTTCTCCTCCAAATACTCATTTACTATAATGACCTCTGCCTGTTTTAAAAAGTAAAAAATATCAATCATAATCCAAAATTCCACTTTTGAACAGAGTGGAATGACGTCAGGGAAACACAGTGTACTTTGGAGCGAGTGCTTTGACTGACAACTTTTGTGAGACGAGTAAACAGACACCAACCAGATCCCTTAGCACAGCTGTGCAATCCCCCAGCCCTGCTCCAACTCGGAATGGGAACCTGGCATCTGTTTCTCTGCGTAACTGCTGCTTAAACCTGCGGTTCTGATGTCAAGAACCAGGGAAGACCAACATGTGCACTGTCTTATGTGAAACCATCACCCACGCACAGCGGTAACTCCAGGTGTCTTACTGCCCGTGGCTTATGCTGTACAATTTGCGAGTATGTGTCCTGAGAATCAACCTCAGAAAAAGGGTCAGTTTCAATTATCAAGTTACACAGCCCCAACAATGCCTGGGATAATCTGAAATGAATTAATAAAATGGGACTGGAAGATGATTGGAAAGGTGATGCTTGTAAGATCTTTTACGAGTTCCAGGTACATTCAAGGTAAAACAATGTCCTTAAAAGGCGGAAAGAAAAAAATCGACTATGAAGAACAACTTCCGGTGTCTTGAAAGTAAACACATAAACCCATTTATTCTAGGGCATGCACAAGTGTGACGAGCACAAACCACTGCAAATCAAAGCGGGTAAAAAAGTTTAAGGGCGGCAGCAGCAGTTTATTGATTTTCCGATTTATCCACTGCCTAATATTTTCAAACCAAGTCCAGCAGAAGGGATTTATCAAAACACAACATATGAACCTCTGCACTGCTCACATATGGCATCCGCGCCACAGGTGTTAGCTGCGACGACCACAAAGGCCTCGAATCTAGTGAAGCGGGAACTTTCCTAGTGGAGCGAGGGAAAAGGAACCCCCCAATCCTTCTGAGAATTCACTGAAAATGACAGACCCCCTCCCAAGAGAAATAACATGCACAACGTTAAGAACGATTACACTGGTGGAGAAACCTGGCAACACTGAATCACTTCCCTGATAAACGCGATGGAATCCGCTGGTTGGGAAGAGAAACACGAATAAACACCTTGCCCTTCTCGACAGTCCAACAACGAGAAGGCGTAAAACCCGACAGACGCCTGCTA
The DNA here is from genome assembly GCA_006410875.1 of Neotragus pygmaeus. Lineage (NCBI taxonomy): Eukaryota > Metazoa > Chordata > Mammalia > Artiodactyla > Bovidae > Neotragus > Neotragus pygmaeus. The sequence continues at coordinate 2,118,219 of SJYV01030329.1, read as the reverse complement.
GTCCCCGCGGATCCCACCTCAGCAGCTCTGCTTCAGAGCTGATGGCCACGCCCCTCCCCCACTCACTGCTCCCTGACCCCCGTCTCTTCCTCTTCCTCCTCTCTCTGTCTCCTCCCCTGGCTTCTTCAGCCTCCACCACCTCTGTCTGGAGGGCGTCCGAGTCTTCTGCCTGACCCTCTCCTCGCGCATTCCTCTCCAGGGGAGCTGGAGGCACCCGAGAGCCTCTACAAGCTGGCTTCTCCCAAGTGCACACATCTCAACTCTCTGTGTCTCGAGTCCACGCTCCTCCTCAGGAAAAGGAAAGGGAAGTCGCTCAGTCGTGTCCGACTCTTTGTGACCCCTCCATCCATGGGATTTTCCAGGCAGGATACTGGAGTGGGTTGCCATTTCCTTCTCCAGGGGAACCTTCCTGACCCAGGGATCGAACCCGGGTCTCCCACGTTGCAGGCAGACGCTTTACCGTCTGGGTCACCAGGGAAGGTGACTGATGCACCAAACTACCAAAAAAACGGCTTAGGCCTGGCCCAGGAGAGCTCTGCACCCCCGTAATTACAGTATTAACGAACAGTATGCTGCCCAGGTAACAAAACCCAGTGATACATAACAGTTATGCAAAGTCAACAGGACCCTTCCAATGGAGACATCACCTTGGCCTCCTGCAAGTTTATCATAAGCTATATAGCGTGGCACAGGGCTTCCCTGGCGGCTTAGTGGTAAAGAGTCCACCCAGAAAGCAGGAGACGTGGGTTCGACTCCCTGGTCAGGAAGATCCCCTGGAGAAGAAAATGGCAGCCCACTCCAGTATGCTTGCCTAGAGAATCCCATGGACAGAGGAGCCTGGCGGGCTACAGTCCACAGTCACAAGCAGCGGGTCATGACTCCGTGATTTAACAACAACCAAGTGTGGCAGGGCCTCGACAACACCCACCGCCACTGGCACGTGTTTCAAGCAAGCAGCTGTGCCCAGGCGGCTCCCGGAGAGCAGTTCTCCAGCAAGGAGCCCCGCTGAGCCTCGCCTCTGCAGGAGGAGGCTTCCCGGGGGAGGAGCACTCTCCGACAGCGTTACCGGGCCTGCTGCTCCACTCGGGGCATGACTGCACACGAGAGGCAGAGCAGGCACGGGCTCACTCGCTGGGGCTGGGGTCAGAGGCCTCCGGAGATGCCAGCACCTGCACGCACCCCACTCTGGAAAGGCTCTGGGCACAGGGAGCCGCTCGGGGAAGCCCAATTTACTCAGCACCCCTAAACCCATGCTCACTTCTTGGAAAATAGTAATCTTTTGAAGTCAAAACCCGTGAACAAAGGTACTGGCATTTTCTGCATCCATCCTCCCACATGAGCCAGGGCACCGTCCTTCGTGCCCCCCGAGTTCCTCTGTGATGCCGGGAAGGCGAGAAGCGCCAGGACAGACTGGATGCCACCTCAGAAAGACTGCGAGCAACGGACAGCTGCCAGCTGCGACGGCCGTCTCCCCAGCTCTTTCCAGTGCTTTCTGAAGAGGGTAATGAGGGCGTCCCATTAAACCGTCAGACTCAAGATGGGGTCCTGTGTTTGTATTTTAATTTAACAAACGCGTATTGCTGTTTATCTACGCTCTCTTGGACAATGTAAGGATGCAAAGACGTAATCCCTGCTCTCAAGGAACTTCAAGTCTCCCGGGAAAGAACGGAAGAGCACGGGGCGGGTGCTGCCTTTCCCGCAGCTGGAGTGCTCCCCGAGGGCCACGAAGGCATCAGTCCTCCAGACAGGGCCCCTCCACCATCCGGTTCGGGCCAGCAGCCTTCCGAAACACACGGTTCTCCACTTCCCATCTATCTCCCAGGTGGCGCTAGTGGCAAAGAGCCCACACAGGTGACAGGAGACAGGGGCTTGGTCCCTAGCCCACAGCAGCCCCTGGAGGGGGGCACAGCCACCCACTCGTGTTGGGGCCTGGAGAAGCCCGCGGACAGGAGGGCCTGGCAGGCAACAGTGCACGGGGCTCAAAGAGTTGGGCGCGACGGCAGTGGCTTAGCGCCCACTTTCCCATCTCAGGTCTGACCCTACTATCTTCCCTACAAACTGTGTTCAAAGAACCCTGCCGCTCCCTCTCCTGCCTCCTCACGCTTTTCCTCTCCATCTACAGAGTGCGCTCGTATGCTTCAAGTCCACAGGAAGAACTCCCCTGCCCTCCCCTACGGCTCAGAGCTCTCCCCTACTTGGCATCTGTGTTGGCCGGGGCCTCGCTGCTCCCCCATCCCCCAGAGTGCAAATCTCAACTCTCCTCCTCCCAGGGCAATCGGGCAGACCTCATCACCCACCTTGGCATCTCCGGGAGACGCCGACAGCCAGCCCCAGCCTCAGCACCCCACCAGCCCACCTCAAACTCAATGCACAGAAGCCCACACACAGGCGTCCCACGCCCACAGCTCACTTCCAAATGGTTCTGCAAAACAGAGATGAGACGGAAGCAAAGCAGAGGTAAAGTTTTAACAGCTGATATACGGAGGTGAAGGCTGGTGCTCCCGGTAATATTCTCTCAACTCTTCTGTAGTTTGAGTTTCCAGATTTAAAAAGTTAAGGGAAAAGAATATGTAGGATCAGAATAAAAACAGGAATCGTGGTTGCTGTTCTCTGGGCAGTTTATAAGTCTAGCTTGTCTAATCTCAATAGGTGAGGAAGATCTGGGAGCTCGATGACTGATGATAATAAGCCTAAGTGTACCGTCAGCATGCCAGTCCTGACTGACGCCTGCCAGGGAGCAGCAGAGCGCTCAGCGTCGTGTGTACGGGGTCCACAAGCACACTCCCCGGGAGCAGGAGCCATCTCCCAGCCTCCCCCGCCTGTGCTCACGGCACCACCGTCCTCCCCGGACCCCTGGGCCCTCCAGCCGCCCTCACCTCAGTCAGGGGCCAAGGTCTGTGCTTCCGGAGCCCTCCACCGCTCCCCCTCTCCACCGAGGCCACCGCTTGTCCCCATCCCAGGCCCGCCTGCCCTCCACCTGGACCCTGCGGCAGGAGTCCCAGGCAGCCCTTGCTTCTCTGTCTGGATGCTCAGCTCTAACTGGATCATACTTTTGGTCTGAAGGGTTTCTGACGACCCTCCAGCATCAGGAAGCCGCACCGAAGCCTCCGGGTGACCCCGAGGAGCACACGTTTCATCGCTGCTTCTCCCACCCCTTCTCACGGCCTCGNCGGCCTCCCCCGCCTGTGCTCATGGCACCACCGTCCTCCCCGTACCCCTGGGCCCTCCAGCCGCCCTCACCTCAGTCCGGGGCCAAGGTCTGTGCTTCCGGAGCCCTCCACCGCTCCCCCCTCTCCACCGAGGCCACCGCTTGTCCCCATCCCAGGCCCGCCTGCCCTCCACCTGGACTCTGCGGCAGGAGTCCCAGGCAGCCCTTGCTTCTCTGTCTGGATGCTCAGCTCTAACTGGATCATACTTCTGGTCTGAAGGGTTTCTGACGACCCTCCAGCACCAGGAAGCCGCACCGAAGCCTCTGGGTGACCCCGAGGAGCACACGTTTCATCGCTGCTTCTCCCACCCCTTCTCTCGTTTGTTGTTGTGAAGTTGTCAAGTTGTGTCCAACTCTTTGCAACCCTGTGGACCACAGACCACAAGGCTCCTCTGTCCACGGGCTCTCCCAGGCAAGAACACTGGAGCGGGCTGCCATTTCCTCCTCCAGGGGATCTTCCCCACCCCGGGATGGAACCCACGGCTCCTGCTCACCGCTGAGCCAGCCGGGAAGCCCCTGGCCACACGCCGGCTCCCTGGCACCCAGCAGCGCCCTGGCCGCTTTTCTCTGTGACCCCAAGGCTGCACAGACGCCCTTCTCCCCCAGCAGGCCCTTCACTCTCCCCACTCACTTCTGCTCTCCTGCGCGGCCCCAGACTCAAACCCTCACGCCAGGAAATATCACACTCCTCTGGGCTTCCCCGGTGGCTCAGAGGTTAAAGCATCTGTCTACAATGTGGGAGACCCGGGTTCGATCCCTGGGTCGGGAAGATCCCCTGGAGAAGGAAATGGCAACCCACTCCAGTACTCTTGCCTGGAGAATCCCATGGACGGAGAAGCCTGGTAGGCTACTAGTCCATGGGGTCCCAACGAGTCGGACACGACTGAGTTCACTTTCACTGAACCTTTAAAATAATGTCACATGGAAGTGCTACTGACACTCCCAAGCACAATCCGAAGCCTGTGTGAGCATTTCTTACCAAGACTCCTGAACAGTGAGGCCCCTGAAGGCAATGACTTTCCACACGTGACAGGCACTCAAGTTTATGACAGGAACCAAACATTCCTCTACACAAATCCAAGAAAACTGTAGTGGTACCTCCTACACCACAAGCAATTTTCCCTTAAGATGCCAACAATATTTTAACAGCAGTATAGTCTTTTTCTCTCTTTTAGGATGGTAAAATATATAATACAAAATTTGCCATTCTAAACCACTTGAAAGTGTAAATTTCAGTACCATTAATTACGATGACAACATTGTGCAACTATCACCACTATCTGTTGGCAAAATTTTCATTACCCCAAACAGAAACTGCCCCTGTTAAGAAATAACTACCTACTCTCCCTTCCTCCTGCCCCTGGGAACCCTCCGATCTGCCTGCTCTACTTACTTCATCATGTAATAACGTTTGTCCTTCTGTCCAGCTCATTTTCCAGCTCATTCGTGGTGTGCAGCGTGAATCAGAACTTCATTCCACGGGGCTTCCTTGGCAGGCCAGTGTCTGACTCGCTTCCACTGCGGGGGGTGAGGGTTCGATCACCCCTCACTCCCCAGGGAGAACTAAGATCCCACGTGCTGTGCAGTACAGCGGTGGGTGGGGACAGCTTTTCGGGGCCAAAAAATGTTCCATTATACGGATGGGCCACATGTATGTGTTATGTGCACTTTTTGGCTACTACGAGCAGCTATGAACACTGACTCAATGCAGAGTCCCTGCTTTCAGTCCTTCTGGGACAACACTTAGGAACAGAATTGCTGGGTCACCCAGGAATTCTTTTCCGCTTTCTGGGGAACAGCAGCAGTGCAGTTTTACAATTTACACACGTGGTCTTTTGGGAAGCACAACACCCCAGGAGTTCCTACTCATTTAAGAAACAATTCACTTTTAGACAGGTAATAGATAAATGAAAGATATATACTAGGAACGCCTTTTTTTTTTTTTTTTAGCAGGTAAGGTGAGACAGGATTTTGGTACAGGAAGACTTCTGTTGAACCTGTTTCTTAAACCCAAGCAAGCACACAAAACATGCTTGAGCGAAATGACCAGCCTTGACTACTGTAAGAAGAAGATCATCTCTTTTCAGTCCAAGGTGAGCAGCCTGGGATTTCAAACTGACATCTCACTATTATTACCACCAATGCCAGGAGATTTTACAAAACCAACAGAATACAAACATGTACAGTCACAGACACCATCAGTGCAGACCCAGAGCACCTCTGTAAGGGCAAGGACAGAAGAGACCACCAGGAGCATCTTCCACTCTTTACTCCACAACTCCTGCCTCTCAGCGTCTCAAAAACATCCATTCTTACAATCAGGTAACAGCCTAAAACTGTACTTAGAATACAAGCCACAAAATGCAACGTTAGGAAAAAAGATGAGCTATTAAAGGGAGCTCCGTGGGCAGCTCCAACAGCGGAAGCACCGAACACGATCAGGAAGCCCTTAGTCTCACGTGGACTGCACAACATGGAGGCAGGCCAGCCAGGTGTTCAGCCCTTTCAGTAACCGAGGAAAAGCGGGCTGAGAAAACTGCCTTACGTTTAACGCTCCTGACATTAACTTTTGTATCATATTAAGAAAAGGGTAAGTGTGGCTGTGAAACTTTAAAACCATTGTATCTGATTTCATTCTGGGTCTCCCCCCAAAATAAAAAGCGCTGACTTAGTTGGGTTTATATATTTAGAAAACAGAAAAATACTGCTCAAAATGTAATAAAGTCATCTCATATAAAAGGAAATTTTGTTTTTATTATTCTCACCCATGCCTGAAACGTTTAATGACTTCTCTAAGATACTTTGTCTTGAATAGCACCCTGCCTCAAATTTTAATTTTTAGGTTTTGAGGCACTAAATGAGTATTTACTCAAAATTCTGATATATCTAATGAAAAATCTGAAGTTTAAAGGACTTGCGCAAAATGTGTCATTTATTATGTGCAGACATACAGGCTACAGACATTTATGGCTGCAGGTTAGTTATATAGCTATAACTAGTCAATTTAGCAAAGCTTGAGCCTCAGGCTGTAAATAACAGCTACAAAACTGACTCTAGGGGCCCAGAGTTCAGCAGCTATCTAAAAGACATCATTTTACAATCCAACGCTTTAGGAAATCAGTACAGTAGTTAAGACAGCATTCTTCTCTTAAATGAGTGAGCGCCAAAATGCAGGGGAAAAAGCTTAACCAAAAGCACGGCACATGAACTGGGGGGCTAGTTATGATCATATTTATATACAAATGTAATAGTTCAGAGATACCAAGGAATTTGATTTAAACAGCAATACACAGCAATTGTTAAAACACAGTTTAAAATACTTTTGAGGTCACTGAATGTATGAAAGAAGAGAATGAAAAAGCTGGCTTAAAACTCAACATTCAAAAAACTAAGATCGTGGCATCCCATCCCATCGCTTCATGGCAAATAGATGGTGAAAAAGCGGCAACAGTGATGTTTTATTTTCTCAGGCTCCAAAATCACTGCAGACGGTTACTGCGGTCATGAAATCAGAAAACGCTTGCTCCTTGGAAGAAAAACTGTAACACATCTAGACAGCATTTAAAAAAACTGAGACAGAAGTTCATCTAGTCAAAGCTATCTATGGTTCTCCCAGTAGTCGTATACAGATGTAAGAGCTAAACCATAAAGAAGGCTGAGCGCTAAAGAACTGATGCCTTTGAATTGTGGTGCAAGAGAAGACTCTTGAGAGTCCCTTGGACAGCAAGGAGATCAAACCAGTCAATCCTAAAGGAAATCAACCCCGAATATTCACTGGAAAGACTGATGCTGAAGCTCCAATTACTTGGGCCACCATATGCGAAAAGCTGACTCATTGGAAAAGACCCTGGTGGTGGGAAAGGTTGAGGGCAGGAGGAGGAGGTGACAGGATGAGGTGGTTAGAGGGCATTGCCGACTCGATGAACATGAATGTGAACAAACTCGGAGACAGTGAAGGACAGAGAAGCTGGGATGCCACAGCCCGTGGGGCCGCACAGTGGCACACAAATGAGCAACACCGATCGAATACATCCCTCACTCTGATCTTCAAAAAACACCTACTCAATGTGAAACACTGAGGGTTTAACTTGATGTGCTCAGACGTAACTTTGTTAGAAACTGCATTTCACACAGGCTTGGAAGCTCGATAAGTTCACGTGTATGTGTCAGGTGCTAAAAGTACTCAACACATCCAGTGCACCTTCAGGAGGAGCAATCCTCCCACTGATTTGCAATAGTCAATGGTTGACCGAGAGGCTGTTACGTGCCAACTACCAGACTTTAATAAAGTGATGTAGCTAAACTTAAAGCCACACACTCAACAGTGTCTCAAGAAAGGCAGTTCTACAAAAGCTTAATATACACTAATTGAAAGCTAATTATTTAACTCACTCAAAATGCAGTTTACGTTTTCAAAATTAAAAATCTGTAAGAACCAAGCTATCAAGTTTCCATGCTGAGTAACATTAAGAAAATTATAAAGAAATAAACATCCATACATTCACTGTATCACTTAATTCACACATTTTAATTGGAAGCTAGCTTCCCTGGTGGCTCAGAAGGTAAAGAATCTGCCTGCAATGTGAGAGACCTGGTTTGGATCCCTGGGTGGGGAAGATCCCCTGGAGAAGGGAAAGGCTACCCACTCCAGTATCCTGGCCTGGAGAAACTCATGGACAGAGGAGCCTGGTGAGCTGCAGTCCATGGGATCACAAAGAGTTGAACACGAGCTTCAAAAAGTAGCTTCAAATTATCCATTTCCATCTCAAATAACAATGTACATTAAAACAGTAAATGATTCAATCCTGTAAGGTACCAACATAAAACCTAAAATCAAACTCGTTTACGTTAGCTGACTATTGGGGTATTGTATAACATTCTGTCAGTAACACTAGTAAACCAACCAAAAGTAGGAATCACAGTTCACGGTACTTAAACAGCCCTACTGAAAAACCTCTTCAGAAAAATAAGGCAGTCTTTACTTTTGAAAGACAACATAATACACATTTCCCTCCCAAAATAAAAATGTCTTGTTTTCTCTGAAACTAAAACTTTTTCAAAACATTTAAGTATGTTAAAGCCAGTGTCCCACCACGCACAACCCAGCATCCATCCAGTTTGGTGCTTCCCCTGGCACCCACGTGATTAATGGCTAGAGGTTTCACCTTGAAGGGTCTTTAGGAGGGTTTTCCAAGGATAAGAAGTTCTACATGTTGAGCAACACAAATCTCTTCACACAGGAACCCAGCTAAAATGGTAGGAAATTGAAGTGTACTGAGAACTGGTTTTTTAAAGAAAATGATTAATCCCATGAAAACCTTCAAATTGTTTACAATTTTAAACTGTAAATTTAAGAAAGCAGTTTATGCCCTGATAAACATTATTAGTTTTGAAACCAAGCTTTAAAAGCTTGGTACCTATATCAGCTAAAGCTGTCTGAACCCACAAGACACGCACGGAAAAGATGTGATATCAAATAGGTGGGTGATAAGGATAGGGAGCAGACGCACCTTGGGGAATGCCCATGGGTTCAATACAACCAACCAAGGGAGCCACAGGCCTCCAGCTGAACGAGGCTGCCACCAAGATGAAAAAGGAAAATATCCCAGGCCTAAGCCTGGCCCATTTCTCAACTGTTCAGAAAGACAGTCTGAAAGAGTCTTAAAAGCCAAGAGAGAAATCCTCCAGAACGATTAACTGGCTACAAACTATAGTTTAAGGGCATTTCCAACTCTGAAAACAGGACAAGATTTTACCAAGCAACACCCCACACTTGACCAACTGTTAAGAACATGTTACGAAAACGGCAGTATTAAAGCTTTCCCCATTTAATTTATTAACCATAGCTTACAAAGTTGAGTGTTCATAAGCAAAATATTCCCTTTAGTTTTTCAACCTGAATATTTCCACAGGGGTATTTTAAATTCTGTGTTTATCACCACTGTTACTTGCTAGTAACAACTATTTCCTATGCTATATAAGTTTAGTACACTTCTAAAACATCACATCCTATTCCAATTATCAATCCTGAGAACTAAGAATTAGCTTAACTGTTACAGTTAATTTCCAGACTGTGGGAGTAATAGAATGGAATAATCTCTCTCTCTCAAAAGGCGCTATTGTAGTACCTAAGTCCTTCGTCGGAGAAGGCAGTGGCACCCCACTCCAGCACTCTTGCCTGGAATATCCCATGGACGGAGGAGCCTGGTGGGCTGCAGTCCATGGGGTCGCTGAGGGTCGTACACGACTGAGCAACTTCACTTTCACTTTTCACTCTCATGCATTGGAGAAGGAAACGGCACCCCACTCCCATGTTCTTGCCTGGAGAATCCCAGGGACGGGGAGCCTGGTGGGCTGCCGTCTGTGGGGTTGCACAGAGTTGGACACCACGGAAGCGACTTAGCAGCAGCCGCAAGTCCTTCGTCACTTCACGTTGATTTAGTAAAACCATCCGGTCTTCCACCTTGACCCAACCAAAGCCAAGTGGCCATTTTAAATCAAGTCATCACCAAATCCTTCAAAAGCGTGTATCAAACTGTTGTGAAACTGAAACACGCATTATATACACACAGTTCGAGTAAAGCAATTTTAAGGGAAAACATCTCTACGGAAAAGTTAAAATCTATAAAGTAAAAACCTCTATCAAAGCCACAAACTACATCCTGAATCGCTGAGCCCAAAGTCCAACACAAAAATGCATGCAACATAACTTGTGAAGATGCAGCGCCACGGCTCCACGAGCTCGAAGAACAAAGCCGGCAGCTTTCTGAACTGAAATGTCCCTGCGCGTCTAGGTGTCCCAGCCCCTCGGGGGCCATGAGGGGTCCCCTTGGACGACCCGGCGCGCGGCGGCGCAGACTCGGCCTCGGTCCGGCCGGAGCCCGGGGGGAGCTCGGCAAGGGCCAAAGGCCGAAGTTTGCAGCAGGAGCGGAGACCTCAGTGCAGAGGGGGCCCGGGCAGAGGCGCTCACCTGCAGTTGGGCGGAGGGTCCAGGGTGATGTCCGCCAGCTCCTTCTGAATCCTGCATCGGGAGGCGAGGGGAGAGAGAGACAGCGCGTCAGGGCGGCCGCGCGCCCCCCGCCCGGCTGAGGCCCGTCTCCGCACCGCCCCTCGGGGCGACCCTCCCGCAGCACCGCGCCCGCGGCCGGTTCCCCGACCGCAGCAGCCCGCCGCCCGTGCCGCCCGCGCCCCGGGACG